>OZ017740.1:157055318-157490318 GCA_963969285.1 Odontomyia ornata
GCCCAAAGTTTGAAATGGGTGCGAAAACAAAATCAAGATGATTTTAGCACATTTTGTAAGTTTTATGGTAAATATGGCTATTCTGCTTTCCAAATAAATTTTAGGAAGACTGCTACACACTTTTCATAGCCAAGTATTCGCGTAAATGGTCAGAAGTTCTCTCAATTTCTAAATAAAAGGAATAGGCTGTTGAAAAATAAAATTTTGTATGTACATCTGATGTTCCAAAGGCTCAAGCAAGACGTTTTGAATCACAACTATTGACCAACATCTTCTTTATATCATCAACACTGGGATAATACCTTAATCTGATGAAGATTCAAAAAGTTATATTGTAATTAGACACAAACCGGTCATTTTGCAGAATTTTTCAAGTCAAAGTGAAATGGCAGAGGTGAGTGATTTTTATTTTATGGGTCCGTGAAGAAAAACTTTTCAAATAGATGGTATTCTATGTGTCTACCTATCCGTACTCCTATGTATCCATCTATGCGCCACAGGAATCCTTCGCAAAATGTGTAAAAGAGTCATCATCAAGCTTTGTGAAAATGCCAAAAGAAGTCGTTTCTCAAAAAGTATATGTATTTTTGACATTTGCAAAGATTTTAAGGGGGAGATATCCCCTTACATCAAAGCCACCCTTAAATAATTTTTTTCATCAAAGCTTTTTAAGTGGGGTATTTAATGGAAAGGTTGGATATGAATTTTCTAAATCTGAAACTAAGAAAAGTATATAAATTGGACCAAGAGGATGAAAAAATTACGAAAAATTGATGTTCTTCAAGTGATTGGATACCTTAGAGTTGAAAAATCTAAAAATATTAGGAACGTTAGACTTTATAATTACAGGAGAAAACAAATCCTTGGAAGTCAAAATTTGCCTGATTTCGATAAGAATTATACAATTAGAAAATTCACGTCTTACTTCATCGAACTAAAACGCTAGCTACAAGTTTCTTGAAAACAGTTATATGAATTGACATATTTTTGTGTGGCCGAAGAATTTCATTAGGAATATATCATAATGAAGTAAGATACAACCGTTTTGACATTTTGAAGTTACAATAGTAATAACACATGCTGATGGTTAGTATGTATTCCCAATTCACCGGAATACTGCAATTTTCTACGGGTTTTCATAAAATGTTTATAGTTAGTTTTTAAATTAACTACTTTGCATTGACCGGGCATTCAGTAAAAAAAAATTAAAAGTCAAAACTAAAAAACCCTATTTGTTGAAAACAATTTTTGTATGTGATTAATCATCTTAATCTGACGTATCTTGTGAACGCTGGGCAAGAGTCACATTATTTTCATCTTTCCTTCTTTTAATATCTATTCTGTTGATGAAACGATATCAGCTATAGAAAAATTGAGCCAGACATAATAAGAAGACAAACAATGATAGAATATGGTAACTTTACACAGTGAAAAATTATTTAAAATTACAAAAAAAAAAATTAGTTAAGTTCCATACAAGCTCTTAGGCATTTTGGATTTCGCAAAATTATATGGGAGCAAGAGAGAATGAGAGTGAGAGAGAAAGGGAGTGAGTGTGAAAAATGTGAAACTAGA
Source organism: Odontomyia ornata (assembly GCA_963969285.1). Taxonomy (NCBI): domain Eukaryota; kingdom Metazoa; phylum Arthropoda; class Insecta; order Diptera; family Stratiomyidae; genus Odontomyia; species Odontomyia ornata. The sequence goes on from OZ017740.1 coordinate 157,056,894, forward strand.
ATTTAAAATTTTATTTAATGTTGAATGAATATTGATTCATTCAAAAATTTATTCATTTAAGTTAATACCTATTCAGAAACATGTGCTAGAATCGAACCCACATATCATGGATCATAAGGCAGACACAATTCCTCAATTAAATTATCATATGTGATCCACTCAATTGTTCGGTTGGGGTTTCTAATATATTTGCTCTAGTTTTGTCAGATATAGTTTGTCTAAAGTTACGTATGATTTTGCCTATAAATATATACTATACATATGTATACTGTTCATCGTTCATGTAAGAAAACTTTACAAAAGTGATCTTCAGTGTTGTTTTCTCAAAGTAGGGATAAAATAAATGTTATTTGACAACCTAATATGAATAAGAGATAATGTGACGACTATAAATTTCTTTAGTTTACACTAAAATAGAGTTTCTAGCTTATGGCTGTTGATTTCTAAAAACGTGCATCTTTCTGTGGTTTATAAAAATAATTAATATAAATAGCTGAAATCAGTATCGCGTGACTGATTGACTTCTTTTTGCCAGATGTGGGACCAAGGTACTAATCAAAAGTAGAAAATGCACTTCATCTTGAAGTAGCCTTTTCAACCAGCTTTTGCGCAAAATATTAGCTATATAAGACACATGTGACTGAACGAATGAAGAAAAATCTTTTATTTTGATGCAACTATCTTTGCTTTTTAATAAATCAGTCATAGGATCCTATTGTGATATTTCTTACAATTGATTGTAATGCCGATTACTTGATAATATCTCTCTCAGCCAAACCTGTACTTACATGTTATATGTTAGATTCTCTGCAATAGTTAAAAATCGTGTATATCCAATTAGAGAAGGCTTCTTGCATAATTTATATAGTCTAGATATTGAAGTATAGCCCAGCCTATTTGTCTTCATCGCCTTTGGATGAAGGTTATTTACCCGATTTATATAATATCATAGATCTCAATAATAAGATTCCATAAAATTTCGATTAACATCTAACGTCTAATTAATAATTTTAAATCAAAAATCACTTTTTGTATTGCATTTTTATTTGAAAAATTATGGAAAGTTACATACAGTGTTGTTATGCTCTATTCTTCCATATAAATTATTAAAGATCTCAAAATAATTTTCCGAACTGCTCAGTTGAATATAATATGTATTCCAAGGATCCATCGCATTCTCTAAAAGTTCATTGCAACGTCATCAACCACATCATCATTGCAATAACCATCAACTGATCGCATTAACATGCATGCTTATTGTTAACCAGTCCTAACACATTAAGCATCTGAAGCAAATCTTAAAGTACAAAACTCCATATGCAAATACATACTTTTCTGCAAGGATTTTACTGAAAGAAAACAATAACATAATGACGTTGCCAAGAGTGCCCCTTTGTTGTTTTCTCCACTCTTGTTCGTTCGTTTGTCGATTTTTACAAAATGTTTTCCACATCCAGACAGCTTCTTTCAACTTTACGTGTACATCCATATGCATATTCGCCTACGTGAATGAGCCGTAAGCTATATAACAATGTGCTATAATATAGTAAAAGTACTCGAGTTTGTGACGACATGCTTGCGTATCTACGAAGCGCAAAAAGTGCTCGGAAATGCCCTGCTTATTGTCAGTGAAGGAAATTTGCGAGTGAACTTTGTAAATTTCAAAAGAAAATTACATTTGAAATAAGGAGGACAATTGCTTCACTTGAGTGTTATAGAAAGGATATGTATATATGTTCGCATTTGCGGTTGATTCAGTAGGAATGGTTAGATATTTTAACGGATCAGGATGTTTTAATGAACTGAAATATTAGGTCGACTAATTGTGACCGAAAATTTTGAAGGGAAGATTGAGACCTATTCAAGTTAAGGAATGTTTAAATTAGATGATGCATGCTAGTTTGTTTGAAACAAATTCGAATGATTTTTATCAAAAACGAAGGAAGCTTGTTACCTCAATTTTTATCCTACTCGGTAGTTTTTCAGAAACCCTACCTCCTGGCGCTAATTTTCATTCATTTCTACATTTTTCCAAACAAAAATTTGACAAATCTTTCAACTCAACTCCGATCTATTTCGTACTACTTTCAACAATGACAATTAATCATAAACCCAAACAAGACCCCAAATAACTCACCTCATCAAAAGGTTAACGTCAAGGTTAAGTGCCTCAATACGATTTCGGAGCATCCTTGTATCATCTTTAAGTAGAAGGTTTGATCCTTTTCAATGAGAATTGAATACGAAGGTGATAAACCGTAACCAACCTTTTGTCTCCAGACAAAAGTGTTCATACTGAAGATTTTCAACGGGTTATAGGGATGCCACGTATGTGTACATGTGTAAATACGAAATAATTTCAGGGACTATAAAGAAGTATTTTTTCTAAAAAATAAGAAAATTTTGAAGAAGAGTTGATTTGATTGAAGTTATTGGGTGATTTTTAAAACAGTTCATTTTATCTATACGAGTATGATTTTGTGAAGTAAATATAAGAAGAAAAGGGTAAAATTCAATCTTTAGTTATTTTTCCTCAGACTGGGAAATATGTTACTTTAAATTCTCAGAATAATTATATATAAAGCCTATTGTATCGTTACTTTTTCCCACGGCGGCAATCTACTGTGAAACTTTACAAAATTGTATTTTTTGCGTGAAATGCAAGACTATTGCAATTCAACAACAGAAAGACAAAATGGATTCAAAATTATTGAAACAGAAGGCTGAAAATTGGTAATTCTGAGTTGAATTTCATAATTTGGAAGATTCATTCATTTAGCAAAATATCTAAAGAGCAAACTCCAATCACAGAATGGTATTAAAGAGAAAATCAACAATAAAATTTCAGAAATCAGAAAGATAATTTGGGTTTTTATTTTACTCTATGCTTTAAATATTTTCTTCCGGCATCAATAATGGAGGAAATCACCGAGTGTTGGTAAGGTACCGCACTATCTCAAGTTCGGTCCAAAACCAAGGATCAAACATCTTATAAGATGTTTGATCCTTGGTTTCTGACCTCACTCGAGATATTATAATATTGTGATTTCAAAACGTTCCTGTACAGAAGAAACGCCAAGTAGACGCAAAGACAGTGGTTGGTCATAATCGAGATGAGCGCTATCGTATATACGATACATCCCTGAAAATGAAGATATCGGTGTTTCACATAACGTTGTCGAAAGTCGGAAAGTATGATAAGGACATATTTTAGAAAGTATGGTAAGGACATATTTTGGTCTAATAATAGAGAGGACAATGTATTTATTTTTTTCTTTGTCACAATTGTGCGTTCATGAGATTGCCTGAAGGAAATCTAAACTGACCTATTGTCGGTTCTAGACGTGAAGTCTTGGAATGTTACAACGGACTGTACCCATCAAGTCGACAAGTCCGGACACTCTTAGTCTACTCCGAGGTAGCTGCTGGCTGGTTCGGTAGTTTGGCGAGGAATTTCGGTCGTAGGTTATACGCGAGCAGGCTAAGTCCAAAGTACAAAAAAATCAAAATACGCCCTCTCAAATATTACTGACGCGGCGCCCAAAATAACCAACTCAAATTCAAAACCGAAAAAGTTTACTCTAACAATAAAACTCAAGACTCAAGATATGGCACCGCGTACCGACTACAACACGAAACCGACCATTTGCGGATTACCGGTATCCCCTCGGCGGCTTGCTCACCTTTCGCCTACATTAACCTCCTGAAAGGGAACGGGTTTGCAGGAAAGGAAAGATGGTAATTAAGTAAGCTATCCATTTTAATATTTTTACTATCACTCGTAAATTTTTTTAAGTGGATTGGATCAAAAGTCTTAAATAAACTTATTTCGTTTTATATGAGAGGTAATCAAAAAACATGAAACAATGATAAACAATAGCAATGCAATTTGCAATGGGAAGAGAAGTAATGTTAATAGTAAAAATTATCATGTCGCGTCGCTTGATATTTATAACATATCTCAGAGCTCCTGGTTGAAGATATTGCAATATCTATTGCACAATTTTTTTTAAGTGCTTAATCATATTCAAGTTTTTTTTTTATTTAATATAAAGTTGCGTTTTTTACAGATATTAAAATACGAAACGTGTACAAATTACAAAACTAGTTAATAATATGTATAATTAAAATTATTTGCATCTTTTATTTAGTATTATTTAGTATAAATCGACAATAAAGTTGTCAGAGATTTTTTTTTATGTCTTCAATCTGACTGTGACTTACGGTTTTTTTCAATTTTGCATTTCTTTAAAGTTGTCCATTTTATAATCATATTTGTTTTCTTGTATTTGATAACAATTCTCTCTGCTTATTCTTATTTTGTTTCTGCATCTACTTTTATTTTCATTTTAGTTTATCATTAATCTGCAACGCATATTTTTATTCTTACTATTCTATTTCATATATAAAGATTGTTCCGTTTTCATAAAAAAAAAAATTTTGTTCCTTGGTTAGCTTCTGGATATTTTGCATTGCAGAATCAAAAAACGACATAGTAAAAACTTAATAGGAAACGATTTGTTCATATACAAATTAATAAATGTAAAATGTACAGATAATATGTCAAGTTCTTTGTACATTCCTTGTTGGGCTGCGTTCTTCTTAATGTTTGCTAATATTTAGTAATAAATATTAGTTATTACTGTAAGAGAGTTAAAGGTGTGCGAATACAGAATTGGTTTTCTCCCTCCTCAAATAATCCGATATCGAAGATTTTTCAAAATTCGTCTTTCAATATGCTCTCATTTGGCATGTAGTTTTTGCTTAAACTACACTTCATGAACTCACCGATGATTTTTGATCGCTCCTGCCAGAATTGGTGCTCATTGCAATCGGTTGAGCAACACAGCCACTGTCTCACTACGAGGCACGCGATAGTGAACAGATCACACAGGATTCACCTTGACACCACACAGCCAGGCGAGAATAGTCTAAAATTATTCCGAGAACGAACAGATAATCCAGTTCTCGAAAATGGCGAAAACTTTCTTTTGTCAATATATCCGCCCAATTCACCTGATCGTTCGAGTGTCACTAATCACACTCCATCTCCTGTTTTGCCATGTAAAAGCGCGAAACTTGAAACTTCTTTTAGAGATAGCTTTTAAATTATATTTTCGGCATTAGTCTATTAAATTATATTTTCAACACTAGACCAAACGTAAACTACAAAATAAAATTCTTGCCTTTCATTCGCAATTTGTCAACATCAGTGGCGGTTTACTTGCAGAGACCTGTCATCAAATTTACATAGGCGTGACAGATCTCTGCGGGATCGGTGGTTATTACAAAACTTCTTAAGAAGAAAGAGATTCTGATGACAATCCCAGTGATGATTGCCAAGACTGTGAAATTAAAAGGGAAACCTCATGGCTGGGTGGAAGATTTCATCAACTTAACAGAAGTTCTTTTCACAGAACACGAGTCAAAGCGCTTCAATGAAGCTTACCAAAGGAAGGATAGTGATGAATGGGAATCAGATATGGACACTGATATCAAGCCGGGTTGAACGAAGGGTATCAGTCGTTCAAAGGAACCTTTAGAAAATTTCAAAGATGTCCAGGCATGCACGGACGATTAGCAAATGGAAGTGAATAAGCGGAAATGCCATACAATTTTGTTTCCGACAAAGCTGCGATTAGCCTGTCAAGACCTGAAACGTAATTGTAAAGATTTACACATTATGGCTGGTCAGGGTTGTTCATGATAGGTTTCACATAAATCATATGTTTGATACTTCGGCGTTTATCTCGATCAGTATCTGTACTCTAGTGGACATGTCAAAGACATGCTCAGTAAAGTGTTTAAAGTGTTCATGCCCCTTCGGCAAGTCTTTCATTCCAGATACATTGATCAAAAGGTGAAAGTCATCTGTTGTAAGGCTCTGGTTAGACCAGTTTTGACATATGGATGTCTGATTTGGTATAATCAGGTTGCAAGTACAATGGCAATATTACAAGTCTCGGAAAAGAAATGCCTGAGATAGATTGGAACCACTATACATTGGATCGAAAAATTTATGAAACTGCCAAAGTAATGAGAGTCGATACATTCATTTTGAAGCTTGTTGAAAGTAATATCATGAAGTCTGTAACTGTGAGTGAAAATCCCTGGATTTCACAGCCGTTCCACTCTACCGACGAGTACATTGAGACTTGTCTCACCACTGGCTTCGTACCTCTAGAAACATGTGAATATTTGCACGCGAATTGGTATATTTCTGATTCTGACGGCATTTTGATTCTGTACCATATACAATATATATATATATATGCATATGTATATATATATATATATATATATATATATATATATATATATATATATATATATATATATATATAAGTATATATAGGTAGGCCATCAATAAAAAGATAGAATATAATCCGAATTTTAGCTCACGAGATCAACGGTTTCAATAGAGATACTCACTTGCAAGGTATGTTGAGGCTGATAGAGCTGAGATGGAGGAGTCTAGGTTTTGGTGGCTAAATGACAATTACTAAATTATTTATGATCGGTTGATGTTTTGCTGCTTTCAGTTTTTTGTTGCAGTTTATTTTTAACGTATAACGTTAATTTTAGCTCTAATTTGATAATTTTACCGTGTACTTTAGTATTATTGTTCTTTTAGGACCAGTTAAATTTGTGTTGGTAACATTGATTGGAATTAAGTTGTTATATATTAATTGTAAGCTCAAAGTGCACTGCTTTGTTGTATTTTTTAGCTATCATGATGGCAGTATCAACAAGTATCCTATAAGATTGGTCATCAAAAGATGCGCTTAACGACCAGGTATTGACTATGGCTACTACTTTAGTCCATAATTGTGTTTGGAAGAATTTCGGTCATTGTTATTCATTGTGGCTTTTGAAAAGATAGTTCAGTAGCAGTTTCACGTTTCCAGAGCGTCTTTGTATGGCGCAATCAAGGAAGAAATCTTCATAAATTAGCCTAATGGGTTCTTGATGGGACAAGCCACATCCATTGCCTAAATTTGAGGTTATTTGGCCCCAAGCAGGTTCGATGTTGCCAAAATAAAACGTTCAACGACTTCATGATTGGACTAGAATTTTAACAGTAAAATCTTGGAGATTCTTCTATATTCATTTGCCGCACACTGGCGAGGACAATAAAAGCCGCACTTTATATCAATGATATACTAATGGTGGTAAGTTGTCAGACTAAAATGAACTTCTTCACTTGTTGAGTTATGCTCTTGACTCGAAATTGTTAAAAAGGAAGTATCCGATTCGCTGGAACTTGAAATTTCTCAACTTGATGATGACATCATGGTCGATTAATCGGCGTACATCTAGAAAATCTTAACTTGATTCAATATGGATGTATGTAAAGCGGTTTGTAGTCTCATGAAGAAGCTTAGCGCTCAAGGGCAAGTGAAACCGCCAGTATTGCTCAGTTGCTCGGGCCTTAATATATGTAGCCCTTAGTACTTGTTTTGACGTTGCCCTAAGTGTTCCGTCAAATTCACTGGGAAATCCCACCGATGAGGATATAGTATGAGCAAAAAAGGCTATGTACTACCTAGGAGGTACCTGTGATATGAAACTGGTGTACTCTTTTGATCTCAAAGCATGTCTCTTTGAGTGCTACATCAATGCTAGCATTGCTAGGTGTCCTGTCATAATGCGCTCTACTAGTGGATTCGTCGTTAAATTTGCTAGTTTGCAGTTATTTTGCTTAGCCATCATCAAGAACTGATTATGGAGTCTAAGTGCGAGGTGGAAATAGTTGCAGTTAACCTTCATTCGAAGAAGTCCATCTACGTTTCTTGGTTGCTGAAGGAGCTAGCTAAAATAGTTTTTTAACTTCCTTTTCTCTTTATTGGCAATAAATTAGCAAAGAAACTCCCTGAAAATCCTGAACTTCATTTTCGCACCAAGTGCATTCAGCAGACGTGACTTTATCCATGATCGGATCAAGAGAAAGATACTTTTAGTCAAATATATTTGGACCAAGTATTAACTTATTAACTTGCATACATTCTTACGAAGCTCTTGTCTCATCCCCGACTTTAGGCTCTACGTGAGAATGCTGGTTTGAAGTGGGCCAGCTGTTGCAAATCAGGGAGCTTTGCAGTTGTTTTTATAAGCGCTAGCTCTACATTTTCAAATTGGCAGCTTTTACTTATTTTCTATGTTTTCACAAGTTGAAATTTTTCGTTCTGGAAATACTTTTAAATCTGTGTTGTGAAGATTAAAGAACTGGAATCGAAGATGTTAATTGACTCACCAAAATCTTAGAAATTTTATTTAAGTCAGCAGCTCAATATAGACTCCCTATTTCCACATTGATATCACTTCATGTTTTATAGTCGAACTGTAATTTATTTCCCTTTACCACAATTTGAGACCACTTTGATGTTGCCAGAACCGCATATAAATTTTTTCAACCTCCATTATTTTAATTTCTCCCTTTTTCTTATCGTTATTCTATTTTCACATAGATCAGTAGAGTAGCTTTTTTTTTGTCAGATGATCAAAAGACTTTCTGGCGCTTTTGGTTTGAATTTCAGCTCTGATATTCAATATCTTTGTCTTTTTATGTTTTGCGAGAACAATTATAACACTCTTTCCATATAGGGCTCCTTAAGTGAGAACTATCAACTCATCTTTTGATGTAAAACTGTCAAACTTTATGTGGAATAAAGCGAGGAATAAGTGTTATGCATTCTTTCAATAAACTTCAGTAAAGTAAGTTACGAGTGCTTTTTAGGGTTTTGTACTAAAATACAAAACCCTATTGCAATCACGACCTGTGTCCGTCTGTCCGTCTGTCCGTCCGTCCGTCCGTCCGTCCGTCCGTCCGTCCGTCTGTATGTCACAGCACTTTTCCTCCGAAACTATAGAGGCTACAGGCATGAAACTTTGTGGAAAGGTCAGAAGTGGTGACCTCTTGAAAGTTCAAGGGTGGAAAAATTTTTCAAAGGGGTTTAAGGGGGGTCTCCCCATATAGGGAGGTGACCCCCCAAAAAAAAAATTTCACCATTGGTAGTCGAGTAGGGTGTCATTGGAAAGGTCTTAATAAGATCTTTTCAAAACAAGTCTTAAAATTGGCTTATGAGTACCGAGGGGGGCAGGGGAAGGGGAAATGTACGAACTTTTCGCGTACCCCCCCCTCGCGATTGGAAACCTTCCATCCGAAAAGTCTGAAAAAAATTATGAATGTAGGCCTTTATGCGTAAAACAACAACAAATACATGAGAAGTCGAAATTCGCTCAACTTTGTTAGTAATAGTATGATTTATCGATTTTATGTTTTCTTGAATAAAATCGAAACGGTACCCTTAAATTCAATAAAATTTAGCGAACAGATTACATTCTATAAGATAAATTTTTTCTGAAAGTTTCATAAAGATCCAAAAGTATTTAACGAAGTTATAGCGATTTGAATTTTCCCGTATTACTATGGAACAATATGCCCTGTATTACTATGGAAACATATGGCTATGGAGCCATATGCGCTTTTTATCGATTTAGACACTACAGCTTTGCTAGGATTTGCATGAAAATTTCAGGAATCATAGGTATCATGAAAATGAGTACATACAATTGAAACAAGTCGAAGAGGCAGGAGAGAGCTCCTAGCAAAAGGGCTTTGTAACCATTCTAGGATTCGAAAAAATAGGCCATGAATCGATGATTACAGTACAGAGGAGTGGGCCCTGAAAAAAATTTCATGAAAGGTAGCCGATATGAATATCAACTGAAAGTTCTCTATGAGAGCTTTTCAAAACCGTTCTTAAACTGACAGGGGTGTAAAACATGAAAGGGGTGTAAAAACATGAAAAATGTGTTTCTAAAAAATCTGAAAAAATTATCAAGGGAGATATCTATGGGTATAACTAAAACAAATACCTCAGAAGTCAAAATTCTTTCAACTTTGTTAATAATAGTTTGATCCTGGAATTTCACATTTTCTCCAATAAAATCGTCTTTGACATGTTTCTTGATTTTATTCGTTGCTGGTTACTGCATTTTGTAAGTTGAGTACAAAACCCTTCTGACATGAGCATAGGTCTGTCTACCCAACTTGTATTTATTATGAAACCAACATTAAGGGCTTTTTACCAAAATGACCTAACTTTTCTTACTAAGAATGTGTCGATTAGTCGTTTCACAAGAAAATGTCTTTAATACGACTTCTGGAGATCGACGTTTCCTGGATCAACGCTATGTGAAAATTCTTTTCGTCTAGAAGAAATATTATGAGTAATTGCCCATCAGCCCAATAAATAACGAGCTAGGGAGAATAATTAAGATTATGTACTTATGTCACCTTGCTTATCGTTTTCAGTATCAATTGTAGATGGATAAACTAATAAATTAACTAAAATTTTAAGAATGAATTATATTTATGATAATTTTCCCTAAAAGCTTTACCTAGCATTAACTAAGTTACTTGGATATTACTAAGTTTAAAAGGAATTTTACTTAAACTTCGTAAGTTTCACCCAGCACTTACCTGGTATTATAGATCTTACAAAGTTTAAAACAATTAGTGCTAGAAATAGTTCGCCATCCACTGGGTTGCTTTTATATCATGTAATTGAAATTATTTACGTTTAAGATTTGAAGGCTTCTCAAATCACCAACCCTATCTCTTGGAGCTTACGTAATTTAAAATAATTCCATTCGCAATCCTTTAGGGCTTACAAACCATTCCCCATATCGCAGTAAGTCCAAATTATTTTACTTTGGCTTTGAAGACATTACAAAACCATCCAAGTGGTCGTTTACGTCTTTTTACGTTTGCGATACTAAGTAGTATAGGGTTTGTCCATAATCCACCTACTGACTTCTATACCCCAAAGTTTGAAAATATTCTTGGTTAAGCTTAAGCTTTTCGATTGAAAGTAGAAAAATTACCCACTGTGTATCCAATCACATTAATTCCACCAAACGAAAATATTCATGTTTACGCTTTAAGGGCTTTGCCTTTTATCCACTCTATCCCTCACTTCTCGCCAAAATTTTAAAAATTAATGATTTAAAATTGTATACTCAACTCTCACTTCCTCTTCGCACTGCCAGTCACAAAAGTAATTATCTTGAATGTAAAGTAAGATTCTGATAATCAAATAGGTTTCCACGATAATCAAATAAGTGTAACTTGGAAATAAAAACTAATTACTAACTTCTAACAAAACAAATTTACTAACCAAAAAATTAATGCTTAAATCATTTATGATCTGGTTAAGAGGCTTTTTCACATTGCAGTGAAGTTTGTGGCAGGATCCTATTCTACATCTGTTAAGAAATATAGCTACCGAAAAATATTAAAAATCGTTTTTAGAAAAGCCGCCATTTAAGCATTATTTGCATAGAAGCCAAACACTTAAATCTTACTATCGATGTCAATAAAATATATTTTTTTGTTTAGTGTTAATTTCTTTATAAAGCGATCAAGTGATAGTAAATGGCCTTGAAGTCGCACATTCTGTTTACTGGTTGCTCAGTGATGGGGCATTAAGTGCTGAGAAATGCCAATAACTGCAAATATACCAACAGCTCTGCTGTTGCGAGCAAACAAATATCACCTATGTATTTACGCTTCGACGATGAAGCGGTTGCGAGTGATCAAACACTGCCTATATACTCACGCCTCGCCAATTAAATTATACAAGCAAGCACATACGCCCATTGTTATGAAAGCATGTATTTGTCGTCCAATGAGCAAGGGAAAAGTAAGTACTCAAAGATCAATCTGCAATTCACTTCATATGAGCCATCACATTGTGAAAGACGTACATAATAAGCTTCACTAAGATCAAGCACGTAAGCTTTGGAGTGTGCTTCCAGCGAAGTAAAGCCGAAAAGAGAGAGGGAGAGAGAGAGCCAAAAAATGAAACAAAAGCCCTCCGTCGCTCAATTTTCCCAATTTCGTCAATTCCCCGTAAAAATCTACAAACGAGACGAGGAGTAAGAGCTTCCGTGGAATAGGAGCTCACATGTTGCATATTCGGCAAAATATGGACTAAAGCTCGTTTCGTGACCGTACATAAACACCTGATGGAGTATTGAAAGGCAGTCTTGCTACGCAATTGAGGTTTCAGACGGAAGTGTTGTTTAGTGTTCAACGAAATAGTGAGGTGTGAGGTGCTGGCTTAAGCCGCGCTCCTCAATTGGCCTTTTGGCATTCCACGCCGGGTGGCCACCCCGATCCATTAGCCCGTCTAGTTCATTCCCTCTGTGAAGAATGACAAGTTAAGGTGAAAGTGAAAAGTACTTCACCCAATACTGATAGTTAGTTCATTATTCGATTTGGTGTTAATATAAATGTTTTAAAAAATGAATAATAAAATAAAAATAATTGTTTAAAGTTAACTCTCGTCTTTGTTGTTCTAGTGTAGATGGATAGAGTAGCAGGTAAGCGTTGTTCAGAGAGATCCCTCCCCAGCAGGCTTGATGGTGTATATAGCATAAACATCAAAATGAGCTCCCAGTTCATACCAGGTACGATCCGTATAAAAGTAAAATTCTTCAAAATTTGGCTGATAAGAGTATACACCCGAACAGAAAATAATCGAAGGAAACATTCCACAGTTACCTGTTAAGACTATTCGACTTATTGCCTACAAAGGATAAAAAACAGCTCCGGTTAAGGTTGGCAGTGAGCTATCTCATCGTTAAAGACTGGAGGATATAGCCTCCATGTAACAGCCTATAGTCGTCTGTAGCAGAAATCTAGTCATACGTTTGACTTGCTTCCCAGATGGTAATTCGTTAACCAGATCGACCACGTACGGAGCCAACAAAGATGGCGGTTGAGCACACTGAGGAGCTAATTGTAACTTTGATAATTGAAACAACCTATCGACGTCACAGTCCTCCACAAAAATTTGACATTGACAGGCTCCCAACGTTGTCTGTGGCAAAAAATTTTACGAAAATCCTCGGCAACCAGCTAGCTTCCATCCCATGATGGCTGAAAAGAAGCAACGAGCTGTGGGTTAAAGTGAAAGTGGTAATTAAGGCCCAGCCCCTTCTGAAACAGCGAACTTTATAGTCGTTCACCTCAGAAACGCTACGAATACTTGCAAAAAATGTTTAAGCTAAAAGTCATAATGAACCTTTGGCTATTGAATCAACTTATTACATTTTGCTAAAAGTTTATGGCAAAAGTTATTAAATTCAAACAAAAAAGAAACTACTTAACGTACCGAGTTGATTTCAGCTATGTCTGTTAGATCGAAATTATTTACATTGAATTAACTCATCAAAAATTTGAAAAAGTTTTTGCGAAAAAATTCGTGGAATAAAATGTGTAATTTGCACACACCGCACAAATATCATTCATGCACATTGATTTGTACCAAATTTCCACATTTTGTTTTAGGAAATTTTTTGCAAAAAACTTTTTTAAACTTTTAATTAGTTCATTCAATGTAAATAATTTAGATCTAACAAACGTAGCTTGAATCAACTCGGTACGTTAAGTAGTTTCCGAGATTTACTACATTTTTTAACTAAAACACGCTTTTTTGTTTGAATTTAATAACTTTTGCCATAAACGTTTTGCAAAATCTAATGAGTTGATTTAATAGCCAAAGGTTCATTCTGACTTTCAGCTAAAAAATGTTTGCAAATATTTGTAACGTTTCTGAGGTGAACAGCTGAATAGTTTACCCAAATTTGCAGTTTTAGGGGGGGCTGCGCCTTAAGACCACGACAGAATACACGATCGGACATCAAGCCAGATAGAAAAGAAATAATTGGTTCAATGATGAGCACCAGAATGCGTTAAAAAAAAGAATAAAGTGTACAAACAATAAAATATTTAGGTAGGAGAACCCAGGCCAAGAACCCAGAGAGAAAATTATGAAAATCTCAGAAGAGCAGAAAGTAAGATAATTCAAACTAAGAAAAGAAAATACTATAATAACTAATTGAAAAGCATCAATGGAAGTGTGGCGAGCAACAACACATGGAAAACATACAAAGTAAGAATAAGCCTGCAACATATTTCACAGCAGCTTCACATAGCTCTAGAATATCCGAACGTACATATATTCTCGGAAAGTTTCCATTGGCTCCACCAACTCTAAATGAGGTTTATTCTACCAGTAAGACCCAAAAGAGCAATAAGGTGCTGGGCATCGATCTGATTCCAGTGGAGCTCATTAAATATGATGACAGCGGTGTTCAGAAAGTCACCCATAAAGTCGTCTAGCACATTTAGCAACAAGAAAATGTGTTGAGTGATTGGAGCTCATCAATTATATTCCCTATCCACAAAAAGTTGACAATGTACAGAGCAGCATATTCTTTTTGGTACGGCGTACAAAATATTTTCTAAGATCTTAGAAAATAAAATCAGATCAGACGCCAACACTATTATTGAGGAGTATCAAGGTGGCTTTACATCACGTAGGTTGACAAAAGACCAATTGTTCACAGTCAAGTAGGTACTTGAGAAATGCTAGGAGCTCAACATTGACGTTCAATAAATTTTCGTTGACTTTGAGCAAGCATACCACGATATTGATCGTAACTCACAGTACCAAATAATGCTTTGCTTTGGTATTCCAGCCAAATTAGTACACCTTACAAAAGTAATAAAAACGTCAACCAATAACTAACCAAATCAGCATCAATAACCAACCCCCGCAGCCTTTCTCAGAAATATGGGGCTAAAGCCAGGAGATGGGCTTGCCCTATTGCTGCAAGATGTAAATCACTATATAAGTCCAGTCAAGTGCGGACGATATCAACATTTGGTTACAGTCATTAACAACCGCCAAAGAACACAGTTGAACTTACTTTTTGTAGGGATTGAGCTTCCGAGTGGAGCTGTTGTGCTGCAAAGAAGAAATCTTCTGTAAATCGAATGAAATCCGACATTTCAATTTAGATGCCCTCAAGATGTTGTTTCTTATTTTGTTGTTTTGAATTGATCTTCGTATATTGAGAACAACAATTGTGTCAAATTTCAATCAAATCTGAGTTATTCAAAACAAATGTTATACATTGTTGTTAAAATTGATTTAGTTATTCGACATTATCATTTAGCATTTAAATTACACCATTTTTCATGTTGCGAGACCCAAATGACCCAAAATAAAAAATGTTATGAAAATCTTGTCAAAAACTTGATTGCAATGTACTTTAGTTTATTTTTACATTGAACTTGTTTCTCGAATAACCGATATATTCCTTTTTACTAATTTAAAGAGCATGTAAGTACAGTGGTTCACAGCTTATTTGATGCAGTACATTTTTCAAAAGTTTGTGTGCTATAACTAAAATGTGAAAACAGATGTTTAAAAAATTTAAGCTGCAGTTGAATTAAATAAAAAAATCATTAAATCAACAATTTAATTCATTAAAATGCATTTTTAAACAACTAAACAGCAAAAACAAAATTTAAGGCAAAATTTTAAGCCACAGCTTGTTTGATGTAAAACAATTGTTCCTTGAAGTTATCCGAGTGGAAGCTTTGCAGTATAATACTAATATTTGGTATGGTTACTTTTTTGGCACAACAAACGAGTAGCTTTGCGTCTATTCGAAATCGATTCAACCAGCTTTCATGTCAATTCTGAGGTTTTTTTATTTCATTCCATTAACAATGCTTTTTTAGGGTTTTGTACTAAAATACAAAACCCTATTGCAATCACGACCTGTGTCCGTCTGTCCGTCCGTCCGTCCGTCCGTCCGTCCGTCCGTCCGTCCGTCCGTCCGTCCGTCCGTCCGTCCGTCCGTCCGTCTGTATGTCACAGCACTTTTTCTCCGAAACTATAGAAGCTACAGCCATGAAACTTTGTGAAAAGGTCAGAAGTGGTGACCTCTTGAAAGTTCAATGGTGGGGAAAATTTTCAAAGGGGTTTAAGGGGGGTCTCCCCATATAGGGAAGTGACCCCCCAAAAAAAAATTTTCACCATTGGTAGTCGAGTAGGGTGTCATTGGAAAGGTCTCAATGAGATCTTTTCAAAACAAGTCTTAAAATTGCCTTATGAGTACCGAGGGGGGCAGGGGAAGGGGAAATGTACGAACTTTTCGCGTACCCCCCCCTCGCGATTGGACACCTTCCATCCGAAAAATCTGAAAAAAATCATGGATGTAGACCTTAATGAGTACAACAACAACAAATACATGAGAAGTCAAAATTCACTCAACTTTGTTAGTAATAGTATGATTTATCGATTTTATGTTTTCTTGAATAAAATCTTAACGGTACCCTTAAACTCAATTAAATTCAGTACGTAGATGCCTATTTATAAGATTGATCTATCCTGAAAGTTTCATAAAGATTGAATCATATTTAACGAAGTTATAGCGACTTGAATTTTCCTGCATTACTATGGAACAATATGCCCTGTATTACTATGGAAACATATGGCTATGGAGCCATATGCGCTTTTTACCGACTTAGAAACTACAGCTTTGCTAGGATTTGCATGAAAATTTCAGGAATGGTAGGTATCGTGAAGATGAGTATATACAATTGAAACAAGTCGGAAAGGCAGGAGAGAGCTCCTAGCAAAAGGGCTTTGTAACCATTCTAAGATTCTAAAAAACAGGCCATGAATCGATGATTACAGTACAGAGGAGTGGCCCCTGAAAAAAAATTTCATGAAATGTAGTCGATATGAGTATCGACTGAAAGTTCTCTATGAGAGCTTTTCAAAACAGTTCTTAAACTGACAGTTTTTGCTTTTGTGGGGGCATAGGTGGGGGGGGGAAATACATGAAAAATGTGTTTCCTCCCTCGCGAATGGACACCCGTGATCTTAAAAAATCTGAAATTATTATCAAGGGAGATATTTGTGGGTATAACTATAACAAATACCTCAGAAGTCAAAATTCTTTCGACTCTGCTAATAATAGTATGATCCTCGGACATGACATGTTTCTTGATTTTATTCGTTGCTGGATACTGCATTTTGTAAGTTGAGTACAAAACCCTTCTGACATGAGCATAGGTCTGTCTACCCAACTTGTTTAAATTATTTTTTTGAAAATATTTAGTTACGAACATTTTTCTCCGAAAAATCCATTTTTTCTTAATAAAATTTAAGTCGGGCGACTGCGCCGAGGGAGCCATAAAATGAAGGCAATTTCAACTAAGCCAGGATTGAAAATTTCTGACTTATGCTTAGGGTTGTTATCTTCGTAGAATCAAAATTCACGACTGATTCTCACTTCATCAGCACTTTGGAGTAGATTTTCTGCAGAATACCATTATAAATGATCTTGTCCATATTGTCTTAATAAAAGCCAGTTTTCCGACACCGGCTGCTGACATACAGCCTCAAACCATTACGCTGCCACTACTCTACCTAACAGTCTCATGTAGATTTTCTTTTTTGAGCTCTGTATTTGGCTTTCCTCATGCGTATGTCATTCCATCAGAGCTAAATATGTTGAATTTAGACTTGCTATGAAAAATTACGGCCTTTCAAAACCCCAAGTCCTTTAAAATTTGCTCACTTGCAAAGTTCAAGCAGCATTATCAATTGTTGTTATTTATGAATGGCTTCTTCCATGAAACTCGGCCATTAACTTTATAGTTTCTTAGCACATGGCGTGTGATTTTCGTAATGCATTTTTAGCAATCCCAGTAAACACTTCAACTACCAATTTAGGAGCCGATAACTTAGGGGTTTCCTTTAATTTTCTGGTGATCCATTGTTCATCAGACTCATTCCAGATTTTGTTTGGTGCATTTCTATCGTTGTTTACCAATGTTTTTAATTTTGAAAGACTGAATTATATGCTGGACTATTGAGGAGCTTAAATTAACAATTTCGCTTGTATTGCGTTGAGATTCACCATTTTTAAAATGATTAATTCTTGATTCTCGCTGCTCAAGTGTTGTCCTTCGACCCATTGTAAATATGAGACAATTTATCCACTTTTTGGTTATCATGTATAAATTGTTTTTTTTTAAATATAAATTAGAAACACAAAAAATCTGTATAGCGAAAAAAAATCCGATGTTGAGCGTACACTTTAGACTCTAGGAGACATAGAGACAACTGCATCAAACAACTTGTGAGCTATTCTATACACGCACTATTGCGTTATTCTTGCTAATGAGACATTTGAAGCATTTTTCTTTGCTTTTTTGAATGCTCTAAATTTCAAAAATATTCATTTTGAAAACTGTATCAAAAGATTTATAAAATTATATCGGTTTCCATAAGGAAAGCATTTTGTTTTATTTTTATTGAAGTGCATAAAATAAGATGTGAACCACTGCATATCAACAAAATTACATAATTTTCTATGCCTATTCAGGATACCTGCATGTCCTTTAAAAAGTGCCACATTAATTGATATTTGTTCTCAGAGCAGGTCTTGCTTTACCGAAGGAGTCGAGCCTGCTTTTTTTCCAATAGTTACTATTTAGGTGCAATGGCAAACGCTAGCTTTGCCTCTTAATTTTAGCAGTTCAAAAAGCCGTTTTTTTTCTTCCTCGCAAATGGCGTTGTGCACTTGTGATGCACTTGTCACCCATTTATTTGATTTGGATTTGCACTTATAATATACACGGTTATTCATTTTGTGGTAAGAAAGTATAACCCTGCCATTTGACATCTGACAGAATTAAATGTCATCCAAAGCGTGTTCTTTTAGTTGAAGATTTGTCATTTAGAAATATGGATCGTTTAACAGTCAAAGGACGCGTTAAAATTATTAAATTTTATTATTAAAACTGTGGTTCTTCTGTATCAACATCGAGGGCTTTACGAGCCGATTACGGTCGACATAGTCGACCTACACAGCAAACAATTTCAAACACAGTGAGAAAATTTGAAGAAACTGGATCGGTTATTGATATTGCAAGGCCTATCCATCATCGCAACATTCGTTCTGCTGAAAATATCGCTATCGTTGCTCAAAGTGTGGAGGAAGACCCGAATTTGTCGATTCCTGGACGTGCTCAACATTTGGGCTTGTCTTACGGCTCATTGTGGCGGATTTTGCATTTGGATTTGTATCTCCATCCATACAAAATCAAGCAATTAAGCCTCAAGACCATACACAACGCAGAATGTATGATCATTGGGTGATTGAACAACAAGCCATTGATAACGATTTTTCGAACAAAATTTTCTTCAGTGATGAGGCTCATTTTTCGCTCACTGGTTACGTAAATAAACAGAATTGCCGCATATGGGGCTCTCAAAATCCTTGGGTGATCGCAGAAAGGCCTTTGCATCCGGAAAAAGTGACCGTTTGGTGTGCATTATGGTCTGGTTGTGTTATTGGCTCACATTTATTTGAAAACGATCAAGGAAGAGCCATTACAGTCAAGTCTGACCGCTATGGACGGATGTTAACCGATTATTTTTGGAGAGAAATCGAAGATTATGATCTGGAGAACATGTGGTTCCAACAGGATGGAGCCACACAACACAGGCTAATCGAGCACTTTTGCAAACGAAATTTCCAGGACGCGTAATTTCGAGATTGAGTGATGTCAATTGGCCCGCAAGATCCTGCGACCTAACACCTTTGGGCTTCTTTTTATGAGGTTTTGCGAAAGATTATGTTTACGCAAACAATCTTCAAAATCTTGAGCAATTGAAAACCAATATTCGTGAAGTTATGGCCGAGAAATTGCCGGAAATGTGCCGAAAAGTCATTGAAAATTACGTCAGAAGGATTGAGGCCTGTAAGAGGTCCCGTGGAAAACATTTGAATGATGTTTTATTTCACGTATAATGGCAAGGTTTAGTCTTTATATTGAATAAAAAATTTTGTTTCCATTTGAATATTTTATGTGTTTTCTTCTCTACTTTCCCAAGCGTAAAATGGATAACCCTATATAATTTAATCATCTGTATTCAGTTTGATTCAGATTAAATATTAAGCATTTGCACAAGTGGATTCTGATGGGTAAAATTAGAAAGATTGTCTCATTTTAGATCCTCATCCTTATCACAGCTTTGTGAGCGACAACTCCTTCCACGGAATCACAAATAGATTGAAAGAGATTTTGATGAGCACGATAGTAAAGAACTTAGAGCTTCCATCATTTTCTAAATATCAGGATATATAATATTGTAAAATGGGCACCAAAGTTGGGTTTTTATATTAAATCTCATATTCGGAGAACCAAAATTTAGTTTTATACCATGTAGACACTATTTCTTTTGTTTATATTCCATTAATTATATCTAGGAAGCAGAGCCAAGAATAGGATTCATTTAATTCAATTCAAACGCAGTAGCTTCGTTTATTTTACTTAAGGGTTAAACACTCCCATTAGTTGTAAATTAAATTTCAACATTCCAACAGAAATTTAACCGAACAGTTTCCTCAACTTTTCCCTTAGTATCCTTCCGTAATTTTTGAAGGTAGATGTAGGTTTTTAAATTTATATTGTTTCATAAGTCTTACAAGTATATAATTACTTGATTTAACCTGTTTTAATTTCTCGGTCTTATTTCGAGGCACTTCTTAAATTGCAGTTAAATTGCCATCAATGAAAAGAGGTTTAAGCCTTAAAATTTCAATTCCACGTCTACATCTTTAATTCCTACATATGCATAATATCCTTTTGATATGATCCTACAACTGGGCAGATGACATGAAATTATGCTTGAACCAAAGTGAATTATCCTCTTGTCGAGGAAATATTGCAGAGCGCAACGCATTCTAAGCACATCCACCGTGCATATTTAAATGAGAGCAAAAAGCCAGAAGGGCAGAGGTAGCCCGAAGTAAGAATACATATCTGTGAAAGAGGACTCAAGACACGCGTCAGAATACTTCCGGTACATTCCGCAAAATGTTTTGTATACACTGACGCTGAAGAAGAAGGCTTTTAAAATGAACTTCCGTTTCTCAGTCTGAAGATTCGATAAATACACGCCTCCCGGTTTTTTCCTAGTTCTGACACAATGTAGTCCTTAGATCGTTGCCAGGCGGTGAACAATAGATCCTATGCACGCGGTAAGTACCGCGAATGTGAATCAATGAATTTGAACGAAGTCGTGGACGAGGGCTGCATTATCTTGATACAAAAACTAGTTCTTCGAGAAATGAGTGAATTCTATGATTGCATTGCCAATCTGTCGAAATAATATGATATTAGATTACCGAGCACTGTAATTATGTGTGCGCTCATGTCTATGAGATGTGTGTGCAAGGACACACAATCAACTATGCCCTATTTGACAGTTAAGTCAGATGTTAGCTGTTCGAAGCTACTACTTTATTGTTCCGTTACATGGACATGACCCTTCTCGGATCCGCGTAACCATCGTTATCCTTACAAGATGTTGATAATTCACTTTCGATAGTGCACACTCTATACAGGGCGACCTTCTATGCGAGGCAGTCGATATGTGATTTGTGTAAGACGTTTCCACGTAAATATTTTTATTTCATGAATCTTACACACGATGGATTACGAAACAGAACCTTGACTTTTGCGCAGCGGCAAGAGTTGAAGTTACAGTTTGTGCTTCAAAGCTATTAAGGTTCTGATCCTTAGCCAGGCTGGAGTACCATTAATATACCTCTCAACCATCTACAAAGCATTTTTGTTGGTTTTCTAATCTTTCGTTAATTTCTGATATTTTCCTTCAATTTTATGGAAGGGGCTTGTAATTGTTATGGTTGTTCAATTATTTCGACACATAATGTCCTGATATCGTTATTTTCGGATATCTACAAAATCACATACACACAATTCCGCCACCGAAGTTAAGTTCACTTTTGGAATGACAAAGAGCCCTTGACATCATTAAGCGGCAAAAGTGGATTTCCAGCTGAGTAAATTATAGAGTGGACTGGAATTCCTATCAAAATCGGAAGATACTCCTCAGGGGTCTTTGTCTCTAAGCAAAAGCCAGCACGCCATTGTTCTGGCGGCATATAATAGAAATCACCGTTAATGGAAGTCGAATCCGGCTGTGTTGAAGATTCCAAGGACATCATTCTCAATCTTCGATTGAACCATATCGATTCTCACTGAAAAAGGCGCGAAATGTGATTTGAAACGTGTGAACTCGTATCCACACGGTAGGATATCATCCAAAACATGACCTCATCGATTTGTATTAGGGATGAAATGGGTAGCGAGTAGGATGAGAGGATGTATATTATTGATGCTAAATTATTCATATTTCTGATTGATTTCCATATGAATGATGACAAATTGGATTGGATGCAAATTGTGACAGTTACGATATTCAAAATGGGATCATACCCGAAGGACAATGAAGATTGTTTATATAGACTATAAGGCTTATTTTTGTAAGGATCATGCATGTACGACAAAGCAAGTAGACGGGAGAACTGTATTAGAATTATTGAAGTAAAGATAAAATTGATCCCCCGTTTCAACGATAAAATAAATATTTGATTCAAAGATTAAAGCAAATTGAACAGATGCTTGATCGATTTGTAAATATACAGAGCAAATACAATTTAATATCATGAGCCTTTAGATTTCACTGGTTTAATTAATCCTTGATTTGAGATCAACTGAGGAAGAGTTCCAGAATTTCAAGCAATTAAAAAGTTCGTCACTTTCTAAATGCACCTGTTAATTTAATTTTGCATTTGGATTCAAATGGTTATCAAACAAATGAATCTTACAGTTCTGGAATAAAAATAAATAACAAGTTGTGTAGCTTATCAGAAAACTTATGAAGCCAAGTATTAACTTTTATCTCATCATTCTAGGTCTCAGTTGAGGCAATAGACCATAAATTTAATTTTACTCTATTTAAAGCGGGACTCATTCTGCTTTCCCATTACTCATATTAGCTTTTGAATAAATCTTTAAAAATGTTTATGATATTGATACATCCCCGAACAACCTTAAAATCCTAAATAAACCAAAACATCCAAAATCCGAAATATACCAAAATCTCTAGCCATATGTTTCAATCGAAAATTGAAATCAATCTCATTGGAATCAAAAGCGCATATTGTTTTACATACGCATATTGTTGGTACTGGAAATAAAATGGCTGTATTATCTCTAACTTTTAGAATGTATAACCAACTTGTGTAGTTTTATGTGGTTATATGAGATCATTGAACTTAGGAGAACCCATACAGTGTCATATGGAAAAGTTGAGTGAATTTCGACTTCTTGGGTGTTTATTGGTCTGGTACATCATCATCATCTAAGGTGCAACAGCCCAAGCTGTTCCTTAGCCTTAAGGATTAATCACTGCTTTTAGCTTCTCTTGTGTCTTCTCATTGAGTCCTCGGCCTTCTCGCAGAACGTCTACGTTGCGCTATCCTCCAATTTAATTTTTGGTAGCCGGTTGTTTCTACATGGCCCGCCCATTGCATTTTGTATGAATTTACGCAAGCAGAAACAGGTGGTTCATCAAATAGTTCATATAACTCTTGTTGCATCGTCGTCACCGCTCTGTTCTTCATTTCACTGGGCCGTCAATTTTCGAGAACACTTTGCGTTCAAATATGTCCACTGCCTTTTTGAGCTCGCTCGCTTAGATCCATGTTTCACTTCTATATAGGAACGTGAGTTTGACTAGCAATGCCCTGGTTCACGTAACGGTATATTTTTCTGACTTCTATCAGATTTTTTAGGCGACATTGTTCAATGGTTTCTCCATAATCTTTCGCTTTTCCTACGCGACACGACTCGAATAATGTGTTGTGATTTTATATTGAAATATCTTGTCAAAGTTTTTCATTAAATATTCTATACCTATAATGGCAAGTTTCTTTCGTAAAAAATTATATGAGGTCACATCAAAATTTTGGGCAAACATCCTTAAATTAGAAGATCGCATCTGAGGTATTCAAGCATCGCGGCAAGCTCTGTAATGAAATAGGTGAGCTCTTTCTGTGTAGTCTAACTAGAGAGATACTCCAATTCTTGTGGTGTATTACTAATAGTTAAAAATACTTATGTTCAGTGTTTCTTCCTGCCCGCTTGAAATGGGGATTTTTGCATAGTATACTGAGTCCTAGCCTGAAGTTATGAGTCAAATGGTTCCAGACTAGACTTTAAAGTTATCAGGAAAGGTGTTGAATATGTAGTTCAGATTATTTTCAGGCCTAGAAGTCCCACTATTAGGAAATTAGTCAGATTATTTACTCTTTGTCCAAATAATTTTATTGTCCGTAAAGACCTACTCAACTGACAAACTACTGAGTGCATTTCAGTACTAAAAGAAAAGTGATTGCACAAAAAAAAAAATAAATTGAAAAAAATTAAAACAGAAAATATTAGGAATTCAAACCACTGAAATTTCGTTTCGTTACCAGATACAATTATGCTGAGTTTGCTTACGTGATCCACTCGCTTAGACACTCATTCATTACACCACTAACTTACACTTTAAATGTTGTATGTTAC
Source organism: Odontomyia ornata (assembly GCA_963969285.1). Lineage (NCBI taxonomy): Eukaryota > Metazoa > Arthropoda > Insecta > Diptera > Stratiomyidae > Odontomyia > Odontomyia ornata. The sequence goes on from OZ017740.1 coordinate 157,081,219, forward strand.
TTGTAGAACCTCTTTAATAAGAATTTCAAGAAAAATATAAAACATTTTGAATTAACGAGTTTTTAGGCTAAAGAGGTAGATTTTTTGACATTTTCGATTTCAACTTACCAGACGCAAAATGTTCTATGTTCGATTTATTATTTTGAAATTAAATTTATTATGGACGGAATTTCGATTAACAGAGGTCACAGTGTTTACATAGTCAGCTAGTTTTGTAATTTTTGTTCATAGGGAAGTCAAATTTAGTTCTACTTAAATGGTCCTTCCAACGAGTATAATAATTCGAGTTGTAGGGATTTTTGTTAATCAACGAAAGAGAGCGGCTAATTCATTTGCCTAAGAGATAATTTCAACTTTGGGAGTTCAAGTTGAAGAGACTCTACTGTACTACTTAGAAGCATATAAAGTCAAATATTTTTAAAGTTGATGGTAAACAATGGCTCATAATACTTAAAAGAGAACATTTTCAAACTTGGTATGATGAATGTGATAGTCTGAAAATGGGCTAATCATATAAGTATGGTGAGATTAAGGAGCCTTCAAATATTCAACAAGAATATAACCTTGGTGGGATAGAAGTAACCAGTGAGGAAATCTTGAAAGGTTTTGAATCAATTTTTTCTTCAAATTTTGATGAGAAATGGTAAAATCTTGAAAGTTAAACCAGAATATATCTGAATTTGAGGAAATCAAAGCTATCAGGTTGATGGTAGGCAAATTTTATAAAGCTAACAATCAAAAGCTATTTTGAGCTTGATTACATATAAAAGATCCATCGGATACTGTGTAAAATCTATAGGAATTAAGTGCAAGTTTATAGCTTTGTGACCCGTATAGAAAGAGCTGCTCTATTTAGTACTGAATTTCATAACGAAACTGAAACTGAGGCGGTAGTGAAACCCAGAAACAGTGCTATATTGGAACTCGCAATTCAATCGAAAATTTAGCAGCAATGAAAATTAATGGAAACGCAATAATTAAATCCATATTTCAATTGCGTTTTAAGCAGTACTGAAAATTCAATCCACTGCAATATTTTGATTCGTTGCTTAATCTGACTACTTGAAGCGAGAGACAATCGAATACTAAAATTCAGAACGAAATCGGTACATAAGTGATACGATGCACGATTTAGGTCAACTTCCGATCAACAATTGTATGTAATGTGTTTATTATGTATAACTTATTCACGACTTTTACAATAGAATCTTTTTATTGTAATGATGTTCTCTTCACTCGCCTCGTTCGTTCGAGATTCCCCGGAAGAAATTTAAACTGATTTCTCATCGATTATATACGGGAAGTCTTTCAAAGTGTCAACGGACTGTACCCGATCATTCATCGACATGGCTCCAGAAATAAAACATTCAAATCCAAGTACGAATCAATCTCCTCTAACTGAAAACGCAAAGCCAAGTTACAGCACCGCATACCGAGCCGAATCACCAGATTGATAAGTGGCGGATGATCATAAAACCTGCCTCCCTCGGCGACATACTCACCTTCCACCTCCTGAAAGATTTGGTTAAAATCTTCTAATTCATGGTTATATTTTCCCTTTTCACCAAAATTACGAAGATAATTAAAAAAAATATTATCTAAGTGACTCTCACTTAGGACTTATATACAAAAGAGAGAAATACTAAAATTAGTTACTTATTTCATTTTAACAATAATACATTAAGAATATCTTTTTCCTTTGTAACATTGAACATCTAAACAGTTAGAACAATATTCAAGGGAAGGAAATTTTAGGACACTTTTTAATTTCTTGCCTTACTCCATACATTCAAGGTATTAATAATTGATAAAACGATTGAAGGCTTTGTTGAATTTTGATGACCCTTTGCTTTTGTTTTGTATAATAGTTGAAAATCGAAAATTTTATGATTATGGCGAGATTGTAATTATCAGCATTAGTTAGTACTATGATATGTTCTCAGATCTAGGCGAAAGTAAACATTTTCAGCAAACATAAATAATAATTTAGAAGATATTCCATTATTCATTGCCATTTAATATCAGAGCTTCAAAATTGTGTACAAAAATGTCAAAATGTCAATTGTACTTAAAAAATACACAATTAAACATTTAATGAATTCTAAAGATAATAATTTTTTATTTTTTTCAAAGAAAATTGGCTCCGTATAACAAATACGAGGGTGGTTCAAATATGATGGAGACACACGCTGTAGATGGCGTGCATGTATGTTTTGAAGGTCGTGGCTGAGTATATGATAGATGGATCCCTCACAAACAGTGTGGCATAGTTTTCATGGCTACGAGCATGAGTGAACGTCAAGTGCCGACCGCCGATGCGCAATGTATTGTCATTCATTTTTTTAGCGAGAAAATTTTTCTGCGTTTGCGAAATCAGTTCGGTAGGGAATGCCTGTTGTAGGGCTACTATGTTTGGATGGGCCAAAGCATTCAAGGATGGTCACGAAACCATCGAGAATGAGTCGTCTGATCGTCAACCGCGAACCAGCATCACACGAGACAAAATTTGCCGCGTAGGACAACTCATTTTTGAGTACGTTGGATGAATGTGTTTGGCATCAACATTGGTAGTGTAGAGACTATCATCCACGAACACTTTCAATACGCTCAAAACGGAGGAGTACTCCAGCGCGAAGTTCAATTCTTCTCCAGGATAACGTGCGCCTTCATACTGCTCGTCTCATGCTCAATACAATATCGAAATTGGGATGGCAGGTACTGGAACACCCCTACAGTCCGGATTTATCACCCTGCGACTACCACATGCTTGGACCACTGAAAGAAGCCCTCAGAGGTCTAAGATTCAATACGAACGACGAGGTAGAGGAGTTCGTGCAGACATGGGTGTCCGAGTTGCCCATTGAATTCTTCGATACCTGCATCGAAAAGCTTCCGGAAAGGTGGACAAAATGCTTAATTTGTAAGGGGAGTACCTAGAAAAACTGTAAATTTTTTCGATAGTAAATAAACGTGTCAGAGAATTTGTCTCGATCATATTTGAACCACCTTCGTACCATTCACGTCTACATAATGATGAATGATAAAGGTAAACGTTAAATAATGGAAACAAAAACATTTGAAATATTTTTTCTGAGTTACAAATGCACCAATAAAACAGTGAAGTAAGTTAAACGATTGATGAGAAATTCAGTTTTTAGTTGCTTTGGTTTGTAGTTCAAATATTAGGACAAAAAGATCTCTACATACAAATGGCAGGTATTTTTAATTTTTCCCAACAATTACGTTGTGCGTGATATCCCCGTAAAATGTTATGCAATGTTATGGTTAAGTTGAAACTGTTCGGATGTATACCGAATCTCTTCTTTGATTTATTTTAGACATAGACTTTATTTATTAGCTTACTTAGACTACCTGCAATGAATCTAGATAAATGTAGGAGCAAATAAAATATGTCCAAAATCATGTAAACTGCATGCTTATATCTTAAAAAATTTGTTTCGTTCTTAGTACCTAATTTTAATTTGAGTATTAATCGTTCAAATTCATTTGTGTACCATTCGAATTTTGAATTAAATGCAAACTATATTATAAGAATCTCTTATTTATGCTAAGTTTATATTAGTCATATAAGCTCAAGAATAACGGATTACGGCGATGTCGCTCTTTGGCTTAACGCTTGATTGATATTCGGGTCCGTTTATTAATTTTTTTTCTTTCTCGAATGATATGAAACATACCTTTGCTCGTGTATTATTTTCCCTCTACTGTAGAGTAGTCTTTAAAGCCGGGGTGGTTTAAAATTCATATTGGAGTCATTAAAGATTCCTATAGGGGATGTGGATGTTGACCAGCAAAAGATGTGCTGAAAGTGTAGCTGTTGTAACTGGTGTTGTTTGTGGATTGAATGTTTCTAGGAATTATATGCCAAATCTTCAGTGGGTAACCAATTAACAGGAACAACAACTGAAGAATGTCCCCAGGGCCACTAAACTTGCATAAAGGAGTACGAAGAACATCGACACGATAGCATTCATCTAATGATCCATTACTAGCGTTTGGCTCTTTTTTAAACGAGGATAGACAATACTCGGCATGGACAAATTATTAACCGGTGTATTATTAGAGAATTTATGGGATGGTTTTGGTAACAGCATAATACGAGACGCGGAGCGCAATACTGATAGTTTTCAATCCAGGTCAGTGTAAGGAATCATGTTTGTTCTGGAAATTTGTTTACGTTATTTTAAATTATCGAGCCTACTGCCAATAAAAGTTCTAGGTGCTCTACTTGGAAATAATTGTACAAGGTATGACAATTGAGTAATGTGACTGATTCCATGAAAACCGTATATTTAATAATTATTCTACATCACTGCCATATCCCTCAAAGTAATCCCCTTGTGCAGCTATACAACGATCCCAACACGTTTTTCATGCTTCGTATATTTCTGAAACACTTTGGCTGGGATGTCCACGAGTATCCTCATCACGGCCGCCTGAAGCTGCCATTGTTAGCTTTGGCGTTTGGTTTCCGGGTCGTACTGGAAAAACCAGCTCTCATTGCCTGTAATAACTCGACCAAGCAGCATGGGATCGTTTTTTACTTGTTCCAAACAGTCTTCTGCGGCGGTCATTTGATGCTTCCTTCTCTCCTGAGAAAAGTTCTTTGGAACCATCTCTGTGCACAATTTTTTCATCCCAAAATCATCGGTTAAAATTTGTCTGACTGTTTCACGGTCCATACCCAGTTTCAAGGCCAACATTTGAATTATTAAACGCCGATTCTCACAGATTAGGGTGCGCATACTCTGCGCATTTGCGTCAGTCCGCACCTCGACTGGTCTCCCGCTCTGCGCCTCATCTTCCACGCTTTCACGCCCCTCTTGAAACTCTTTATGCCATCAAAATATTTGGGCACAGCTAAGAGCACTTTCACCGTGCACTTTTACAGTTTGAGCGTACGTTTCCGAAGCAGTTTCGCCCAATCTGGCACAAAATTTTATCGCGACGCATTGCTCTTGATTTCGTTTTCCATTTTTGTGATGAGCACCACCGATACACGTCTACTCAATACGACACAGCAGGCAAACTAAACAAGCTAGAGCAATAGTAAATATATCAATGGAGAGGGGAAGGATGCCGGGGAAAGAGAAGGAAATTTTAAGGTCGCAGGTTTACCATAAGCACGGCAATAAAATCAGTCTCATTACTTATATATCACACCTCGTACATGTATAATTCAAATCACAAATATTTCAGAGAAACGGTAGCATGAGTTCGAAATAATTGAGCATATTTGATGGATTGCTTCAAGTATTCTGTTTAAAAAAAGATTTAATTAACATTAATTAACTTTCTTAGCCATTAACCTTTAAGATTTATGTATATAATTAATATTTATTTTAAAATTTAAGCTTAACCTAAAAAAGTATTATTAAATAATCACATTGAATTTTGTTAATGCTTGTTATTTTTTAGCCAGCATTAATTTAAATGAAGTTAATTATCTCATAAATAAAAATTAAATCCGTTGTGTCTACTATCATGCAATATAAAAATCATCAATTTACAAAAAATTGAACGAATTCAAATTACGTCAAACAAACAAAAACCATTCATCTAAGCTTCGACTGGTTATTCTCATCCGAAATTCCCTACAATCATTGAGATAGATTTAGAATATTTACTATTCTACTCAAATGCCTAACCCATTCTATATTCTATTTACAGTACATTGAAACGATATTAAAACATATTAAAACATATCGCAGGGACTGTTATTGATTGCTTTAGCTTATTTTCATAGCAGTTCAACGCGATAATTAGCTTGTCTGTAATTATAGATACTTATTCCTTGTTGCTAATGTCTCAGTGTACTTATGAACCGAACAACAATTATCACCAAAATGCATTCCATTTATCACGAAAAACCGAAAGAAAGATAAAATTCAAACTACAAATAATTTACCTTAATTGTATGCATACTAGCTTGAATGCTCGTAATCAACAAATTGTATATTGTAAATATATTGGCAAATATCTATATCCGTTGATATTCCAAGCAGAAACTTAACATCCTTAAAGGGAAAATTACGCTCTGCTGATATAGCTTTTAACAACTTATCTATGTCTGTACGTTGAATTGCTAAGAAACAAGCCCCGTTTCTGATCTCTTCAAATAATATAGGACTTTCTACATTTGGCGCTTCTTTGGCTGCACGTGATCGATACTGAACTTATATCTTATATCATATTTGTAGCTAAATTTGAATATTTTAAAATAAAATTTGTCTCAAAATATCATCAAATGGTCATTTGTTATTTGTGGTTGGGAGGTAGATGCTATTTATGTATTGAGTATGAAACGTTCAAGCTCATAGTGCATCTAGACTACTTACCAAACACCATCGCTGTCAGCCAAGAACCTAGCCTGGAACCATTTGACACATTACTTAGGCGCCTTTGGATTGCAGGAATCCTTTCTATAGATAAAAGAAGAAGAGGGGAAAGGATTACCAGAAATGGGACCATTCCTATTTTGATGCCTTCCAATGGTCCAGTACGCCTTTTTTAACTGTCAGCACTACCCGAGCGCAATGTGCCACGCAATTGCATATGTCAACTGGTGTAAGTATCTTTTTGACTACAATCTCTCGAGGGAGCTCCCCGATTGCACTGCAGTGGTCATCACACAGCCTTTCCCAAAACGCGCAGTCCGGAGACTGTGACCTATCGATCTTGTGCAGGCAAGACTAGAAATATCCATGCCCGCGTAAGGGCTCGGTTAGGTAGAAATCTGTCTCACTATATACTCAATTGAGCCACGGCTTCAGGTTAGGAATCAAGCAAGTAGTCCATCTTCCCCTGGTATTGCCTTTCCAGGACTGTTGCCAATTGCTGAGTCTCCTCCTTAGCAAACGCCTTCCTATAGGCCTCACCTTTGCGCAGATAAGTGTTCTTTCACCCCCTAACAAGGAGCACATCACACCTGCAATCACCAATACCGCTGACTGGGGTTCTGTATGGTATGCGCGTGCGATGTACATAAATGTTTTTGAACAAATAAGAAAATTGTGGAACTATCAATGCATAGTCCAAACGGGAGCCAATCCCACAATGCAGGAAAGGCTGAAGCATTCACGAATTCTCTGGAATTGCAATTTCGAGACAATTCCTTGGAAAAGGAGGACTTTGAAATTGAGGATGGAATCGCTACTTCGGTCGTCAGACTCCTGAGAAATGACATTCAGCCTGAAAACAGGATTAAACGAGGGTTCAGACAACAGCAGGAACATTATACATACGCTCAATAAACGTATACGCTGGGTACAACACCATTACGAACATAATGATTTCATGGCTACCGGATATTATTTTACAAATACTAACGGACATTGTTAATACAATATTCTTCAAAAGGACCCATAACTTCCACAAAACTGGAGACCCATCGGTATCCTCTCGTCACTGTCGAAAATTGCGGGAAGTTATTTCTTCAAAGTTAGTCAGTAAATATTTTATTAGAATACATTCATAAATGGGAAATTAAGATTAATCTTGACAAAACTTAGGCGCTTTTTATTCCTACAAAAAAATTGACAAACCCTAATTGGTAACGATGCAATAAACTAAACACCAACTGTTTAAAACCTTGGACTAACATTCGACAATAAACGCACATGGAAACAACACATACAAAATAAACGAGGTACTGCATAAGATTTCTCTTCTCATCGCACTCTCTCAGTAAATCCAGTAGACCTCGCCTCAAAAATCGGGTCCCAATTTACAAACAAATTCTACGACTGATGCTACCGTACGGTAGTTCTGCTTTCTACCAGACGATAAAGACAAACAAAAACGCACTCCAGTCCTTCCAAAGTAGAATTGTTGGAAAGGTCTTAGGAATTCCACGGTATGTTAGAAATACTGATATCTACGAGGACCTGAGAATTGAGACCATTGAAAGCTGCATACGTAACAAAGAACTGAAACTTTTTGACACAATCGAAAACTATAATAATAGTACCATGGTATTCCTTCGAACTTTATAAAACAGGGATGAACTCAGGTTTCCAATTATTCGCCAAATAACATTGTAAAATTTTCTATGTTAAATTATTTAATGATTGAAACAGGCTTGAGAAGGTAGGTATGTATTGAAGTGCTCACAGACATGAGGGTGTTAAGGTGCTAGATTGCACAAATTCCACATTCACACAAACCCCCCTCCCTATTCCTACCGAGAATTCAGGAGATAGCAATGAACAATATTTTCAATCACAAATTTTATTCCCACAATACTTTCTTCCCCTTATTTTTGCAGCATTCTGAGAACCCTCAAAAGTGCAAAAAATGTTGTGCAATAATTTTTGAGATAGAAAATATTATCGGATGCTATCTTTTGAATTATCACGACTGATAGTTCCAAATAAAAATAAATTTTCTTGTGTTGGTGGTATACGAGTATATGAAAAACCAAATTAAATACGTAGCTGGTCCTCTAAGGAATATTTTCTAAAAGCTATCGGTATTGTTTTTTTAAAATATTATTTCCTGTAGTGCTGTTCAAAATATATACTCCTTGTATGATTGTTTCACTTTCAGCAGGCAAATAACTAAGTATCTTTAAAAGCGGATTAAGTTTAAAGGAAACAAAAGTCAAATTTTATTTCCACTCAAAAGATCAATTGCTATTAAAGAATTTTAATCTCAACCTAATCCTTATTATTTGCAAATAATTTGAATCATAAATTGACTTTAACTTCACGTATCTTCAGTTGCATGCTTAATCAGTTATTTGCAACGATCATTTCTTCGATAACATGACTTGTTCACCTTTCACTGCATATTATACGAGTATTTTTGCATTTCTAACCCTTACCCTAAAATGTTCAATGTCATCTCCCTAGCAACATACAAACCCTTGATACAACAGCCATACCATATCCTCTTGACTATTTCTGCGTCAATGAATTTTAAATGGACTGAAATAATTTTCAATGTAAGGATGCTTCCGTTCTAGATAGGCATACCACGGGTGAGAGTTATGCAAATTGAGCGTTATCTATCCTAATTCAAACGCCGTTGTCAACTCGACACCCGGGAACAATAGATCTGTGTAAAGGATGCTCACCAAGGAAAACGGCCCCGATCGGATGCGTTGTCATGTTAATAGGACAAGAAGAATTCACCCCGCGTTTAGTGATAATGAAGGCTGTTAACATGACGTTTGTTCGCACTCTGGAGCGAGTCCTAATTTATTTATCAATTTGACTTTGAAACATATATTTTTTGTTGATAGAATATGTTATTTTTTGTTAATAGATACATCTTTGGCTATGAATACCCAATTTGAGTGAATTATAGTTATGACTGCATTTGCGCTAAAATACTTGTGGAAGGATATGGTAGTAAGGTAGTAAATTATGCGCTTAAATTTGTGGAATAAATTAGTATTATAGCAGTATGTACTGTGGTGGATTTATTCTTGGGACTGACTCAAAGGTTTATGTTAGAAAAATTTGAAAGGTTATCGCAAAGAGGTGCACAATGCAACGAATTGCGTTTTAGAAGTGATTTTTTATTGCTACTTTATACCCAGCAAAATCGTATTCCAAGAGCTTTCTAAGCTGCTGGCCTTTTTTTTTTTATTTCTCGAATCATTGATAAGCTAATTTATTCGATTGCGAACAAACAACTGACTTCAGGAAAAATGCTAATTGCTATTCAAATATATCTAAGTTTACGCTAACAGTCTACATACATTCTCTTGGGTGAAATTTATTCCATCCATTTATTAATAGCTTCATATTTTGAACTCTTTTCTGTTTCATTAGAAGAAATTCAAACTTTTGTTAGTTTCTAATATCGGTCAGAAGATCTCTCGCATAACTTAGATGTTGAATTAGACTTAACAAAAATTATGTTTAATTTTACGTGGTCGTAGTGTTTGGATGATTTTCCCGACGGGGTATTGACGAGTTATGCTACTCGTGACAATACATGTCCTCTGCTAGTTGCCCTTAATTCCCTTTTAACCTTATTCTTTCCTAATATTGTGGGCATCCCTCAACGTTCCGTTCCCTCTCTCCACTCTCTTTTCTCTTTACTCAGCTGAAATTCTATTACCCTCCAACACCTAACTATCCATTCAACTCCTTCGATACGCTGATAAACTTGTTGTGTTTGTATCAGCAAAAAACCGAACTCTGCTCAAATCAAAAATTAACAACTCCAGTCTTATTTTGAAAAGTGAAAATATTTTGTCAACCCATGTAAATGCGAAATTTTTGTAGTCAGGCAAAAATCTCACCTATTCCCCAAGATTCGAAGCACTGCAAACAATTTTGTTCGCAATTTCAACAAGATCCCTATCCCAACACTATCAACAGTCGACTTTCACCAATCTTGCGTACATAAAAAAGGCTAGGTAAATCTGCTGGAGCTTTCCGTTCTCTTTATCCCGTACTAAGTTACAGCTCCAAGCTACCCAACCGCACGAAAAAATTTTGCTAAAAATCCCGCATAAGACCCATCCTCGGTTTTCTCCCTCTCTCAAATGAAATGACAAGAAAGGCAATTTCTCCGCCACTGCATCAACTTTTTTCGTAGATCCAACTCCTACAAATTCTTCCCATATCAAACCCTTTACGGAGCAACGTATGCGTCAGAGCTGACAATTTCCTCTCCACATACTGATCAAAACCCTACCCAAAGCCATCCTCTAAGCTAAACCATCTGAAACATCGCTATCTTTGACAATTCTATTATTTTTAACCCATTGAACATTCATGATTATCCCCAAATACTTCTTATTGCACATCGCCAAAGTCAAATTTTCATAGTTGATGGTCAAATCATTATTCTTAATCAGTCACCAAATAGCTACAGATGTTCTTCCGATGCTTAATGTGTTAAAGCTTCCCGTCATCAACTTCTTCAGAGTAAAAACCTCTGCGGCACTAAGCCGGGTTCATAAATTATAAATATTAGCTTTTAATGATGCGATGTTTTTTTTTTAACTTTCACTTGACTTACTTTTATGAATTTTCAATTACTTTTAGAAATATTATGTAACTTTTGCTTTATGTCAAACATTAGATATAAGTCTATCTGTTAATGTTAGGTAATTTCTCATTTAATTCTATCATGAAATGCAACTTTCAATATAAATGTCCATAAGAAATCGTTTTGCTCCAAAAATTTTGGTGTTCCCTCAATTCCCTGACGGAAAGCCCAGTAGCATTGCATCTGTCGTGAGCATCTCAAAAATTCTCTTGACGTCCATCCTCTTAATATTCCTCTCAATCGTGAAAGGTTGAGAGTATGGGAGTTAAGAGATATCATCACGGATCATAAACAAAATGTATTGATGGAGTCCTCTAAGACTGTTCAAATCTCCACCCGCGGGACTAGAGACTCTAAGGAAAATGTTACGTTGGGTGTAGTTCCTTTAGAGCCCAAATGATGAAAAATTACTGTATCATCACCACTAGTTCTATCCTAGTCGCCATCTCTAGGATTTGTTTTCCCCGCAAATCTGTTTGCGCAGACCCAGTTCAACAATCATATCGGTTAACTTGGCGATAGCTATACACTAAATACACTAGTTATCTTCGTTCAAAGCTATGCACTTGGAAATAGGCACTGTTCCTAACCCAGAAGGCGACAGTACTGGACACGCCCGAGCACCTTGTTTACGCACTCTTGTCGCGAGGTTGTTTCCTGAGCAGCAAAAAGTTGGTTTTCATATAATTTGCAAACTTTTCAAGTAAATTTTGAGCAATTGAGCTGTGCAGTGCCTATGTCTACCTGCTAGATAGACCTACACATGACGGGTTTAGCGATAATCTTTCACTATTTTTTAAAAGTGGGGTTACATTCTGGAATTTAACAGCCATTTTAATGGGAGCCTACTTCTATTTAATTTATTTGTATCCTTATTAATAGTCTTTAAGCTTTCATCTTAAAATGCTTAAATTAAATTTTGGTTTGGGTACCGTTTGAAGTGATTACCCTATCAGGAATTGTCCTAAATGAAGGAAATTAATATCGTCTTTTATTATTACCACGGGTCAATTATTGAAAATGCAAACAATTTCATTGAATCATGACGATTCTTAGGTATTTCTATAAATTACCGCATGCAACGTATCCTACATGAAATTTTACTGATTTCTAGAATCTGCACACATTGTCGTACTATATTCTGCAGCTATAGTGTTCCGTTCTTTAACCCACCGGATATTGATATTTAGCTAATATTTATTTAGGTGATTCATTTATATTCCATGCGGGGTATTTGGCCTCCCATCAGACGCGTCTTCAGGTGGCCGATGGAGAAAAGTTCTAAAAAGCTAGCTAGCATGTAATTCGGAAACAAAGTACCATCCGGAAAAAACAGACTGACGTTCGACTCAATACTCATTTGTCATGAAGAACGTAAATTAGCCTCGGATTGGATCGAATAATCCAATTTTGAAATCCGAGCAGCAGTAAACTGTCTTTGTTGACCGAGTCAAACCGGTGTTTCCTCAGTTTTTTCCCACTGTCTCCGCCCTTCAGTTCTCCCAACTAATAACTTTTGGGTTATCTATTATTCGTCCATACGGTTCATGTGTCCAGCCCATTGCAGCTTCCACAGTCTTACTATCGTTGAGACCTCCAGCTCGTCAAAAATTTCGTACAGCTCATGGTTATATTGAATTCGCCATTGGTCCCCGTCTAGTTTCCGATTATTCGCCTCAGAACCCGTCCCTTAAAGGCATTCAGTAAATTTATAGATGCTTGAGCTAGGGTGCATATTTTGCGCCCATAGCACAACACAGGTCTTATCAAAGATTTGAATACATGGAGTTTTGTTTTCCTGTGTACGCAGCTGGTCTTCAAGATCGTCCGTTTGAAAAAAAATATTTTCTTTGCGAGCTGTATTCTTCGGAGAATTTCGTCTCTTTCATTACTGGTTCTCGTTATTTTGGCGCCCAAATACACGAATTTGCTCACATTTTCGATACTGTACTCGGCAAGTGTGATATTTTGTGTATTTGAGGTATTTTTATTCGATTGCATCATGAGCTTTGTTTTATTTTCGTTGGTTTGTAGCCCTACTAGTTTTGCTTCGCCTTCGAGTTTCAGGAAGACTTCTTTGGCAGTTGTTAATGACAGTGACAAAATATTAATGTCATCCGCATAGGCTGCTATTTGGCTCAACTTGTATAGTAATGTACCTCTTGTATCGACAGGTAGCTTTCTAATTACATATTTCAGAGCCAAATGGAATAACAATGGGGCCAGCACACATAACCAAATAGACAAAATCCTCATCGAAAAAGAGCAAATGGTCAAAAATACGATTACAGACACTGCGAAAAAGATCTTAGAATATCGACAAAGCATTATCGCAATAACTAATTTGATCAACAATGTCAAGATGCGGCTAGCAAAAAAAAACCAGGCACATAAACTGTACGTCCAAAGAGTAAAAAGATGCAATACATCACCCTACGTCAACAAGCAAAAACGCCGAATGGCCATTAGTTGGAAGGTAGAGCAAATTAACGAAAAAATGACGCTAAATGAAGCGAGACTAGCATGCGCCCCCCATGCGCAAGCCTCTGAAAAGACACAGAAAGTGCAGTACAAGATAGCCCTATTGGTATTAAAAATAAGTGGGAGCAATATTTCCAAAAACTTTCCAAAGCTTCCACGGCATCTACCGAAACTGTGAGCATTCTTTTGGCTGAAGAAGATGTCGTGGTGCTTCCAATAGTAGAAGAGGTACAGGTGGCCAAGAATAAAGCTCTCGGAATCGACAGAATACCCACAGAACTGCTCCGAACCGGAGAGACACACCAACACAACCTCCTCCATTGGTTAATATGTAGGGTATGGACAGAGGAACAGATACCAGATGACTGGCGGAAAAACAACGGATACCCCTCGTAAAAAAATGAAAATATGCTACACCTTGAAGATTATAGAGGGATTGCTTTTTACATTCAATGAATGAAGGCTGAAGCCCTATTATGAACATATTATAGGAGAGTACCAATGTGGTTTTCGAAGTAAACAATATAAGATTGACAAGATATTTTCAGTAAAACTGTTGCTCAAATAGTGCTGGGAGATGTGCATCAGCTCTTTATAGGCTTCAAACAGGCATACGATAGTGTTGATAGAAATGTCCTGTACAACATAGTGTATGACTTTGGTGTTCCAATTAAACTTGTCCACATAACCAATGTTACAATGCTGAATAGTGAGTCTTAGGTCCAAGTTACCGGAGATTTGGCTGACAACTTCCCAATGAACTCAGACACAGCATAGTTAAAAAACAGAATGTTAGAGAATAAGCATACCTATTCTTTGACAAATCCATGCTGTTTATGGGCTGGATGAGGGTGGAGTAATGGAAATAGCTTGCTGTCAAGGTTTCTTTAAAGGAGATTATCTAATGTGGAAAGAAGGATTATAGTAAGCATCATCTTTATATTTATGAAAGGGAAACACTACAAATTTTTTATCAAAGAGCAGTAAAAGTATCGGGTATCAAGCTAATGTTAACAAAATCAATAAGAGAGCATATAAAAATTGGAAAAATGTTTTAGTCCAGACGTTAGGGATTCCATTTATGCCACGAGCACTATTAGCATCCAATCAGTTATGCAATGATTCACAAGAATTGGACCGATAAATGAGAAGAATAGTCAAGTAATAATTGGGAATCGTCCGTAAGTAGTAATGATTGGGAATCCGTCTTCGAATGGCTCAATATTATATTTAAGCCAGTTTTTATCGAATTTAGATTTGAATCTGAAAGTTAAATTCAAATTCGTGTATGTGTTTTAGCCCTAATTGAATGCTTAATGCAGTCTTTTACATTCTTTCTAGCATTCTATGCTTGCTGGTTTATCAGCATTGAGGTTTGCATTCCCAGTTTAATTTTTGCAAAGCAGGCATATAAATTCACCAGTTGCTAAGTATTTTACGCTTTGTCTTGCATATTCAAAACACGTTGATTGTGCCCTTTTGCATTTTCCCACGTTTGCACGGAACAAATTTCGCTTTTCCAAAGTAGTAAAACATCACATAAATTTGTACGTTCTATATTGCAAAATTTTAACTTTTGTTTTATATATTTAGATGATTTTTTCTTCAAACGACCGAGAATTTCAAGTAATTTTGCTGCATTTTTAAACCCTCTATGATTTAGCTTTTCCCGAAGTGTAGTCTATGAGGTGCAGCTGTTAAAACAATCACACCGTAAGCTGAAAGTCCCTTGTTTGAATCCCGTTGATGACAGCAAGATTTGTTTGGAGTAATCTTTTGGACAGATTATAAGTCCGTTTGGTTGTGATGCGTTCTGGTTTAAAATCAGAATGTACCGCAGCTGGTTGGACAAACACACAGCCGAGGCGTGGTACTGATCATATCACCTTCCTGAGTGCCGACACATTCGATCAAGATAATGAGATAATGAGGGGCTGTAGTGCTAAAGCAAAAAAAAAAACAGCCAAAAAATGTTCACAAAAGTGAATTTTTCTAAGTAGAAGCATAATTTTCATAGACATTTTAATTTTAAAGTAGCTAATGTTTACATAGTCCTCTTATCGTATTACCACTAAATTCGGTACATCATCCTTGTCTTCGAAGCGCATACTTGTTAAGCTTTAAATTCAAAGAATATAGTTTGATTCAGTAGATTATAAAGGTCGTTTATGATTTTGAAACCATCAATCAGCGTTTCATTGTAAGCGTCTTCTCAAACCCTCGCGCATCTCATAGTTAAGCAGCCACTAACCGTTCAGTTCACCTCTGCTATTCAATATGTTTCTCATAAAGATTTAATCGGTGGATATGTTTTATCAAGTGATTGAGAGCCTCATTTGGCTTATGAGGCTTGATTTTAATGCTCCTTTCAAAAAGAAGTATGTATTAAATGGGGCTCGAAATTCATTGTTGACAATGCTGTGTCGATGAACCATAATATGTCACTATGGAGAAAGCTCCTATACATTGTGCTACTAGGCTTTTAGCGGGGAGTGCCAACTCCACCGAAATATCCTATTGACGAGAGATTTTACAACACAAACCTACGCAAAATAAAAAAAAATGGGTTTGTTGAGAGCACGGTGTAGCCTGTTTTACCCATGAAGATGGCTGTCTTTCAAATATAAAAACTATTTATGTTTTGAGAGCTACACAGTCAGGGTGCTTTATTTTACATATTAAGAAAGGCTGCACATAACTTTTTCGTGGATGTTAAAGCCCTTATAGGAAGTTCTAATAGATCACGGGATCTCTGAAGACCATATGCGGTTTTATGGTCTTCAGAGATTCCGGGATCTATTAGAGGTTCCTATAAGTTCCAGTACTGAGTTCAGTATTAATTTCGGTTATTAATGATAAGTCAATTTTCTTCAATTACGATATTAATAACAGTTGTCAAAGCATCATTTGGGGTTTTCAGTACCAATATTGGTAACAATTTCTGCACTATGATCTGGTTTGGCGGAAATCGAGAGGACTTTATAAGGCGCTGTTTATCATGACAAAGAACGCTCAGCTTGGTACTCAGTTGAGGGCCAGCATAGGGGGAATCATTCTTCATAAAGGCCTTGCACTCTGTACTAATGTATGGTCCAGGGCTATCAAGGGTGCTCTCAGTGAAGAGATGAATTAAAATTGGTTGGCGCGGGGAGGAGAAAATTACATTTGTACAAAGAATACTTTCATAATCGATGGTGTTGCCGATCACAAGGTGATACTCATTGCTTTTTTTGCTAGAGAATGCAAATATATATGAATGTGTAAAATTGAAGGAGACAAAAAAATGGCCACTAAGAAGCAAAGATAACGACAACGACGCAACATTTCTGGGAGAGCGACACAAGGAGAAGATGGACCCCGTACCTGATTTCTGTAATAAGGCCGTGATTAAATCGAAAGTATGGTAAGACTGACATACATAATGACAACGAAGTACCTGGAAATTATAATTTAAATTCCCCGGGTAAATGATATTTCAAAAAAAACTGTATTTTGTTAAGTTGGTAGGACTGTCCTTAATTACTATGCCAAATATGAACGCAATCTTTGAACCAGTTTGGTTGCAGTAGCTGCTTAAGTCGGTACACCTCAGTAGTGCGTTGCAATTTTTGTGATGTTTTTGATTGTGACTGAATTTAAAGCCAAAAACGCAATAAGTACCATCAATCAACCAATGTTTTCACCAGATTTGGCTCCGTGTGATTTTGATGAATAATTAAATATTTTGCGTTATATTTGCGATTTCCGGGTACTTTTTTTGTCACAATGTAAAACAAAGCTCGCTGAAGGAGCTGAAGGTCATGCTTATGAAAAGTGTTTCGAAGACTGGAAAAACCGTTGGCGTAATAACATCTGATGGGGATTACTTTGAAGGCGACAAAATAAACATTGATAAATAATTAAATATTTTGCGTATTATTTGCGGCTTCTGGGTACTTTGTTGTCTCAATGTTTACCTAACCCAGCTTTTGAGCTGGCATAGATGTTTCAAATTTTACTTCCACAAGATTGTCAAGCCACGGTCTTCCAACTGCTTGGTTTGCATAGTAAAGATAGATAATGTCTGCCACAAAAATCGTGGCAATCTCTCTCTATCCACCATCCTTTGTTTCTCTCTTCAACCAGTACAATGAGAGATGTACTTAAATCGGTTGACAAGCAAACAGAGTGATACATTATGGCCAGGTGATCCGAAAAGTTAAAAATGGCTTACTTGAGCATCCAAAGGAATCTAAGATTGATCGATCTTATGTATAGTAATGCTTGGAGTATTTCCAACCTCCTTTCTTACTAGAAAAGGAACTCCTGTCATTTGAAGGCACCTCTAGGCGTAGAAAACCATAGCCTTATCCGAAGTAATGTGTCAAACAGCTAGGTTTTTAAATCGACAAGGAGGGTATTTAATGGCTACTATAGAAGCCTGTCTCATGTGCATAGAAGTCCCGCACTCGAATTAAATGGCCTTCACCATACTGCCACAAAAAATGGTATCACGCTTTGCAACTAAGTCTAAGCGATAGCTTAATGTAGATGATGTATGTTAGAAAATATATCGAAAATATATTAAGCATTTCAACAATATCCACAAGCTAAATTTTTTTTTGTATCTGAAAGAAATCAAACTTTTGAACACAATATAATAATATTTGTTTATCATTATAGTTATTAATGAAGAAACGGTAATTTATGAGCATATTTTCCATTGGTTTTTAACTTCTTTCTGATAAGAATGCACCAAAATAATTTTAAGTGCTAACCAGCCTCGGTATGCTCCCAAGAGTAAGGAAGCCTATTCTCTGATTGCCTGCAAATGTGGATGGGTATCTGTATTTACATAAAATTTGGTGTGTTTATACATACAATTCCAAAGGATTGACTTAAGAAAATGGCCGCTCCAGTAAAGATGTAGAAGACGCAATTGGACTCAAAACTCAATTACGAGTAAATTTCTTAACTTTTTGTAACCTCCCAACCAGCCCATATAAATTTGTACAGATATTTTATGAAGAATGACAATGAATTGAAAATCAAACTCTTTCTACATTTTACCGTCGGATGGCTTGTCTGTGAACTCAGGAGAGAAACCAGGAGCGTAGATCATACATAGTATTAAGCATTAAATACAAACTTCGTCTGCAAACAATGAAAGTAGGTATCTATTATATACATAATTATTGTCGATTACTGATTCAATTTCAATTTTTTTTTTTCATAAACCAATAGCTTAACCAAAAGGAAAGATTCAATCGTCAATTTAGAATTTACACTTAAATAAAATAAGTTGAAATAATTTGTCTGGTTACGAGTAATCTTCATAATATGCTTGGTTTTTCAAATCATTCATCCTTCCAGTTATTATGCTCCTCATGTTCCATTTGCTGATATTAATCTATGAATGTTTACATGTTTACACTAAATAAAATACGAACATTCATTTCAATACAATTAAAATAGTAGACTAAGCTTATTTTATACCAGGTTCCACAAATCAAATTATCATTAAAATATTATTACTATCTTTTGTTTTTAGTAAGTACGAAATCAATTTTATGTAGAATGTCATCACAAACCATTATATTCACAATGCTATAGCTATATTTTGAAATAAATTACGCGTATCGGCAGCATTTGGCAATATCAATTTGATCCTTCCTAACTCTCAACCATTAATTTCAATGTATACTAGATATGAAAAACCATTTTGGAATTATGAAAAAGCATTTACAATCGCACACAAATATATTTTATATTGTGGTTTATATGTAATACTGAAATGATATCTCCCTTTCTCCTCAACATTGCAACACCGAAACGTATGTAGGGAGATAAATTGGCATAACAACGACAACACCATTCTCCTAGATGCTTTTAATATCCGAACACAATGCAAAAAAAATTCCAAGATACATTGGCTACCTATAACATCACTAATATTCTTTCCACTTTACTTCCGATTTCATCCCAAAAATCCAAATTGAATACTTGAAAACCATTTTTCCGTCGAGCAAAGAGCAAGAGAACAGATAACACACGCCTCAAAACAACTTTCCCTTGTCCCATTGTAACCCAGGAAAATTCATTATACCTTGCTAAACTTTTTCCACATTATTCCAACACACACGAAATCACCACCATCCCCATGTCGCCTAAATCTTTGGCTAATATTTTCTCCATTTCTCATCATCCCCTTCCACATTCACATACACGCACATTCATCCTCTCACCCCAAAGCAACCGAAATTACTTTACGTAACTATATTCTATCTCTGAGTCTAAAAATGACGTCCAGGATTCGCTGAAATCCCCAAACACGGACAGATATATCTAGTCCCCGGCCAAAACTAGAACGAATCCTGAAGCGCTGTATGGCCCATTTCTATTCCCTTCCCCCTTCTTGGCTACCTTTAGATATTTAGGAGCTGGGATGTGAGAATTGCGCAAGCTCAAAGAAAAGTTTCGAAATGGATCCGTAAAAAGCACGCGTTTATAGGATTCACATAAGGATGCGCCCAGACTGCCTCAATAGCATGGAGTCTGTGTATTTGTCGATACATAATGTAACATAATTACATTCTTGCAGACAGTGCTTCCCAATGGTGAAGCTTTTACGTAACACTTGATATTTATTTGGGGCAGATACTCATCATCATTAGAACATTTTTACTAAAATTACAGCAAAATACTAAAATTGAAAACTTTGTGAAAAAACAAAGATATTCAAATAGAATGGTTAAACTCAGGTTCTTTCTAAAGATGTGTAGATGGGAAAAAAGAACAAGTTGATGTAGCTGGAAAATGTGCCTATCAGAAGGGATTTGCTAACCAATTAGTAAATAGGACAATGCATTTTGAACAGCAGCAACTTGGCTCTTACATAGATTTCATCACATGAGTATGAAAAAATTCTCGTTCGTTTGGTTTAAAAACAAATAATATTTTGCTTGGCAGCCACTTTGAGAGTCAAACACGGTACAATAAATGTTTTTTCTATTGTTTAAATACTTCCAATGTAAAATATTTAAACGTTTCCATGAAAATATATTTCATGCTTAAGTCTCAGCTAAAAGAAAGAATTTCGGTTGTTTTCTGTGCTTTAAGGTGCCGCTGTTTTGAATATTTTGAATTATTTTCAAAGAAATCGGTCTTAGAGTATCACCAATCATTACGCCAAATCTTGATAAATAGTTATACTCTGGAAAGAATAAAATTATTAGTTTTTTATTAGAAATGACAGCAAAAATATTAAATTTGAAACTCATAACTCCGCCGTAGACGGCCCCAAGCCCATTTGAGAAGGGAGGAGGGTGTCCCTTGTTTTTCTTCAACCCATAGCTTCCAGGATTCCTCATCCTAAAATCCATGATTAAATGGTAGTAGATATTCTTGGGGTCGCACATTTGGTTTACTAGTTCCTCAATAATGGAACATTAAAAAACGCAAATAACTGTAAAACGGCTGCAGGTCTGCTACTAAATCCTACTTACACCTCCTTTGTGGAGGCTTAAGAGGGTGAGAGCAAGACTTCCGGAATCGAAGTAATAACCATTTTTTTGTGGTTCGGAGGTGAATGTCATTAACGCACAGAGTGTAGGACCCCTATGCTTGTAAGAAGGCGACTGGATAATAACCATGCAATCGGAATGTGGGTTGGGCGACGGGCTAGCTCCCCGTCCCTGTAAAACCCAACACTGGTTTGAAACCTGTAAAAAAGCCTCCGAATGGATCGGACCCACAGTAACGACCTAGCAAACAAAAAATGGATGATAGAATTGGATCCTGGAATGTCAGATCATTCAACTAACCTGGCCCTATTCAGTAGCTTTCTCAACAAGCCAGTCAATATAAATTAAAAGTACTGGCAATACAGGAAACGAACTGGGCTGGAAATTATATTCAAGACATGAGATCTCTCACAATATTCATAAATGGGAAGCCTACTGGAAAACGAAAATAGGAAGGTAAGTGGGTACTAGGAAGGTAAGTGGGTACTGTAGTACCCACAGATATGAGGGAGTTAAGGTGCTAAATCGCACTAACTCCATACCACCCCACATTCCAAAACGAAAATTCGAAGTGACCTTTATTGTGGATACGTCGTTCAAATCACACGTTATTGATTTTTAGGCAGTTAAGGAATGGTTGTGTGCGGCTTTATTGTAGATAAGTCGTTCAAATTACACGTTATTAACCAAAGTGCCAAAATGCGTTAGAAAAAAAGGATCAGGCGTAAAAGGATTAATTAGGTAGGAAAACCAGGATGAAGAGAGAACATTATGAAGTGAAGAAGATAATTAAAATTATGAAAAGAAAATACTTTAACGACTAATGGAGAAGTATTCATGTAAGTCCAGCGAGCCACAACACAAGACAAACATACAAAATAGTGAAAAGCCTGAGACGAAGTTATCAGTCCCACTCTCTGTCGTGATGACACCAGCAATATAATCGCTGATGAAAGCATGATTAAGGAGAGGTGGGCATAATATTTTAATTATTGCTTTCATTGTATCTTTTACGGCTAATGCTCGGATCCTCAGAAGATCACCAGATATAGTTTAAGCAATATGTGTTTTGGATATCTGCTACCAGGTTTATAACTGAACGGGTATATCTTATGCAGAACTTAAGTTTCTTGATATCTGGAAGCACTGCGACGTGATTGCAGAATACGCATTAGCTTCTATTGCCGAACATATTGTATTGTCTTATGTTTGTCTAAACCTGGCCCTAATGGGGCTTTCTGCTTGAGGGTGTTATGAAGTAATGTGAACCGATTCCTGAATAGTTTATTTTTGCAAAAAAGTGAGACAAAGCCAAGATTCTTGGTTAGAAATACAAATACTTACCAGTTTTTCACTTAAAAAAAGCATTTCTCATATTTTCGAAGAAAAATTCTATTTTTTATATATCCTTACAGATAAACCCAACAGCACGGCTATGGTGCAAACTATGTGCAGCGAAATTTTTCGATTGTGCTTTTCTCTCATATTTCGCATTCGGTTTTCTCGAACTTGCTTTATTTGCGCATTGAAGGGGACTCCCGTATTAGGGTCTAATAGGGATTTCTGATACAAATACTAAACTGAATAACAACACAGCATTATGAGACTGTCTGAAATTAAAGCTAAGCATTGCATTTGGTATGCCGCACTCCCCATTAGGGCCTAATACGGAATCGACCTTAGGCTATAAAGCTGAATGTAACGCATTACCATATTATTATAATTCCCAAGCAGAATAACTTTAGGCGCTGCTGGCAGTTTCCACATTAGGGGCCTAATGGGGGTTTTTTGCCACAAAACATTGAGGATTAATGGTTTACACATGGAAAATGCGATAAATTAAAAAAAAAAAACAGAAAATTCTTGCTAGGAGCACACTAGGTACTTACTATTTACCAATTTTTCAAGTGGCTAAACAGTTTTTCATATTATTGCGACAAATGTACTTTTTCGATAATTGTAGAATGTATAATGTTAATTCTTGGATTCCTTCTAGTGAAATTTTTTCATGCTTGAACTTTTCTAAATAAAGCATTACTACTAAGATCTCCATTAGACATAGCTAAATGATGCATGCCACATAAGATCCCCATTAGGCCTGCATAACCCATACCTAATTTATGCACTTTACGCTGTTTCCCCATTACATTCTAATGCCAGTCTACACATACCTTCATTAATTTGATCTTGGCCAGTGCATTCCTTATTAACAAGTTGGGTAGACAGACTTACGCTCATTTCAGAAGGGTTTTGTACCCAACTTCTCTGATATAGAGTCACCAGCAACAAGTAGAGAGAGCGGGAAGAAAGATTTATCATCTTTTGGACATCTATACAATTTTGAAGGGTGCACATTATCATCAAGCTTATTTAAGGTAATTTCTCGGGCAGCACTATAGTTCCTCCCTGGCCTTTGTTTTTTAAAAATAGGACTTGCAACTGTCTCAAATCATCGACCACGTCTTCCAATTTCTAAATCTGTTTGGCGAAGAAAGGTTTTCATCGACTGAGCCGGATCAGCGTTTCTTTGGTTTTCCCATTATTTCCCGGCTTGCAGGTTACCTAAAGAATACCTTTATAGACATCGTTGTTCGTCCGTGCGACTCGCAAAGCCAGCCCATTGCAGCTTCTACAGTACCATGATATTTGAGACTCCCAGCCTGCCAAATATTTCATACAGCTACTGGTTGTTTCGAGTTCACCTCCTTCTAGTCTCCTTCTAGTTTTGCTTCGATTTTTCACCCCATGACCCGTCTCTTGAAGGCGTTTAATATTTTGGTTGGAATTTGAGTGAGTCTGTCTTTCCCCCCTGGTTCACAGATTTGTATGCTTGAAGCTTTTTTTGTAGTCATACAATAGGTCTTCAAGATCTCTTGAACTGAGAAAAATGTTTTATATGCAACCTGTATTCTTCAATGTATTTTGTTCCTTTCATTGCAGTTCCTCATTATTTTGACACCTAAATACAAAAATTTACGTAAATTTCTTATTTTGCATATGCCAGGTGTAATATTCGGGCTGCAGCGCTACGAAGAAGAAGAAGTATGATGTTTTGGGTATGTGGGACATCATCCTTTGATTGTTTTACATGTTGATTTCAGCATCATTATTGTGTAGCTCTATTTATTTTGTTGCCATGTAAAGTTTCTG
This sequence comes from Odontomyia ornata, assembly GCA_963969285.1. Lineage (NCBI taxonomy): Eukaryota > Metazoa > Arthropoda > Insecta > Diptera > Stratiomyidae > Odontomyia > Odontomyia ornata. The sequence goes on from OZ017740.1 coordinate 157,105,383, forward strand.
GTTGACTTCTTGGGCAGTTGTTAATGACCGTGACATTATGTTAATGTCATCCACATCCATAACCCGTACGTTAAACTTGTATAAAAATTTACCACTTTTGTCGACAGGTAGCTTTCTTATGATGTATTTCTGAGTCAAACTGAATAAATATTGTACCAGCTTATCCAATATTTGAGTCAAATTTTCGGTGATTGATCCGAACGCGGGAGGTTTTGATGTCGTTGTGATTTTGGCTAGATGGACTAATTTGGCCGACATGCCGAAGTAAAGCATTGTTTCCTACAGTACGTTGCGGTCAAGAAAGTCGTATGCTGCTTAAAGTTAACAGGTAAGAAACGTCATTTACAAGATAGTACTAGGAGTATCGCATGAATAATGCCTGCAGCTAAAATGGTCAGTATGAGAAACTTCGACATAACCAATTAGAAGACTTAGCACAAGGAGCAGACAGGAATGTTAATACTATTTTGGTCACATGAATTGCTTGAATAAACTTCCTGGATTGGGGATCGGAACTGAAACTTATAAAATGTCAGAGCAATATAAAATGGCTTGGACTCAGATAATTGACCTGCGAATACATTAAAACTTTTGATAGCAATAGAAAACTCCTGCCAAATAGCTTGAAAAACTAGCCAAAATGAAAGTTTAAAGGGTGATCAGCTTTTAGCTTGTTGTTTATAACTATACACAATATCTGTTGAGCTTTCAAGTTTGTGCATAGGTCTATCTGACACACGAATGTTTGATTCCAATAGCGGATACCTACCATGGTCGCAACATTCATAAGCTGACACTTGTAAGAATTCGGATGCATCTCGAAACTGTCTACCCGATTAAATAAATTCTTCAAGCGAGAATTTCAAAAAATCAAAAATTTTTCTATTTTTTGGTGAATTGAAAAACACTGTAAAGTCATAAAGCCAAAAACTGCTCAAATCAACTCAATACCATAAGCATATTACTCCATACTTCCTATTCTAAGGTCTAGAGTTGTCCACAGTTAAAATAAGCTTATGGACATATTTGGATGCAAAGTGCTCCGGAAAATTGACAGCCCAGCGAAACAAGGAACAGAGTGGAGAATACGTGACAACGGATTTGTATGAACTATTTGACCAACCCATCTGTATCTATTTGCATGGAGTTACACAAACCGCAAGGAGTGGGCCATGTAGAAAGAATCGAACAAAACCGGCTACCCAAAAGAACATTAAAGGGTAGAGCACAAGGAAGACATCCAGCAAGAAGACCGAGGACCTGATAGTAAGACACGATAAAAGCTGATAATAGATCCTTGTTTGGAGTGATAAGCTGGCAAATGAGGTCACAAAAATCAGTCCTTGAGGCCAAGGCCCAGCTTGGGCTATCGTGCTACGGATGATGAAACTAGTACCTACTAAGGTGTACCAAAAAAATTACCACAATCATATATAAATTGATCCAATTAAGTTTTATCCACTCCTGATGCTGAAGACAAATTGAGACGAATATAGCTCAATGACAGTATCTCTGCCTTGTGTTTGATTAGATGCGAGTTTAACTCCAGCCAATACTCTGGATGTTGTTAAGTGATTGCAATAGTTAAAATACAAAATTATAACTTCACAATGATTACATTTCCTAGTGTATAAGCTGAAAATTTTCACAAAACACCATTTTTGGAATTGTATAATTGAGCATAAATTAGTTGAAGAATTGAGCATAAATGAGATATATTTATTTACATAAAAATTTATTTTTTTAGCTCCCAAAGGCTTATGCCTAATCACTTGCTTAGCATTTGTTCACTTCAGTTGTTATTTTACAACTGTTTCTTTTAGATGTGAAGCAACCACTCAGCTTTCTAAATGCAAGTGCTGTAATACAATAAGTCCCCTCAGTTGAAAGACAAAAACGTGGATTACATTTTTCAATGAATGTAAAGCATAGTTGACTCAAGATGATTCAGTTTCATGAAATTTTGCAATGGTGGGTAAATGATTGTGTACTCTTCAAAGTCACTCTTGAGTAACATTATCATTATGTAAGGAGAAACAATTTCTGCAAAAAATTGAAAACTCTTTGGTACTATTATTTGTATTTTGATACAGAAAGTATCCTGAGAGAGGAGGTAATTGTCCTAAATTGCCTTCCTTCTCTCTGCCAAAAACATGCGATTGTAGAACAAATCTTAAAGTTAAGAAAAGTCTAATGAGTCAACAACTACCCTTCAGGAACTTATGGGAAAACATCTTGAAAAAAATTATTTGAATGGATGGAAACCAACAACATCCTATCCAGCTTTCCAACTAGTTTTTGCAATTGATATTGAAAATGTGGCTTAAGACAAAGACTAAGTTTTTGGTGATGTCTGGCATAAAAGTCTGAAAACGTCTGACATAAAAGTCTAAGAACTTAGGAAAAGCTATGCTCTACTATATATACTGCACTGCAATGTGACTATTTGAAAAGCGGAAATCCTCATATTGCTAAAAATTATGCCTCAACCAAGAACTGTTGAAGGTTGTATCTGATAAATTTCCTTTCTATGCTAGTCAGAGCAATTCTTTTGATTAAACTGCAAAGTTTTTTCTGATACAGTATCTAGATTTCAAACTTCTGTTTTTACTGTCGTAAATAGAAATGGCTCGAAACTTTTTAAAATTAGAAGTGATTTTTTTCTTTGAAGGCAATTAAGCGAAGTATATACACCTACCAGACATGACTGGCGAGGTTTTTAATGCATGGTCCAGGAATAATGCGTGCTTGGAAGTTCCATACTCATCCGTGCCACAAAACAAAACACAAAATCGTCACTCTTAATTCCGGTTTTTAGAGTTTTGTACTATTTTGCTTGTGGTCTACGTAGTGTAGTGGTTAGAGTGCTCAAACCATAAGTCTGTCCTGATTTCAAATCAAAGTTTAACCTTTTTTGTGATTGGGAGGTGAAGGCTATTTACACCCTAAGAGTGGGGCTCCCAGATCCACAAGACATCTGGACTGCCCAACGAATCCCCTCCCCTGTCAGCTTGCGAACCAAACCTGCAAGCGTTTGACACATTACTTCAGGCTAAGCCTTGTTTTTTTGCGTCACGATGCGTCTTAATCTCCAGCTGCTGTAAGTCTTTTTCTCTATTGGGAATGCTCGGGCATAATGTGACACCTGGTTCAGTTTGTTAACCGATGGAAGCATCTTCCCGATTATACTATCCAAGAGAGCTCTCCTATTTTCTTGGAGAGGTCCTGGCGCAGGCTGCAAAAAATATGTGGAAAGCATCATCTTCCTCTCTTGTGGAATACCCACAGTCGGGTGACCGCAACTTATCAATATTGTACAGGTAGGACTGAAAACACCCATCTCCGCTCAAGAGCTGGTTCGGATAGAAGTTAGTCTCACCGTGCATTCAATTGAACCACAGTATTGAATCCGTGATGAGGCATGCAATTCATCTTCCCTTCATGCTATTCACTCAGCACTGCTGCCAATCATTGAGTGAGCGTTGTTTCTCCTCACGGATAACTGTCTCCTTTGTGTCTATAATTTGACATAGGTAGATAGTACGGCACTCTTTAGAAAAGAGGGAGAAAGACATCATGTTAGTGATGATTACAATCATCGAATCAGACTGTAATTTCATCACAGGTGTAATACCTATCACCCCCTTTTACCTTGGTCTGAACAAAAATAAAAATTTGTGATACGTAAAATTATTTAGCTTAAACTTTGGACTTTCTTATTTGTAATCTGAATTTGACCATTTGCACGATAAAATAACTTAAGATAACTTGGCTATCAGAGGGTAACAAAAATCTGAAAAATGCATGTTTGAACCACTCTCATGTAATAATCAAAATAAAAATACCGTTGGATTTTATTGAGACTTATTCTCATTTTGAGTTTCATATGAATCAAAAAAAAACTGCAACTTAAAGTTTTGAAATTTGACTGGCCACCATTTTGTAATTTAAGAGTCAAAAGACTTCTGCTGTCTAGATACTTTAATTTTGACTCTATCATAATATTTCATCAAATTAGGCTGGTTACAAATGCTTGTTTTTTAACCTTTGAATTGTCGCCGTAATCTGCTGCTTTGATTGCGAAATTTTATTGTGAACTTTATCATAAAGTCTAATGAGCGTTTGTGGAGAATTTCATCTAAATCAAAGCTATACTTTACTCTTTCGAGAAACTTATCTACATGTTATTAGTACTTCTAAGACGTAGCCCGCGTGGTGCAGTGGTTAGAGTGCTCGCTGCATAAGCCAAACGTCCCTGATTTGTATCCTGTTGGTGACAACAAGGTTTTTTCCGAGTGGTTCCCGTGCAGATACGATACGTACTGGTTTAAAATCAGAACATATTGCAATAGGGTTGGCGAATCGATCCAAAAGGGGCTGTAATGCTAAAGCCAAAAAAAACAAGTTGGTTAAACAGACCTACGCTCATGTCGGAAGGGTTTTGTAACCAACTTCGCAAAAATGCAGTCACCAGCAACGAATAAAGTCAAGAAACATGTTCAAGAGATATGCACGTTCATGAGAAAATTCATTTTCTATTTTCAACGGTTGCCATTTTGTTGCAAACCGACAAAAATCACTCAAATCATGAATTTCCAAAAATATTAATGTTATTGACCTTATTTGAAAATTTCAAGAAGATCTGGTCAAAACTGCAATGACTGATTCAATGAAAAGTCCATAAAATATCAAAACCATGTGTTATTGTTGTTGCAATTGGAGAAATTTCAAATGGCTGTAACTTCCATGTGTATCATTCGATTTTCATCAAACTTACAAAGTTCAAAGACCTTTTGTAGGATTACTATAATGTCGAATTCGATTCAGTTTACGGGTACCTATACAATTTATTGGGGAAAACGTGAAATCCGAATATCATACTATTATTAACAAAGTTGAGCGAATTTTGACTTCTAAGGTACTGTTGTACTCATAGACACCTCTCTTCATAATTTTTTTGCGGATCACAGGTGTCCAATCACGAGGGGGGGGGGGGGGGGACACGCATTTTTCGTGTATTTCCCCTCTCTGTGCATCCCTCGAAGCAAAAAGTGTAAAATTAAGACCTGTTTTGAAAAGTTCTTGTCGAAACCTTTCATATGATACCCATATCGGCTACCTCCCTTATATGGGGAAACCCCTTAAATACGTTATAAAATTTTTTCTAAATGAGCTTTGAAGAGAGCACAACTTTACACCTGCATACAAAATTTGATGTTTCTAGCTTAAGTAGTTTGCGAGAAAAAGTGCTGTGACACACAGACGGACGGACGGACAGAAAGCACGCGATTTTAGTAGAGTTTTGTAGAATTATTTTATAAAACCAAAAAAAGCAAGATGGAATTCAATTTGACAACTAAATCATTTCTGGAATTTGTTTTAAAAACTCTGCCTCTCAAACTATTCCATTTTGAAACAAAAAACTTAAACATATTTAGGCAAATCACTTATATGTTTTAAATTAATGTGCTAACATTCGCAAAAGTGTTAATTTACGATTGCAAGGAGAATAATGCCTACACGAGAGAAACAACTCCAAGTAGCAGGAGATTTGTCTGAACAGAAGGATTTTGCAAAATAATTAGTAACTCAAACAATGTTTTCTGAATATCAAAATTTGATTTATACATATATTCCATAAAGTGAGCTCGGAAAACTTCTTCTTTGTAGCGCTACAGCCCCTCTCGGTCGTTATTCTCCTGCAACAAGCGCCTCCAACTATCTTGCTCCCCACTGGTGTCCACTCTTCAGTTTTTCTGACGAATACCGTTTTGAGTATCCGTTGTTCGTCCATACGATTCATGTGGCCAGCCCATTGCAACTTCTGCAGTCTTAAAATCGTTGAGACCTTCGGCTCGTCAAAAATTTCTTCCAGCTGATGGTTGTATCGACTTCGCCACTGGCCTCCGTCTAGCCTTGTTCCGATTATTCGCCTCAGGGCCCGTCTTTTGAAGGCGAGAGCTTGGGTTAAGGTGCATGTTTTGCACCAATAGCATAACATAGGTCTTATCACAGATTTTTATACTTGGAGCTTTGTTTTCTTGTGTTTGCAGCTGATCTTCAAGATCGTCAAAACTGAATAACATATTTTATTTGCTAGCTGTATTCTTTGGCATTTTTCGTCTTTTTCATTACCGATTCTCGTTCTTTTAGCACCTAAATATACAAATTCGCTCACGTTTTCAATATAGTATCTGTCAAGTGTAATATTTTGGGTGTTTGAGGTATTTTTATTTGACAGCGTCATGAGCTTTGTTTTATTCTCATTAATTTGTAGCCCTAATAGTTTTGGTTTGCTGTCGAGTTTCAGAAGAGTTCTTTGGCAGCTGTTAATGACTGTGACAAAATATTGATGTCGTCTGTATTGCCTACCATATGGCTGGACTTGTCTAATGACGTACCTCTTGTATATGCCGAACGAGTGGAGCCATCAATGATATTCCTTATCCACAAAAAAGGTGACAAGCCACAGTGCAGAAGCTATAGAGGCGTATCATTATTTTGTATGGCGTACAAAATATTTTCAAAGCTTGGTTATAAGATATCCAATCGCGAGCGGAGGACACACCAATTTTGCGTGCATTTCTCCTCACCTACCACCCCTCAGTGCAGATACTACTAGTTTAAGATCTGTTTTGAAAGATTTTCACCAAGACATTTCATTCGAAACTCATGTTGGCTAACTCTGCCAAAACATTATAAGTATATCCCCTCTGCCTTTAAACACGTTTAAAAAAAATTTTTGTGCTCTACATTATAAAAGGGCACCATTTTTGACCTTGTAGAAAATTTCATCACTCCAGCTTATGTGTTTTGCGAGAAAATTTGCTAAGGTCATGACTTTAGTAGGGTATTTTAAAACTATTTTACAATCCCCTTAAAAATTAGGGCAAAACTACATAAATATACTTGGTTTGAAAACCAAAATGAATTTTTACATATGAAGAAGAAAATCATAGACCATTACACCACTTGAAACTTAGGCAAATTATATCAACCTAGAAAGGCAATCAGCATTACGCATAATAACCGCAACTAATGCAAGTAGATATCGTAAATGTAGTTAAGGGTATGGTTACATGTTCCATGTATTTTCGATTTGTGATCATGAGATGCGAGTTCGAGTTTAGCCCAAGTTACTGAGCATATACATAAGAATAAATGGTGAAATGAACATTTATCTAACATATAAGATGTAAAATTATAGTTTCAGAATGAGGGAGTGCTGGGCGGAGAGAGAGGGGAGAGTCAAGTGTGAGGTACACCTGGATAATTAATTGAAGATTGTTTTTTTTCAGTGGATGATTTATGTAAGTGTTAAGTAAAAACAAACTTCAATAAATTTTTTGGCGAATTGCCGTAGATTTTATCAGACCCGAAAATGCCCTAAAATTTGTATGGCATGTACACGATTTTTGTGCAATGTACTAAAGTGTGTGTAACCATACTACATCAACTATAAAATCAACAAAATTTATTAGCCTAGAAAAGTGATTATTGCTTAAATACTATAAATAACCCACCTAGAGTATTCCGATTAAATAACGGAGTGTTATTCAAATCATAGACTTCTTCGATGAAAATCTGCAGCGCTCATCGCGATTGATCACAATGTACTCTGCCTCTCCTTCATTTGTATTCTTCACTGCAGTCCACATCATTAGGATTTTTTTGGTGGTTCTATCATTGCTGAAATTCGGTACTAGGAGTAATTATATTTGTAATTAGATAATTATGTAATCACAGTAATCAGAAGAATATTTAACTGTTGGGCTTCCATATAGGATTACGTCTCAGGGTCTTCTAATTCCATAACGAAGCATGAATACTCGGGAACGACTTCGTTAATTATTTTACCATCAACAAAACGGTTTTATGCGGAATTCCCATTCACGGAATCATATTCGGGGAACACTGATTAAATAAAAGCAAAATGGAAAATCATGAAAAGTGATTGCGAGCAACCTACATTAACTTCATGTGATCTCTCCACGTTCTCGTTTATAATATGTATTTTGGACGATTGTACAATATTTTTGCAGCATCTCGGATTTTTCGTTACCGCCCTATTATGCCCCTCCCCAGTGAATTAGCTAAAAGGATAACAAGGATAACGAACGAACAGTGCTCTGTCATGATGTCAGGATAACAGCAAACACAATACATCTACACAACGCATCGTGTTGTGTGATTCCATGGCAAAAGGAGCCAACGTTGTATCATCGAATCGAGCCCAGGACACGGTAGACGGGCAGGACGAAAAGGAGAACAAACGATATTCAACTGAAGCTAAACGACAGGAAAACATACATATATACGTCGCGTTGTTGTCGGTGAAAAGAGGGTAATGTGTTGTAAATGGAGAGGATATTCTATCTGGGCACAATCCCGCAAGAATTAGATTTAGGATTGAGATTCTGTTTGGAATTCACCCCGCAGGGAATTGATTTTATACACACCCTCCCAGGGGTTGATTGTGCTTTACAGTCAGAAGATACATTCGTTCCGGGGAGCTTGAATTTTTGGGGGGTGCCTGTTGGCCTCTGTCATCAGGATGGGAAAGTAAACATTTCCGCCGCAACACATGCATACGTCCAGGCCCGGCATTATCATTGGACGGTTCCCGCCCCGCGTGTAGAGTGCCAGATACGAGATTTCAGTTCGTGCATGAACGGTCCATCCGCAGCGATGTAGATATGTGGATGCTGTGCGGTTTTTATATCTACAATACATTTCGGACTCGCTGGGAGATATCGTTGTGTGAACTCGCCTTTTCATCTGCGGAATTGTATTCGTATCTTTTAGTGTATACGGGTTTATCTGTGCCCAGGAGTAACACTGAACCGCCTCATCTGATTCGTTCGATTTTAGATTCGCTCGTGGAGAATCCATTTCTCATCCGAGGATCTGTCCGTCTGTGTGCAATTGTGTATTCTATTGCGGAGGGTTGGTCCGTTGATGAGTAGGGGTAAAATCTTTCCGGCTTTTGGTGTCGTCCTGCGAAACATTCCTGATGCCTGATCACTCGTTTGACAATTAAATCAAAACAACTTCAGTATAACCTTAGCATCCGTCAGACAGACAACATCCTGTTGTGCATTGTATTGTGTGTGCTGTTTGTTTTTTGCAAAAAGGATGTTAATGGTTATCCAATAGCAATTTGCCTAGTGGAATCTATGATGCAAGCTACTCATGGTTTGCAATGTATGATGTGGTCAATTTAATTACTTGTAGTGAAGTGATTTCGTGAATATCAAATCGGATTAAATTTATGAAAACATGTGAATAAAAAATTGAAAAGCCATTAGTGAAAATATTATTAAAACAACAAAAAAGCAATGCATCAGTTGACACCCGATATAAAAAGATAGTTGTGAAGAATTCAAAGTGATATGATAGTTATTATTCGATAAGTGAAAGTTATCAGCATAGACACTAGCTCTGCAAGGATATTGGGAATCAAAATTGGTTTTAATGTTGTTCGATCGATACAATATGTCAGGTAGGAAAATACAGCGATCTAAAATCATGAAAAAATAATATTTCCTGAAATAGTTGGAAGATCATTTTTGAAAAGCACACATTTTGTTGGTCACGCAGTAAATATTGTATATCCTAAATAATCGCATTTTTATCGCTTTTTGCTGTTTGAAAATCAATTCCATTTCAATAAAAATTTACCTTTTTCAATTTGATAATTACGTTTTACATTTGTGGAGGGAAATTCGTTATAAATTAAGTGAAAGCCCCAGTTTTTAATATAAGGTAGAAAAGTCAAATCTTAGTATCGAGTTGTATATGAATATGTGATCATTTTTATCAGGTGATTAATCCATCATGATTTGCAGTATTTTCTTTTTGAGAAATATAAATTCTACAACCACACAAAAAATAAACTTAATGAGTGAAGTGTAGACCAATTAAATTTTAAAATATGTATCCCCATAAAGCTTTAAAAATTTTCTTGAACTTGTTTTGGTAACGTGTAAACGTTTGCTGAAATTTAATTCCAAAATAACAATACAAGTATTTCTTTGTAGCAAGTTTATTTTCTGCTAGAATATAGGTAGCAAGATAAAATTTTGGAATGAACCAGAAAGAGCTGAAGTTTAGGTTCAAGTTTGTATAGGAAATATTGCACAACTCCAGATATTTCCAGGAGCAATTTGATTGATCGATAAATTTATGATAACTCTATGACATGTTTTACTTATTGAAATATTCAAGCTAAGATGAATATCTTAGATCATACACCCTAATAACTTTTAGTGAGGATTCAGTTTCGCCCGTATTGCATTCCGCCGGGAAAGTATAGCAATAGTTATTTACTTCAAGAAGATTTTTGGCTGATATTTTATTAATTATGAACTAAATAAACATTTTGAGGCATCTAATGGTGAAACAGAGGTAAACATTTTCTATCGAAGTCTTTGCAAAATAATAGACTAGGTTTCCCGATAAGAAAGTCTGAAGAAATTATTAGTTCCATAAGCTTTTAAGCTACAACAGGGCATGGTCAGAGAGATGCAGTAAAATTTAAGGACCTTAAATACTTTGCCGAAATATTCGTTGAATATTCAATTGAGGCTTGAATTCTACTTCAATTAGCAGCAAAATGTTTTTTCAAGTTTAGCAATATCTTTTCCTAAATTGTCTTTGGAAAATATCAATAATCACCCTCCTTATGACACTAGATCCCCTTTCAAATCTAAGATTATATTGAAGTTTAAATGAAAATAGGTTATTAAAATTGTTCTGGGCCTTGATTACGCGGTTCATAATATCAAATGTGGTATGATATGCTACAGCTAACGCAACGTTTGGAAGTTTAAGGGGCTAGGATGGGATTTAATATCATTATATTAAAAAAAAAAAAATTGCAATAGGTTGTCGTTCAACCTTCTTTCTAGTTTTTAAATACATACCAAACATTATTTATTTAATATTTCCAAGAAAAGTAATTCTTTGGTTGAGACATTCATTATGCAAAGAAAAAGCCTACATGCATAATAATTCCTAAAATATTGGCTTCGCAAAGAGAACTTTAAGGAGAAAGAGAACCAGTTTTACTAGCCCTTGCTTTATTTTGATGTTAATTTGAAAAGTATTTTTTCGAAAATTCTGATGCGATAAGTACACGAAGGATGCTTCAAAAATGTTGAATTTTTGGCCATCTTTCGATGGCAATCTTTATATTAGACTAACATTCATTTGTTATTAGATATTTAATATGCAAAATTATGTTATTACATATTTGTTATGCAAGACTCAAATTGCCATTAAATCTAAATTTTCCGAAATCTTTTATAAAAATATATAATCATGCTCAGGTATTCATAAGTAGTGGTTAAGTAATCAGAGACGAAAATTGTTTAATTAATAAATTTATTCAAGAGCTTTCATAAATGAAAATTAAAACAGTATCACCAAAATTTCTTTTCGGATGTTTTAGTAGTATTTTATGGATTTGATTAGAAAGAGCAATAAACTTAGTTACGAACCTTTGATTTAGAGGGAAGGTATTAAAATTTCTCTCGCAAAAAGTTTGCCATAAATAAATATAAGAACTTAATTTTCATAATTAATGTTATTAATGCTATATGTTTTCGCTGAAAATTTAAATTGCTTTTTACAAAATAAATCTCCGGCACTTATTACAAAAACAAAATCTGTTAATTTGATTAAACAATAATGTTTAGATAATATTGTAGTTTTATCTACACTTTCAATAGTAAAAAATGTAAATATGCAATCAATGCATATCTACTTTATTACATTTGGAATGAACAAATAATAGTGTCACAGCTAATTCAGAAGTATATCCTTTGGTAAATGACGCAAAATCACTTAAATATTTGAAGCATGTTAGATACCACATGGGCTGATAAGTCCCAGAGTTTTCAATGAAAGCAAGCTTTTTTGGCAGAGTTACATTTATCCCTCAACATAGCTGGTTTCGGGGGTGATAAACTTAATATAGCGACATTTTTGGCATTTCAATACACAATTTGAATCTTAATTGGTCGGGTTTGATGTGTGTGACTTGCGTTATCGTGCATAATACTCTTTTTTAGTGGTTTCTCCCTTTTGCACCTAATTGATGAAGATTATTCAAAGCGCATCCCAAAAATGGAGGGCACCACCTTCCCGGCCACTTTGATCGGCTTTTATGGGTATTCAGCTACTCTATAGTCTGCCTTTCAAATTCAGCAGGTGTATCGTATTGTACCCGAATTTTCGAAAAAAGTCTGCCCAATTACGCTCCGACCGTTGAATCATCAATACGCTACTACTTTCGGTCAGCGGTCAGCAAAAGCATCACGCTGATAACGTTTTTCTTTTGAGATGCTCATGGCATCTGCTAATTTGCACAACTTCACATTATAATCACTCAAAATGATTTGATGCACTTCTCTTACCATTTTCAAATTTGTAGCTTCTTTTGGCTTTCCAGCGCAAGGGGCGTCTTCGGTGCTTGTGTCGCCTATTTTCAATTCAGTAACTTACCGATAAACTATTGTCTTCAGAAAAGCAGAAGTGAATTAAAATTTTTCTATCCATTGCAATGATTATTCAGCAGTTTTTCCCATTAAAAAACAATGTTTGAACAAGATGGGATATTCTTGTTTTTTTCATTTTTTTTTACGAAGGCGAAATTAGCGCAACTCTAACGACTATAGCTCGTTAATGAATGGAAAAAATGTCATGGAACTTCATGCACAAACTAGTGATGGACGAACCTCTCGAAAATGTGTTGCCAGCTGTTGAAAAAATCCGGGGCTTATCAACTCATTTAGTAAATTAAACTTACTGGTTTTTAGTTGGCTTACAGAATTTAGCTCATTTGGTTTGCAAGATAAATATAAGTCTGAGCTTTTTTCAGTTATTTTCAAGGATTCATGGTTAATCATATACATGTTGAGATGCTCTGAGTAACTACATAAAATCCATTGTCTTTTGATTCGCGCCCATTTTCTTTGTATCCATTCCCTGTTGTACATTTTATTAACCATATATGCTTAGAATGGATGCATTTTCCTTTAATTTTCTAATAAACATCAATATAAATTTGTGTATTTATAAAAATACTAACAAAATAAAAATTTAAAATACTAAATATATCAAGCCAATGAAAAATATCATTTGTCGAGGCTTGTGTTCTGTCCTCTCAATATTTTTAGCCTTTCATCTGAAAATGGAAATTAAAAAATGCTTGTAGATATTACTTCAAAATGCTTGTAGATATTACTCAACTTCACACTCTCCATATTCTGGTTTAAGAAAGCTTTCTTTAGCAAAGACTTGCCTATTTATCTATCTACTTAAGGAATTTTACACGGTGCATTTATAACAGTATCAGAGTGAACTTTTATTTCACGATACTTGATTTAAATTATATAAATTTAGGTGCGCTTAAACTAAATCATTTCGAAACTCGTATATAATTAATTAGCTGTGATTTCTTTTTAAATTTTTTTGCAAATTTTCGTTAAAACCGTTGGATTCAATTTCAAGCAGAATAGTTTACCAGGTCTATTGTATTCGTTTTGCTATTTTATGATAAAAGTTTCTTTCTTCACTCCTTGATTTTACTAGAGATCTTATATCGAATATCGGTTGAAATAGAAGGTGTTTACTGGATAGTCCAGTTGCTTACGAGTCTGGAACCCCACATTCAGTACATAAACGGCATTCACCTCCATTACGAGTGAACTTCTAAATTAAAATTTGATTTGAGTTCTTCAAAATATTGCTGAGATTAAAGGTATTTCTTTTAAATATTCTTCCAATTTTTTAAGGATTTAAGGCTTTACAAGAAGCACATGTGGGTTTGTTGCTGATCAATAACAAACAAAGCCATGGAGCCAGAAATAAGCTTCATCGCTGAAGATGATTTTTCGATAAAAGTATTAATAGTAATTTTTAATAATTTCCAAACGTTACTGGTCTTGATCTTTTTGACCATGAAAATGTTGACTTCAACTAATGTTTTAACATTGACAATTCATTTAAAAAGTTTGAAGGTGCGTTCATATAAAGAAACAACATTGTTATGTCCCAAATGCAGAACCTTATATAATCGATAACCCAAAAAGCTATTTAAGCAAGTGTTCTATATTACAAATTAAACCATCCTATTTTTAGGGTTTTGTACTAAAATACAAAACCCTATTGCAATCACGACCTGTGTCCGTCTGTCTGAAACTTTGTGAAAAGGTCAAACGTTTTGGGGTGGGAAAATTTCTCAATGGTGTTTAAGGGGGGTCCCACATATAAGGAGGTGACCCTTCAACAATTTTTTTTTTCACCGTTGTTAGTCGCGTAGGGTGTCGTTGGAAAGGTCTTAATGATATCTTCTCACAACAATTGATTTATCAGTATCGTGGAGGGCAGGGAAAGAGGAAATGTACGAACTTTTCGCGTACCCCCCCTCGCGATTAGACACCATTCACCCGAAAAATCTAAAAAAAACATGGATGTAGGCCTTAACGGGTATAACAACAGCAAATACGTGAGAAGTGGAAATTCATTCAACTTGGTTAGTAATAGTATGAATTATCGATTTTACATTTTCTTGAATAAAATCTTAACGGTACCTTTAAATTCAATGAAATTCAGTACGCAAATGACTATTTATAATATTGACCTGTCCTGCAGCTTTCTCAAAGATCAAATAGTTCATCAGAGGTAGTCGTCATGAGTATCAAATGAAAGGTTTTTATAAGAGCTTTTCAAAACAGTTGTTAAACTGACAGTTTTTGCTTCAGTGGGGCGCAGGGGGAAATACACGGAAATGTGTTCCCCCCTCGCAATTGGACACCTGTGATCTAAAAAATCCGAAAAAGTTATCAAGAGGGACATTTATGAGTACAACACTGACAAATCCCTCCGAAGTCGGAATTCGTTCCATTTTTAGGGTTTTGTACTAAAATACAAAACCCTATTGCAATCACGACCTGTGTCCGTCTGTCCGTCCGTCCGTCCGTCTGTATGTCACAGCACTTTTTCTCCGAAACTGTAGAGGCTACAGCCATGAAACTTTGTGGAAAGGTCAGAAGTGGTGACCTCTTGAAAGTTCAAGGGTGGAAAATTTTTTTAAAGGGGTTTAAGGGGGGTCTCCCCGTATAGGGAGGTGACCCCTCAAAAAAAAAATTTCACCATTGGTAGTCGAGTAGGGTGTCATTGGAAAGGTCTTAATGAGATCTTTTCAAAACAAGTCTTAAAATTGCCTTCTGAGTACCGAGGGGGGCAGGGGAAGGGGAAACGTACGAACTTTTCGCGTACCCCCCCCCCCTCGCGATTGGACACCTTCCATCCGAAAAATCTGAAAAAAATCAAGAATGTAGGCCTTAATGAGTACAACAACAACAAATACATGAGAAGTCGAACTTCACTCAACTTTGTTAGTAATAGTATGATTTATCGATTTTATATTTTCTTGAATAAAATCCAAACGGTACCCTTAAATTCAATAAAATTTAGCAAACAGATGACTTTTTATAAGATTGATCTTTTCTGAAAGTTTCATAAAGATCGAATAGTATTTAATGAAGTTATAGCGATTTGAATTTTCCTGTATTACTATGGAACAATATGCCCTATATTACTATGGAAACATATGGCTATGGAGCCATATGCGCTTTTTATCGATTTAGACACTACAGCTTTGCTAGGATTTGCATGAAAATTTCAGGAATGATAGGTATCATGAAAATGAGTACATACAATTGAAACAAGTCGAAGAGGCAGGAGAGAGCTCTTAGCAAAAGGGCTTCGTAACCATTCTAGGATTCGAAAAAATAGGCCATGAATCGATGATTACAGTACAGAGGAGTGGGCCCTGAAAAAAATTTCATGAAAGGTAGCCGATATGAATATCAACTGAAAGTTCTCTATGAGAGCTTTTCAAAACAGTTCTTAAACTGACAGTTTTTGCTTCAGTGGGGGCCAAGGGGGGGGGTAAATACATGAAAAATGTGTTTCTAAAAAATCTGGAAAAATTATCAAGGGAGATATCTATGGGTATAAGTAAAACAAATACCTCAGAAGTCACAATTCGTTCAACTTTGTTAATAATAGTATGATCCTCGAATTTCACATTTTCTCCAATAAAATCGTCTTTGACATGTTTCTTGATTTTATTCGTTGCTGGTTACTGCATTTTGTAAGTTGAGTACAAAACCCTTCTGACATGAGCATAGGTCTGTCTACCCAACTTGTGTTAATAATAGTATGGTCTTCGAATTTCACATTTTCTCCAATAAAATTGTACGGATGCCGTTGAACTTATATATATTTAAGTAGCCTTACACAAGGTCCTAGTACTCTGTAAGTTTGATTAAATTCATATCATAATCACGGAAGTTATATCCAGTTGAAATTTCTCCAATTACAGCAACAACAACACACTATTTGGTATTTTATGGCCTTTCCATGGAACCAGACACTGCAGTTTTGATTTTATCTTCTTAAAATTTTCAGATAAGATCGATGACATAAATGCATTTGGGATTTCATCATATGAGTGATTTTTGTTAGTTGAAAATGGAGAAACAATGAATTTTATTTTAAACAAGCAAATCTCTTTGACATGTTTCTTGATTTTATTCGTTGCTGGTGATTGCATTTTGTAAGTTGAGTATAAAACCCTTCTGATATGAGCGAAGGTCTGTCTGCCCAACTTGTTCATTATGTGAATATTTGTGTATAAGAAACATAAAAAGTTTTTCTAAGATCCCTGTGAATTATTTCAAGACACCATTAATTTCATATTAAGAATATTTAACTTTTTATTTGAAAATGTTTCAAACGCTCACTTATAATCGCTTTTTTGAAAAAATAACGCTTTGAATGTTATATATTAAATTAATTAATACTTCATTTTAAGATATATAGGGGTACGTTTCAAAACGTCTCAGTGTCTTGTTTTAAAACACAGACAATATTTTCATATACCACTGCATGGAGCAGACTCGCAAATTTGCTGTGCATATACTTAGTAGTAGTTTACAGTACTCGGTGCATAAGCTGACGGTCCCTAATTTGAATTCTATTGGGGACAAAGAGATTTGTTTCGAGTGATTCTTCGGATGGACCATAAGCCCGCTCAGCTAAGATACGTGCTGGTTTAAAATTAGAACGTATTGCAGCTAGGTGCACGGACATACGGCCAAAACG
This sequence comes from Odontomyia ornata, assembly GCA_963969285.1. Classification (NCBI taxonomy): domain Eukaryota; kingdom Metazoa; phylum Arthropoda; class Insecta; order Diptera; family Stratiomyidae; genus Odontomyia; species Odontomyia ornata. The sequence goes on from OZ017740.1 coordinate 157,122,561, forward strand.
TGATGCTGACCATATAATCTTCTGCAGTGCTAATATATTCTATCAAGATAATGAGATACTCTAAGTATCTCTATGCAAAGGCCCAAAAGGGGCTGTAGTGCTAAAGCAAAAAATACTGAAATAGAGATTGATTTGCTACTTATAAACCTGAAATAAATATATTTGCCTTATAGCCCTGATTACCAGTTTTTAGTTATTTTGATTCTTCATGTACATACACAAAATTAAATAAACAAAACTTAGATCTTCTTCTCCAATTTAAAGCGCAAAAATTTAATATTGAATTAAATTTATGTATCTTAAAATAAAAGAACCAAACGTGCTAAAGTAAAATGACGTTATTCGTTGCTGGTAACTGCATTTCTGACGAGTTGAGCACAAAACCCTTCTGACATGACCTTAGGTCTGTCTACCCAACTTGTTTCCCTTATTATTTTAGGCTTTATGTTCAACTTTTCATTAATAAATTCAAAAAAGTGTTAAAAGCATGTACTTGAAATGTTGAAGTTCGGAAGAATAACACAATTTTATGCAAAATTCTCATTTAAAACGTCCACCATTTTGTTTTACGATTACAGATGTCACCTTTAGAACAAGTTCTCAAAAATATTCATTATAATTCCTGAAATTTCCATGCGAATTCCAGCGAACCTGCAGTATCTGAGTTGATTGGAAGTGCATATTGTCCCCTAGCCATGTACTCGTATAATTGCTGTTGTAAAACATAAAAAATTAAACCACCATAACTTTGTTAAATAGCATTCGATATTTTTGAAATCTTCGAATTTCATTGAATTCAAGTGTGGCCTTACGGTTTTATTCAAGTAAGTGTAAAATTGATTAATCATACTATTACTAACAAAATCGAGTGAATTTCGACTTCTGACGTGTTAGTCAATGTGTGCTTATAAAGGTCTTTGAGAATTAATAACCCGTCCTTTCCAAAAAATTTCATGGCTATAGCTTCTATAGTTTTGGAGAAAAACTGCTGCGATATACAGACGGACGAACAGGCGGACACATTTTTAGTATTTTAGAACAAAACCCTAAAAAACGATTCCAGGCAAGATTGGTTTGAATATTACATTTCAAATAGGTATATGGAGTTAATAAGCTTCATTATGAGTGGACATCGATAAAATAGAAAACAATTGACTTAAATTTCTAACAGAAATATTCAAGGGGTACATTGAAAAAAAATCTCACCAATTCTACCTGCAATAAACATATATATGTTCCGCAAGAATAGTTTCTTGCAGAAGATTTAATATTTCCCCAAACAAAATTAACGTTTGTCTGTTTACCCTAGTAATAATATTGTATTATATATCCCTTAGAGCAGAAACGAGTCTTTCATGTCTTTATTACTCGTATTTCTTCAAAATAAAAATTTATATACCTTGTAGATACAAGTTTTACTAGAATTTTTTACGGTTGATAAGATATGTCAAGTCGCTCCAAGTAGTAGCCTATGCGGATGACATCAACATTTTGCCACGGTCATTAACAACCGCCAAAGAACTCGACTGCGAAGCAAAACTAGTAGGGCTACAGTCGAGGAAAAATACCTCAAGTACACAGAATATCACACTTGCCGAATACAGTATCGAAAATGTTCGCGAATTTGTGTATTTAGGCGCCAAAATAACGATGACGGGCAATGAAAGAGACGAAATACGCCAAAGAATACAGCTTGCGAATAAATTATTTTATTCAGTTTTGACGATCTTGAAGACTAGCTGCATACACAGGAAAACAAAGCTCTAAGTATTCAAATCTGTGATAAGAACTGTGTTATGCTATGGGTGTGAAACCCAAGCATCCGAAAATATATTGAACGCTTTTGAGTGACGGGTCCTGAGGCGAATAATCGGAGTGGAGCTAGACGGGGACCAATAGCGAATTCGATACAACCATGAGCTGTATGAAATTTTCGACGAACCGAAGGTCTCAACGATTGTAAGACTGCGGAAGCTGCAATGTGCTGGTCACATGAGTCGTATGGATGAACAACGGATACCCAAAAAGGTATTCGTTGGGAGAACTGAAGGCTGGAGACCAGTATGGACATCGAGGAAACGCTGGTCTGACTCGATCGACGAAGACAGTTCATGGCTGCTCGAATTTCGAAATTGGAGGACACGGTCAATAGATCGAGAGAGTTGGAGGCGCTATTTGCAGGAAGCGAAGGCCCGAGAGGGGCTGTACTGATGCGAAGAAGAAGAACGCACGTGATAAATTAGCAATGCCTATATGTATAGATGAAGCAGTAAAGTTCGATTTAATTCAGTTTTTGATAGAGGGAAGGCAAGATGATTCATGCTAGCATGTTGGAAACTCTAGCGTGGTTACAAAATAATAATTAGATGCAATGTCGATGCCGAAATGAAAGCTCATAATCATAAAAAGTAACTTTTTTCAAATTGGACGTTTAGATATCAATTTTGAGTTGTTTGCTAGATTTCAATACCAAATAGAATTATTTTAGAAATGTATGTCTGCAAAGGAAATATTCTGATCTTTTTAGACAAATCAATATACTTGCGACGGATAAATTATAGTTCTATTTTTTTATATCTATGGGGGATATCATTTTTCTTTCAGTGTATTGTCAACTTTGAAGATACTTTGAATAATGATTATCGAGGAAAATGATGATGCGGGTTTGTGGGATGAAAAATCTTTTGGAATTATGCAGGACTTTTTTCTGGGGCAGTTAAAGGTACTACACTCAGTCCTCGCTATATGCAAAATACAAAGTATTGAATCTTCATTATATGTAAGTTAATGCTTTAGAACTGGCATTTTATTCCTGGGGCTTTAGAGGATATTCAACATTTATAATGACTCATTTCTAAATTTATATTGACCGGCACATTTTTCAATTTAAAGGCTTTAACGTCCTCTGCTTCAGCAGAATCAATCTATGGTAGTGAAATTCTTTAAGAGTAAGCAAGAATTTTGAATGAGAATCGTTCATTATGGACAATGGAATCAAATCAGATATTTAGCTTCCTCATCAAGTACAAGTTTAGCCTTTATTTATTAGAGCTTCGAGCGCATCCCTGATTCATCATGTTCTGCATTATGGATGGGATATCAATGCAACAAAAACAAAAATAATTTAAATATTGTATTATCTTTTGTCAGTTTTCGGATCTTTTTTACCTAACTTTTAAGTATAAAATCAAACACAACCGTAATTTCCTTATTAAGGTGAATATTTTTTATTATTTCTTCCAAACACGTTTTTTGGTAGCTACATCCTTCCTTTTTCAGTGGTTTATGTTCCTTCTCTAACATAAAACAACTGAAAAAGAAGATTGAGGAGATTGTTCAGTAGGCAACTGTTGAAATCGCAGTAAAACGTCATGCATACATTAGAGACACAGCTTTGCTCAGTATCCTAGCTTCGACTGCAGCTATAATGGGCAATCACTTATCAACGGAAGATTTATTTGACAGAACTCTTTCAGGAAGAAGGTATATGGCTGCAATGAGCAGGTATCGTTTTGATCTCCTGATTAAATATCTAAGGATGGGTGATAAACCCTCACGTTCCTTTACTTGGTAAGGAGATCCCTCTATACCCGTAAGAAAGCCTTAGGAACTTTTTCTAAGTAATGTCAGATAAACTATTCTCCAGGTAGTCATGTTAGTATTGACGAACAATTGCTAAGATTTTAAGGAAGATGCCTATTCAGAATATACATCCCAAATAAACCTGATAAATATGGCATAAAAATTTCTATGATGTGCGAAAGTGGAATTAAGTGCATGCTGAATGCAGTGCTATATATTGCAAGGGCCACAAGCACTCATGGACTTCCTCAGGGGGAATATTATGTAAAAGAGTTATCCCGGCCTATTTATGCTGCAAATCGAAATATAACCTATGACAGTTGGTTTACTTTGGTACCAATTGCAAAGTAATTTCTTCAGGAACTATACAAGCCCACTCTTGTTGGCACTTCTCGTATCAAATCTAAGAAATACAAGATTCCTGAGAAATTGAAAAACAGTCGATCTCGACTAATAGGCTCGTCAATCTTATTACGGAATTTTGACATTATTGTCATACAAACCGAAGCCCTTGAAAATATTTTATTTATTATCGTCGTGTGATGAAGAAAGTATCCTCAACTCTGTAACTGGAAGGCCACAAATGGTTTTGTTGTATAATCAAACTATGGGTGTCGTCGGCACACTTGATCAAATGTGCTCTACTATGTCATGCTCGAGGAAAAACAATAGGCCATTTTTATGCCACGCTGAAGGTTCTTTTTGTAATTCATATGTTATACACTATCATAATGTTTTATCAAAACAAAATAAGAACTTAAGTCACAGAGAGTACATGAAAATACTCAGTACTCAGCTGATTACACTGTGAATGAACCAAAGGCTCGAACATCTACTTTGCCAAGACATGTACGAAGCAACATAGAATATATTCTTCCATTAACTAGTTCACAGGTTTTAATATAAAGAGAAAGACAGCCACTATTCAGAAAGAGGCGTTACTTTAGCTACTACACCTCAAAGAAGAAAAGGATGGTGAAGATGACTTGCGCCAATTGCAAAAAGATAGTTTGGGGCGAACACAAAAATGACGTCTGCCATGACTATCTACAAAATTTGTGCTATGTAAAAATTGTTTGCTTGAGATTAATAACATTTTGAATTACTTGACTGTAAAAATAATATTTACTTTGCAATATTGTTTAAAATGTCATTCCTTCTAGCAGAAAACTGTTGATTTTTGTTAATATTGTGATTAATATTTTAAAATACTTAAAATACACCTAATTGTAATCAAAGTGCATGTTAGTTTGCAAAGTGTCTAGAAGCTTTAAAATCACTAGATTATTAACATAGGAACTAGTTATTAGCGTGGAATCGTGCACCTCTCTTTCATGTATGTTTTCATATGGTTACTTTTCTAGGGTTAAATTCACATATGTAGATAAATGCAATAATAAGAAGAATAAATTATCTACACTGGTAAAAAGAAAATCCTTAAACTCATCTCGTATGATTATTTTCTGCAAAATTTAAGTGCTTGAAAAATCATGAAATTAAAACTTGACTTAAACATATCAATAAAAACTGCTAGTATAAAGAAAACAGCGATTTAAAAAATTGCGCCGCTCTCGAAATAACAAGTTTTAATCGAGTAAAAATAATTTCGTTGATCTTTTTTGATAGAAGTATGAATAAAACAAGTTGGAGGGACAAGATAGTGCTCCTGCCCGAAGGATTTGGTAAACCAATCAGTAAATCCAAAAACGTTTTGTGAATACCAAAATTTGCACCATATATAGATTTCATAGTAAACCGCGTGGTGTAGTTATTAGAGCACTCGCGCCGTAAGTCAAAAGTCTCTGGTTCAACTCTCGTAGGTGACAACGAGATGTAGTTAGAGTGATTCTTCGGACGAACTACAAGTATAAGTCCGTTCAGTTATGATACGTACTAGTTCAAAATCAGAACGTATCGCAGCTGAGAGGACGGACACACGGATAAAGCAAGATACTGACCATCTCACCTTGTGGAGTGCCAATACATTCGATTAAGATAATGAGATACTCTAATATCTCTAAGCGAAAGCACGAAAGGGGCTATATTGTTCAAGCAAAAAAATATACATACAATATATAGATTTCATAAACTGAGTTTAAAACCTAGAATATCGTTATCATGTATTTCAATGTGCCGTCATTTTCTTGGGGTATGTTAACTCCATTGTTTAAGTAGTCATGATAACAAAATCAATTTACAAACCATTACTAACATTTTCATAAAAATTCCTATTTATCAGATGGGTCTATCTTCTTTGAAAATGTGTATCCCCGCTGCATCAAAAGTTGTTGTTGTTACACTTTCAAATAGCTGTTAGTTGGGCCAATTTTTGAGAGCATATACATATGATACTAAGAAACCTAGATGAGAGTTTTCGGCAAATATAAAGGACCCCCTTTAATTTAATGGGCAAAAACATCACATTCGTAAAGTGTACTATTTTTATGAAAGTTTATGTTTTAAAGCATTTGCTGACCTTGTAATTGTAAAAATCTACAGCTACTTCCATAGTTTTTTAGACATTTCAGGTGAAAGGTGTCCACTCGTGAGGGGACGGAACACCGATTTTCATACTTTTTCCCTCCTACTGCACTGTTCGATACAAATGCCGCTTTATCATTTGATACGCTTCTTGGCTACCTTTGGTGAACTTTTTTTTCAATGCTCACCCCGCTATGGGGGAAGACTTCCTTTGAAACCTTATTTTCTTTTTGCAGTGAAACTTTAAAGATCTTTTGCACTTATCTACATAATTTTATGTTTCCACCTCATGTAGTTTACGAAAGCTTCCTGTGTTGCACGGCCGGGCGGACAGACAGAGAGGTATCGATTTTAGCACGGTTTCGTGAAATTATTTTACAAAACCCTATAAACTGTTCGATACAGGTATAAGCAAGTATCCCTGAAAATTAAACTTCACTTGTGAAACATTTAGGACCTGATCTCTTTCTGAGAAGTAAGCTCATTTAAAAGTTTTTGAAATCTATGACGATTGACAAGTTGTACATACTTCCTTTTCCAATTTTACAGAATCACGATTCTTTTGGTACATGCAAGCCAAGTCTGATCTATTGCAATCGAGCCTGGATAAGCGTAAACTGGATAAGTGAGAAAACTCTATAAGCCACAATAATGATCAGGTCCCGTCATTTTTATTCCGAATACCTCTATGAGTGACAGTGTAGGAACCTCTTTTAGAGAGAATAATTTTTCACATATAGACCTCTGTAAGTGACAGTTTTTTCCTTTAGACCTCTGTAAGCGAGACTATTTACAATAATATTTCAATACGCATCTCAAAACTCGCAACTCTAGGTACTTAAAGCCAAACCATATCCTTGTTTGTAAACAACGAAAGCCAAAGCGTCATTGTTTTCGATGGAATTACAAATGGCTGCAGCGTACATGTGCGCTTGCCCCTACCTGATATCTTCAACATTTGGTTCCAGTTGACATACAATCATTAGAGAAAGTACAGGTTTGACGTTGTTCCCTCCAAATGTTAAAACGAAAAATTACAGTGATTTCGTTGAGTGATAAACATAAAATTGTAAACTAATTCGAGGGCAGGCAGTCGCAAAACGCAATTATGAGTGATTTTAACTTGCCAGAATCTACCTTTTATAAAATAATAAAAAATAAAGAATTTATAAAATTTCAATGTGCAGAAGGACATGGAAATATTAAGAGGAACAAAGTTGTTGAATTTCCCGACGTTGAAAAGTGTCTCGTGAAATGGATTAAACAAACACTAGATAAAAATATTCCTATAGATGGAACATTGTTGAAAGAAAAAAGTAAAATATTTGCCACGAAACTGGGACTACAAAACTTTTCAGCTAGTAATGGTTGGTTGGAAGGTTTTAAAAGGCGACGTGGCATATCTTTCAAGAAAGCAGCCGGGGAAAGCAAATCAGTGGAACAAGTGTTTGTAATCGATGAAGTGAAGATTTAACAAATCTTTTAACAGAATATCATCCAAAGGACATTTACAATGCAGACGAAACAGCTTTATTTTTCAAGTGTCTTCAGGACAAAACCTTCACATTTAAGGGCCAAGAGGAAAACGAAGCAAAGAGCGACTAACAATTCTTCAATGTACAAACATGATAGGAACCGATAAACTGCCGCTTCTTATCATCGGGAACTCAAAGCGACCTAGATATTTTAAAGGTGTAAATACTGTACCCGTTGACTACGATAGCAATACGAAGGCTTGAATGACTAGGATAATTTTTAAAGGATGGCTAAAGAAAATGACGAAGAACTGAAGAAAAATCATCCTTTTTATTGACAACTGCTCTGCTCACACAGACTTACCGGCACTTACAAACGTGAAAATAATGTTTTTACCTGTGAATACCACTAGTAAACTACAACCTTTGGATCAGGCTATAATTCACGCTTTTAAACGATTTTATCGCAGAGAAGTAATCAACCATGTTCTTACTTGTGTTGACAAACACATTAGTCCTGAGATCAACGTGCTTTTAGCTATGAAATTTGCCCGAAAAGCCTGGTACACAGTAAGCGATACCGCCATCAATAATTGTTTTAAGAAAGCCGGGTTTCGATTGATCTTCGAATGCCAAGATGCCGCCGTTTTAGCAGAAAATGATAGGTTTCAGGGGCCTGGTGTTGAGGAATGGAATAAACTTATTCCTTGTGAAACAAACATGGATAGACCAACTTCTGAAGACTTTGTGGGAACCGATGACGATTTGCCGGTGGCTAGAGAGCATACTGATGACGACATTGTTGCGGATTGTGATGTGAGCACATTGACGGATAAAAATGAAGGTGATGACGAAGATAATCATGCAAACAGGGACATAGATTCAAAAAAACAGCCTATTTCAAGAAAAGACGCCTTAAGCCCAATAGAAACACTCCATAGTTTTTTTGAGTATTGTGAAATTGATCCTTCAATTTTTGATAAACTTTATGAAATTGAAAAACAGATTCATAATTGTAAGAACGAAACACAGAAAAAAATAACTGATTTCTTCGAATAAATAAAATGTGTTACTGAAAAAATAAAAAAATTATAAAATTTCCTTTAAAAGCGCTATTTATTATTAATCTTTTTAACCAGATACCGGTATTTCGAGGACAAGTTATCCTCTTCATCAGTGGCGGTATTCAGAATACCGCCACTGATGAAGAGGATAACTTGTCCTCGAAATACCGGTATCTGGTTAAAAAGATTAATAATAAATAGCGCTTTTAAAGGAAATTTTATAATTTTTTTTTTTCAGTATCATTACAGGTGCTATTACTGCCGAAATGCAAATCGTAAAATATGTGTTTAAAAACAAAATGAGTATTTATTATGTATTTCTTAACGCCCTAGCACCATGTTTCTTGACTTTTGTTAACCTCTATAAATGAGAGTAACTACACTCAAACCTTCATAAGTGAAAAACTGCTTTAGTGAGAAACCTCTATAAGCGAGAATAACATTCGGGTCCCTTGGATTCTCGCTTACGCAGGCTCGACTGTGCCACTCATTTAGTCTTCGATAAACAACGTGAAAATTAGTCTTCTATACAAGGTGGAGTTAGATTTATCCCATCAGATATTTTATCAATTCTTTGATGTATTAAACAGACTATGTTCAAATCATTTTTTTCATCGTGCTATTAACAAACTCATTATAAATCGCACAATATACCATTGCATTTAAGTGCTTAGCGATTAAAATAACCCCATGTTGAACATAGAGGGTTGAAAAACTTGATTAATTATTCTGAGACAATGATCTACCACCTATCAATTGCTCATCTTTAAAAATCAATCAACTGACATCAACAATTTGTAATTCTATAAATACTGCGATTAAAAGTCAGGCAAATGACGATCCAACGATGAGCCAAATTCGTACCATGAAAGGAGATTCTAATGGCTCCCTAATATTTATGTATTAGTTTGGCACTGCGAGCTGATATGAATTTCTGTAAAATTATGGTTAAATATAACATATTCTGATATTTCATTCCATTTTATTGTAAATTCTTATAATTTTTCATAACTTTAATGCAATGACAGTATAGAAAATGCATTGAATTTACGTAAAGGTCATGTATTTTATTGAAAACAGAATAATAATTCAAATGAACATTGATTTAGTAATGCCATTGTACTACCAAATCCAAATATGTACTAAATCATTGAAAATCTTTCTATACATACAAACAATAAACGCTGCCACATTACCGTATATTTAACTAATCTCAGTTAGTTTCAACTACATATGTACCGAAAAAGTACAATTTCCACTACATAATTCGCTTGATGTTTAAAATTTCTTCTTCGTCTTAGCACAACAGCCCATTTCGGGTCTTTACTCCCTGCAAAAAGCACCTCCAACTGTCTCGATCCATCGACCGCGTCCTCCCATTTCGGAACCCGAGTAGCGATGAACTATTTTCATCGGCCGAGTCAGGCCAGCGTTTCCTCCGTTTACCCACTGGTCTCTGCTCTTCAGTTCTCTCACCAAATACCTTTCTGGGTATTCGTTCCATACAATCCACGTGCACATCTCATTGGAGCTTTCGTAGTTTTACAATCATTACTATATCGAATTCACCATTGGTCCCCGTCTTGCTTCACTCCAATTATCATTTAAAACTTAAAGGCAACATCTAAATTTTGCAATGCCTATTACTTATTGTATATAGTACTTATGCACCGAAAAAATATTAATAAGGATTTGAAAATTGATTTTCACTAAACGAGCCTTGTAAAAAATGGGTACTTTCCAATTCCTTATCAAATCAATGGTAAATCCATATTCCCCCACTTGAATTCATCATCGTAAACATTTTTGATTTCATTGTTACTCAACCCACAACTGAAAGTAAAATTTCATTGCCTCTATACAATCAAACATTATTTAAACTGCCAATCTCTTGCAAATCCATTGCCAATGAGTACCGTATGCAGAACATCAATGAAAGCCAGTTATATTCTAAGGTAAATTGCACTGACTATCTATTTTTGCCGTAAATCCCTGAAATCATGACAAAATAAACTTTGATCTATTTTTGCAAATATTTATAATCCTTCAGACTTATCACGCAATTTCAGAGAGCCTTAAATCAGATATCAAAAAGCCTTTTTAATTGACATACGAGTATTTATCAAAAGAGACAAACCTAATTATTCCTTTACAAACAAACGGTAAATTTATCAATTAAATCCCCATTGAAAAAGCAGAAAAAGAAGCTCCACTTTGATTAATCTTTCTTTAAATAGAACAAATACGTACTGGAAATCACACTAAGCTGACGAAAAATATCAATGAAATTTTGAAGACGCTCTACGCCGCTTAGGCAACTATATCAAAGCTAATCTACCTACTTACTCAGAGCTTTTATCTATTTACCTTAGCAGATACCACAATATCACTTTGTGATCGAAGACACTATAGTACATCGCCATAATTTAATAGCACTTTAATAATTTTTTGATAACAAGCAGATATCATTGAAATTCAATTAATCAGCAAAATAGTTAATTCATATCATATCGATATGAATTGAAATTAAATTGACAGTGCAAAGTCGAAATCGAATTATGATAAGGAAATTGACGATAATAACATCATAATTTATCTTCAATTTATTGTGATATACACACGGATAGGCACTTGGTATTGTCATTAGATGCAGAGATAGTAGATAATATGGGCATGTAGGTAGCCATAAAAAATGATACACTGACATTCTTTGTTAACAAAATAAGTATCATTGTAGATGTCCAGTATACGGTACTTGAAGTAGCATTGGATTGCTGGTTGACGCAATACTTAAATTTAGAAAAAATTTCTACGAGGCTGTCATAATGAGATTAGATATTTCATCTAATTCTCATTGATGAGATTAGAAAGTTGCAAAAATTTATTGCCTATAGACATTTTTGGTTGGTTTTTCGTTTCCTGGGTGTATGAAGTTGTCATTAAGGTTGAAATAATAGGGCATTGTGATTGAAATGCATCAACTTGAAAAAAAACCTGGTGCAATTCGTATTGCCTCGTAAAGAAAATGTTATGAATCAAAAATAGTACTAAGTTTGAAAATTTGTTGTGAATATTCTCAAAATATTGAAGGGAGCTGCATGCTAAGTTTACTGTCAATAATTTTATTTGTTTTATTGATTATTTGGTCGGTCTATGAATTGAACATCTGATAAGGTTGACTATCTCATTGAACAAATTAAAATTACCAATTTATTTTTATGTCCAACAATCATATTTTTAACCGCCCTGAGTACCAAGCCTCAACTCTGAAAATTCTAGAAAGCTGTTATATGTGAAGCCTGAAATTAATTTCTGATGTAACTACTTTTTAGAAACTAAAAGCCATGAATATTATGAAACATCATTAATAGCATCGTTTCTTCAGCTTGATTACAATTTATCTTTTAAACTCTGACAATAATGCAACTGATGAACCAGTGTAGTCAATAATATTTTTCATTAAAAAAGGAAAGGTCTCTCTAGATTGTAGAAGAGGTGCTTAGATTAGTAGTCAAATGAAGCTATATGGCAGATTACGTTCCTTACGATTTTCCGCTTTTAAACATGTTTGCGTTTGCACGTCGAATATATCCTCGCCATGCCATCTAGTTTCTTGTACTACGAGGATGTTAATTCTATATTTCTTTGTTTTATCCAGAAGTTGTTGCAGTGTGCTTGGCCTATTCAATGATCTAAGTTTCCTGGTTCCAAAAGAAAAGTACGTTATTCTATCTTGCGATAGTCGTTGTAGTTGCATCCAATCCTATCCAAAGGTGTTGTTCTAGTTCCATGGCAATTGAATACTAACTGGAGCATTGTCAACACTTTGTCTTAGTCGGCTTTAGTTCGTGCGTTGTATTTTATATCTTTCCTTCTTCTTTGACAGGACCACAAATGCAAAAAATGTATTGAGTTTCTTATGATAACTCAATATATTTTTGCAACTGCGCTCCATAAAAGGTTCGCACATTTGTGTGATTGATAATGAGTTAACCTGAACATAATCCGTAATTGCGAAAAAATATTGAGTTTGTATATGAAAAATTATTCGGAGAGCATTCTCTCACCTTCCAGGCAGTCAGCATTATCCTACATGCCTATATATCATAACCTGATGAGAATTGTAGCACAAGTTGAAATCATCATTTAGCATTTTTCTTCCTTGACAATTCTTCATAAAAACACACACATAAGAAAAAGGTGAAATAAAATTTATTCTCCATATTAGTTGTGATTGCTTAATAAGTTACTGCTACTCACTTTTCAAAATGCGGTAACTGATTTGGCTCCGATTCCATAAATTTTATTCAACCCTTTCTTAGTGCGTTTTGACGTTGTCTTTCGTTGTTTTCTATACGCTTTGTTGTATCATAATTTCTAATGACAATATAAACCCTCAACTAAGTAATGACCTGGTATCATACACATCGAATATAAAGGTGGTCCAACCATAAGGCACGATGTTAATTGTGAGTCACTCTTTAGCGTCGAATTTCTTTGCTTTAGTGTTTGACAAATTTAACCATGGAGAATTACACAATTGAGCAGCGCATTAAGGTTGTTGAAGCCTTTCACGAAAATGGGCGTTGAAATCAAAATGCATTTCGTGACTTGGTGATTTCTTTGGTCAGCATAATCGACCAAATGAGTCCACAACCGGGAGAATTGTGCGCCAATTCCAGCAAACCGAGTATGTAGCAAATGTAAAATCACTGTTTCTTGTGGTTAATGGGCTAGCAGCGTCATCGGGCCGTACTTCTTTAAAAATGAAGACGGCCCAGCAGTCACCCTGAATGGTGTTTGCTATTGCGAGATGATAACGGAATTCTTGTGACCAGAAATTGAGGTTATTGTCGCGGCCAATATGTGGTTCCAACATGATGGTATCACTTGCCACACAGCCAACGAAACAATGGCTCTTTTGCGCGAGAAATTCAACGGCTGTGTTATCTCACGTTGTGGCGATGTTAATTGGCCGCCACGATCATGTGATTTGACCCCATTGGACTTCTTCCTCGGGGGATATTTGAAAGGAAAAGTGTACGTCAATAGACCAAGAGTAATTCAAGAGCTAAAGGATGAAATAATTCAGCACATTAACGATATTGAACCTCAATTCATTGAAAATATGGACTATCGGATAGAAGTATGCCACTGTAGCCTTGACGAGCATTTGGGCAATACGAGTATATTGTTTTACACATAACTGCCATAGATTCTTCTATTATAATAGAAAACATTAACATAATTGTTGGAAAACTTTTTGTTTTATTTACAATTAACATCGTGCGTTTTAGTTGGACCACCCATCACAACGATTTCCACTTGGCGGGAACAATTTTGAAAAGCATTGAACTGCTGCAAGATTGTTTTCATATTCACAATAAATGTTTAACTGGAAATCATGATCTACTGCTTGAGTCTTGTGGAACATTTTTACTCAGCATAAGAAAGACTACAAAGGTCAATTGACCGTGCTCACGTTCATGCTAGACCATACTTCAAGAAGCGTCGCATTAAAATCGTTTTCTTCTTAAAGGCTTTTATGATATTAATTTATTTTCATTATTTCGACAAGTTTATATAAATTAATGAAAGGAATTGTATTAAAAGTATTAACTACCTATAAAGACTGCAGTGGTCACTTGACCCAGTGTCTGTTTTTCAGTGAATGCAGGCTAAGGTGCTGAATGAAACCAAATTGTTGTTTAGTTTTATTTCTTCATAGTTGACAATTGTTTATATATATATATATATATATATATATATATATATATATATATATATATATATATATATATATATATATATATATATATGACCCAAAAATAAGGTGACATTTGAATTTAAACTGCGCGCGTCGAAGGATTTGGAGAATTATTTTCTTTTTAGGTTGATAGTACTGTCAGTGACATCTGTGTCAAATTTATATGTCAAAATATTCATTAGTGTTTGAAATACGCGTCGTTTTCGGGATGGCCTTCAGTTCCGTCTTCGCTACGGCTTGAATCTCCCCTATTGTATCAAAACGGTGCCCCTGGAGCGGTCTTTTGAGCTTGCTGAACAGCCAGATGTCGCACGGTACCAGATCAGGTGAATACGGTAGTTGCGGAACGATATGGGTTGATTTTTTTGGCAAAATGATCATGAATTACGAGTGCAGTATGGGATGGTGCATTATCGTGGTGTAAAAACCAAGAATTGTCTTTCCACAATTTCGGCCTTTTCAGGCACATAGCGTTACGCAAGCGACCCATAACGTTTAAATGATATTCCTTGTTGAATGTTTGCCCCGGTGGAAGGAATTCATAATGCACAACACCACGATAATCGAAGAAGAGAATAAGTTGATGGACGCCCATGACGCTCTTCGTCTTCGACACGTTCACGGCCGGCTTGGAACTCACTATACCACATGTAAACATTTTTTAGACATAGCCTCATCACCAAAGACTTTCTGCATCATCCTCAACGTATCCGCAGCAGAAAATTGATTCCGCAAACAAAATTTAATGCAAATTCAACAAATTTCGACATCGCAAAAAACGAAAAACTCACTTTTAGCAGCTCACAAAACGACGCGTATCTCAAACACTAATGAATATTTTGACATGTAAATTTGACATAGATGTCACTGACAGTAGGTACTACCAGCCTTAGAAAAAAAAATTCTCCAAATTCTTCGACGTGTGCAGTTTAAATTCAAATATCACCTTATTTTTTGGATGGGGTGTTAAAGCTTCATCATAAAGGTTAGTTTGGTATAAATAACTAGAAGATGAAGAAAGACGCCATGCTTTGAATCCAAATCAAATGAGCTTTTCTCGAATAAACATTTTGCAGCTTTGGCGTCCAAACTATGGTATCATTTGCTCGTCGATAGATAAACTGTATGTTGGCCCCATCGATAAAACCACGAATTTTAGGGAATCCGTCCCTCAAATCAAGCTAATCATTGTGAGCCAAATGAATCCTTTTATCGATTCAATTCACGAGTGAAACATGGCCCGTTTAACAATTTATTTGCCAAGATCTTTCTCGTTTCACCAGTATAGTTTTGATTGTTGTATTCTACAATAGCCACTTAAAAACAAAATGCCAAAAAACGTTTAAGTTCAAACGGCTTCAAGCACAAAAAAGCATTATTCTGAGTAGCGTAGCTGTTGCTAAATTCAATTATGGATAGGATAAAATCATCATCCATATATAAGGCAAATAGCTTTATTGGACATTTCTCGGCTAATTTATCACCACCATATGCAGTTTTAGTCTCCTCTGTGTTCTCCAGGTGTTTCGCGAACTCAAACGGGTGTTTGCGCCAATGAGGTGTAGTATATTAATTAATCGCCTTGAATTTTTTGATGGAGGTTGTGCTGATAAACTTAGATGTTCTTGTTTGGCAGTTTGTTCATCAGCGGTGCTTTCATAGAATTCATTTTTGACTGTACCAGCGATTTCATGACAAGTGCATGGTCGAGAAATCGACCACCGAGATCACACCAAAGCTAGCTGGGGTAAAGAGTGGCACACATGAAAGTTAAGGATGTGTAAATGATGTTCTAGTGAAGGTCATAGATATTAGGCTTTTATTTACTTTTTCTTTTTAAATTGAGACAGTTAAAAAGAAAATTGAAAATTTCACATAAAAAAGAGGTAATTTTTAAGGCGTGGGCTGTACAAACTGAAAAAAAAGTGAAACAAAAATTTATTGCAGATAAGAAAATATCGATTTTTCTTACAATAAACATCAAATTTACTAGTGGTATAGGCTGTAGTTGGCAAACATTTCTTAAAATCATTGTCAAAAATAATTAAAATTTAGATTATTTGGCACCGTTTTTCAAGCTTCAATCCATTCATAATCAAATTCCAGTGCATGTTGGTAATTAACCTAAAACATCTAACAAAGTATGTCAACCAGCTATTGATAGCTGACTCTTCAGTAAAGCGCGCATCAAATTTGTCGAATCATTTAGCATTCTTCCAACACTAATACCTAGGCTCCTCCTCAAATTTTTGCATATCATTATTCCTACTTCCCGTTAAATTTCGTTTTCATCTGACCCATCAATTTTGTAATCATTCTCATTAGGAATTTCTTAATTTCCTTGTAAGGCCGAAACTGAAAACTGTTGATGATGATTTGATTTTGTATCTTTGTATAACATTCAAACATGAATCATTACGTTGCAGTATAAAGGGCTTTCCAATAAGAGGTGTTATTTTGAATGGCCCGCTATTTCTGTATATGTCACCTTTGAAGCTGTCATTTGTTAACATTTGACAAGTAGAAACTACGTTATTAAT
Source organism: Odontomyia ornata (assembly GCA_963969285.1). Classification (NCBI taxonomy): domain Eukaryota; kingdom Metazoa; phylum Arthropoda; class Insecta; order Diptera; family Stratiomyidae; genus Odontomyia; species Odontomyia ornata. The sequence continues at coordinate 157,139,470 of OZ017740.1, forward strand.
CAAAATGGACGATACATGCTTCAACAGCACATTGAAAATATTAAAGTTCACTATAAATTTGGTGGAAATTTGGCAGAGACGGTTCGTAAAACTCGAACATTTTTGGTTCGCCGTGAAGCACCTTGTCAGACGGCAATACAGAAATTGGTGGAAAAATTGAGCTGTTGCGACAACTTATTGATGTGAAAAATAAAACTCGTGCACATCACTCGTGCAGAATATTGCTGCTGTAGCCGAAAGTGTTGAAGAAAACCCAGGTTTGTCCATTCCTCGTCGTTCTTTGGAATTAGGCATTCTACAAACATCATTACACCGTATTTTGCATAAAGATTTGGGTCTTAAGGCTTATAAATTTCAGTCAACACAAGAACTCAAGCCAGTCGATCATCAACAACGTCGTGTCTTTGCTGATTGGGTCCTTGAAATGCATGAAAATGATCCGGAATTCGACATCTTGAGTGATGAGGCCCATTTCGATCTCGGTGGCTTCGTCAACAAGCAAAATTGTCGCATCTGGGGCTCGAAAAACCCCAAAGTTATTATTGGAAAGCCTCTCTATCCTCAACGTGTGCCTGTTGTTGCGATTTATGGTCCGGTGGAGTCATTGGACCTTACTTTTTTGAAAATCAGGCTGGAACAACTGTTACGGTGAATGGATTGCGCTGTCGAGAAATGATTAATGATTTTTTTTTTTGCCAAAATTGGATGATATTTTTCTGGACAACGTTTACTTTCAACAAGACGGCGCTGCGTGCCACACAAGCAACGAAACCATTGATCTTTTACGGGAAAAGTTTTCGGACCGTGTTATCTCTCGAAGAGTTGATCACAATTGGCAACCGAGACCTTGTGATTTAACATCTTGCGACTTCTTCCTTTCACGCCACATGGAAGAAAAGGTCTACGCCAACAACCCAGCGTCGATTCAAGACCTCAAAGATGGAATTCGTGACGCTGTCAAGGACATAGGGTAGCCACTTTGTGATTTGGTTATGGAAAATTTCATGAAAAGGATATGGCCCTGTAAGCGTGGTCATGGTAGTCATTTGCCTGGTGTTATTTTTCACTTTTAACGGCATACCTTCTTCTTTATAATAAAATAAACATCCGATCATTTATATTAAAAAATTGCATTTTCCTTTTAACACTAGATTTACCGCCCCAATCAAAATGACTGGTATCACTAGTTCATTTTAAATTTTCTACTTTGGGTTAATTTTACTTGCCACAACGATACCCAAACAATTAAAGGCACTGTCAAACAAACATTAATATGTTTTTAGCTTTATCTGTTTACGCATGCTTAGAAAGTTCTTATGGATCATTGGCACATCTACCACACCAGTCAAAATGACTGGCGCATTCTTTGCAGGGATATAATGAGTTCTCGAATCTAATATGAATAAATAAAAAATGCAACTTCGATTCTACGTACTCGCAGCACTAATACGATTCAGGAAAATCATTATCCTCCAACAATATTTTATCACTATTCAGTTTTCTTTTGAATTTACAGAACGCGGTTGTGAAATTGTTTAGTGAGTCCTTGAAAGAAAGATTAGTTTGGGCATTGAAGTATTCAAAAGTGAATCCTTTATCTAAAAAACAAAAAACATAGTGAAATAGTACCTTTTTATCAACTTGGAGCTATCGGCAGGCCCTCAGGAGTAAGAAAACTACACTATGGAAGATTAATCTTTTATTATATTAGTTTTATCTCATTTTATAGTTCCCCAAGGCCTGAATATGGGAAAACGTGTGAAATCTTCTGTGCTTTTGAAACATATAGCCGATATACCTTTGGATTGTTCTGATGTCGAAAATGATCAACTTAGTGATAGTGAAGGTGAGTTGCTCGAAAATGAAAGTGGTCTACATGGCAGTAATTACCACACACGCGTCAAAAGTAGTGAAAATTCCGATAAGGATAATGCGGATCAGTCTACCGATAGTGAAAATGAGAGAATTTAAATCTGCGCACAAGAAGATGCATGCGATTGCCTTCCACTTCTGATGAAGAAGATGAACCTGGAATGCAAGATGAAAAAAATGAAATTTCTGCAGATGGAACTATTTAGAAAAAAATAAATGAAAGACATATTGCTGGAAGATTACCTGGTTTCAAGGATGTATCTCGACCTACAGCTCACGCTTAAAGGAATATCATGAAAGGAGAGATAAAAAGTGCATTCTATTGGTAATTGACCATTGCATTCTAGAATATATAAGAACATGTACATAGTTAGAAGCGTCTCGAGCTTTGGGGGCAAAACGGAACCTTGCGCTAGCGAAGCTGAAGGCTTTCATTGAAATGCTATATGCACGTGGGGCTTACGAAGCAAATACGTGAACGTTTGAATACTTATGGAGTAAAAAGTGGGGACCAAACTTTTTTGCCGCAACTATGAGCAGGCACGATTTTACGTTTTGATAAAAAAAGTGAGAGGCGTCAGCGCTTGGGAGTCGACAAATTCGCTTTATTCTCAACAGTCTGGAATAAGTTTATTGAAAACAGTCATAATTGTTTCAAACCACGCCCATATATTACAATAGATGAGCAACTATTTCCAACGAAGGCCAGATGCAGGTTCACACAATATATGTCAAACAAGCCTGACAAATTTGGCATCAAATTTTGGCTTGCGTCTGATGTTGAAACTAAGTATGTTATAAATGGATTTCCTTATTTAGAAAAAGATGACCTGAGAGATCTATCAACTCCTTTAAGAGAATTTGTTGTGCCAAAACTTGTAGAACTATATACTTTGAAAGGTAGAACCATCACTACGGACAATTTTTTAGCAAGTTATCGTCTAGCGTTGAAACTACTCTCCAAAAATATTTTCTTGACTGGAACGATGCGTGCAAATAGTAGGAAACTTCCAAGAATTAGCAAGCAAAAGAAGGACAACATGGCTCGTTTTTCAACATTGCTTTATGATCAAATGGATGGACACTAACAGTTTATAAGAGTAAGCCCAACAAAAAAGTGTTCCTACTAAGAACAAAGCACAAATAAATCAAAATTGATGCAACTAATAAAAGGTTGCCTGAAACTGTGTCTTTTTATAATAGCACAAAATTTGGTGTTGATGCGGCTGGCCAAATGGCACGAAAATATAGTGTCAAATCAGATTCCAGAAGGTGGCCACTTCAAGTTTTTTTAATATTCTTGATTTAGCTGGAATAAATGCCTGGATTTTATATAAAAACACGACAGGTGAAAATATATCGAGAAAAAACAATTTGTTTCGTCTTTCTGAAGAACTTGCTTCTGAATATCAGATTTCCAGAGAAAAACTGCAAGAAGTTGCTAGACCCAGTTCAAGTGACACCATACATGCGCGTAAATGGTGTCAAATAGGACATTGCAACAATAAGAAGACAAGAACTATTTGTAATACTTGCAAAAAACATGTTTGTGGAAAATGTACATAACAGAAAATCTCCATATGTAAAAATTGTGACCGATTAACCACTAACAATTAAGTCTTCGATTAGAGATTAATACAAATATGCATTTACTTTTTAAATTACAATTTGACAAAAATTAAAATATATTCGTGGTATGATTTAGACTTTCAATCAAAATTTGCATTAATTGGACTGAAAACTATTATTTCTTGTTAACTTATTAATGTATTGACAACGTAAATAGTTATATTTATATGTTGCAATTATTATTTTTTTAATAAATATCAATTGGAAGCCTCCACAAGCATTTTTTAAAGACCAGTCATTTTGACTGGTGTGGTTGAAATAGGTATACTCAAATTGCGGGTAAATCGAGTGTTAATATCAAAATAATACCTTTTATTGAAAAACCCTGTATTTTAAAAATTCCATAACATTGGGCATACTGGCTTCACCCGTAAAATGAACAAACTGTCAACTTTCATAACATTCAATGATTATGGTTTTTGCTCGATAAAATATACGTTCTACCTTCCTCTCCATACTTTCAAACGTTCATTTAATCAATGAGAAACTCCACCATCAAAAACCAAAAAGAAATACGCCGCGACATTATCGTTTACACAAGCACCTTCTTCTGACTACATGACGCCGTTACCCTCATAAAATCATTCAAACTAATCATAATTTTCATACCTTTAACTTTTCAAGACCAAATTCACACGTTGTCCATGCCTCATTCCACCTGCCGCCGAAATCAACGGCAAAAGAAATGTGCCGCGACCTTTATGATGCGGTCAAAAGGCGCTATCTGCTTGAAATCTCACTATCTTCATTCCGAAGTCAACAAACATCTCAAGTGTTGCTTATCTTTGCAGGATGTTACAATGTTTTTGAAGCAACCGAAACTAATTTGGATATAACAACGATCAGTGCAAATACTGCACTGTTTGCAAAGGGAATATAACAACACCGCGAAATATTTTTTTATTGTATTTTTGCTTGACAGGATATCTTTGGAAGGTAATTTCAATGCGTAGGAGTATTTCAATAAAAAAGCGTTTGTGTTATTTCTGTGAACTTCTTTTAAGCAATAAGCTCTTTCCGGAGTAGCCTGGAGCCATAAAAATTCTACACTATCCATTTGTTACTTTCATTAAGAGAAGAACTGGCGTTCTAAACTCAAATTATTCAGAACTTCCACGCTATGGCCATGCAAGAATAAATAAACTTACTCGAAATGTCGAGGAAGATGTTGCAACACTCATCCTTCCAACAAAGGCTTGCGAATAAAAGTTGTGCTCCTTGTCGCTATCTTCGTCCAAACAATCTTCAATGTCAATGCAAGTGTGCTCCGCGGTCATGGCTATGCATAAACATTTCAATGTCATTAGTTCTTATATTGTCACTTTTGTCAGCTCAATTCCACTCTTCAGCATTCAAATTGTTGGTAATTCGATACGTGGAAGGATCTAAATTGTATTGTCTACTTGCAAAACATGTTGAAACAGCAGCACACTGTTCGACTTTGAAACATAAACAAATTTTAAGAACCCTTAAAAAGAGTCAAAGATTTACTCGTGTATTGCAAAACATTGAATGTGTTATGATACATGGTAATTCGAACCTTTTGTCGTGGATGAGTTTGAAGGGATGTATGAATAGGATACGAGAAATAATTTAATGAATTTCAAAAGTGATTGCGGACTTAAATATTTTATATGTTATACCTTGTTCAAATGTACATATTTATAAACAATGACATAAGGTAGCGGTCAAAGTTTTCACAACAATCTGTGTAGCTTTCTTTCATTTTGGATTTTCTAATATTTTCCTTTTTTGTGAATCAGCCAGGAATCACTAAAAAAATTTCCGTTACAACTGCCTGCTCAAACATATGCAAATTTATAATTTTCATCCATTATAAATCATTTCCTGGTTGTCTTGTGGCCTCAAAGCTCATTGAAGATATTTTCGAACAGACAATTACATTATGCAGCACCGGTCAGTTTTAAATTGAATTATGATCAATTTAACTATCCAATCTGAAATATGATCCTTCACTCACCGCTGTATCTTTTGGCAACAGATGACCAGTGTCCACTCAAGATAAGAGATTCCCTATTTCTCAGGCACCGCTTTAAATCTCTCTCGCTGGTCAGTACAATCTCTAAGAGCTAATCCAACTACTATTGTTATACAAGCGTTCCTCGTCCGTTATATATTCTATAGAGTAAATTTCTTTAACAATTACTTTTCAAATTGCTTTTAAATAATGAAGACAAAACTATGGGAAGATTGTCAATCAAATTGAAATTTTTTCTTGTTGTCGTTTCAGGCAGCAGCGGAGACGAGTACGAACCACCCGGAGTCCAACCTCGATTCTCATCGGCCCTGGACATACCGAGTAGCCTTCAAGTGATACCCCTTAGTTCCAATTATATCGATTCATTCAACAATATGAAAGACCGCAATAGTACGTTAGATCATTTTGTGCCTGAAATGTCTCGATGTCGCGAACCGAGTGATATTGACGTACGGGAAAACGGGGTATTTGCTAAAGTATCCTTATATCGCGAAATGAGATATGGACCGTTCTCTGTCAAATGTACAAGTGAACCTGTTGACAAGGACTTTGCATGGGAGGTGAGTCGCCAATTGATTTTACGTTATCTGGATCCATTTAGATAAAAGTAAATAGGGTAGGATGTTTGTTTGAATTTCATTAATTTTTTATTAAAGTGACATGATACATTAGTTGAGTGATGATTTAATGTCTTTTGTAAGGTGTAGCCGGGGTTCAAGAAACATAGTTAATGTTAAACAAGATCAAATTTTGAATTGAGAGTACACAAGTACGTCCAATCTATTAGTTTGTGAAAAGTTTAAATGATGGACTAGCTAAAAACTTGCTTTAAAATGATTTTTCAATAACTCATGATTCAAACAGAGAGGTGAATATATTCTTGTAATGAAGATAGCATTAAATATGACATTCCGTAATACGCAGTCAAGTGAGTGAGATGACAACAATGGCTCCAAAATACTAAATCTTTTGTCGTCACGAAGTCAATGGATGGCTTGTTGAATATTGAAGAGTTTAATTTTTATGGTGGCTTTTAAAAGCACAAGCATTTTTATATTTCTTGAAAATCAATGAAAAAATTTCTCCTTGGAAAAGATATGCTTAAAAAATATTACTCTCTTTCTAGATACATCCATATCAGTCAATTCTTCTATCTGTCCTATACTCAGACTCTCACTTAGTTCAATAGATTTTCTTAGCATTCATAGAAGTTATAGCTCAAGCTCAGTTTGGAACTCTTGATTTACCAAATTTATTTAACGTTTGTACTTCTCAATTATAGTTTTCCCGCCTAAAATGCTAACGACTAAAATATAATTGAGCGCTCGAGTGAAAAGTGATTTCATTCTTATAGATGAATTTTAAAAAATTAAGATTACTTACTAGCCCTAACCTTTTATTTTTCTTATGAACTAGTTTTTAGCTTTCAATTTTGGCACTTTCGTCACCTTGTAGAGTCTTTATGGCTTGCCAAGTAAAGGGCTTTCCAATAAAAGGTATTATTTTGAATAGCCCGCTCACTTTTGAAGCGGTCATTTTTAACATTTGACAAGTAAAAACTACGCCATTAATAAAAGTGGAACAATACACGCTTCAACAATGCATTGAAATCATTAAAGCTCACTATAAAAATGGTGAAAATTTGGCAGAGACGGTTCATAAAACTCGAACATTTTTGGGTCGTCGTGAAGCACCTTGTCGGGCCGCAATACAGAAATTGGTGGAAAAATTCGAGCTGTTGGGACAACTTAGTGGTGTGAAGTGCTCACCACCTCTGCAATCGTATCAATAGCGTAGCGACCTGCTCTAAAGTTGTAATGCCGAAGAGATAGAATCCCAGCACCATGAATTACGTCAGTCAGTTTTCACTTGAAGAATTTCTCTAGCACTTTCCCAGCCACATCAAGCATGCATAATGGACGGTATGCAGCCAGTGATCTAAAATTTCATTTTCCCCTGCTGATCAGTATGAGCCTTGCAACCCTTCATCGCAACGCTATCATAAAACTTGATGTAAATACGAAACAACGATCTGATTCGCTTCCTCCAAGGTATTTGAGTATTTGAATGTATTCAACAAGTCTGTATCGCGAGGCATCTTTCCATCTTTTTGGAAAGTCTTTCAATTAATTTCAATTTTGAAAAGTACCAATACGTGCCCAATTGCAAATTATAAAAGTATAGCCATACTATCGCCCATTTTGAAGCTTTCGAAAAAATTATTCATGATAAACCAGCTAAATGTCTGAATGACAAATAGCATACATTTCCCATAAATCGATTAACTTCCACTACTCTCATATTTCTAATCTCTGTCAAATGGATAAAAGAATCCAAACCGATGCAAATGATATGTACTCCATCGAAGCCTTTAATTGAGCCAATTATAAAATTGTGATCCCAAAACATCTTAGGTTCGGCACTTTTAGGTCATTACTATGATAGATTGCATCTTATCTGTAAAATCGAACATAGTTCGTTTAATTTCAAGGCATGTTTTCACGAAAGATTATCGATTATCACTTCTTCTGGAGTGACAAAAGGCTCCTTTCCATTTAGTATCTTTATTTCTGAACGATCCAAAATTTTAAACGATTTACCTCATCTTCTGTACGGCGATGTTTCTAAATATACCATATAGTCAAATCAAATTCTATGACATTATTCTTGCAAGGCAAATTACATTTATTAGAGAAATGATGCAATGATAATAAGCTTTATCTTAATAGTGTTGAATGTTGTGCAATAGGCTTATTCCGCAAAATAACTATGTTCTCGGGATCGCATATTGGGCTAACTGTAAACACATCTACAGCTTTGCTACTAAATCTTACTCACACCTCCTTTGTGGGGACGCTAGAGGGTGAAGATGAGTCTTTCGCACCTGATAACGAAATTGAAGTAATAAGCATGCCACCGAAATGGAGGTTGGGTGACAGGCTAAACCCCCGTCCCAGGAAACCCCTACAATGTACAAGGGCTTCTGAATGGATTGACCGCACGGCAATGACTTCCCAAATGGAAAAAGTACGAGTACTGTTACATTGGATAATGGAATGTCAGGAAGGAAAGGCAATACTGGCAATCCAGGAAATGAACTGGTCTGGAAATGATACTCAAGACATGAGATCACACATAATATTCAAAAGTGGAAAATCTACCGAAAAATGAGAACTCAGAGTGGCTTTTATTGTGCATAGGGAGTTATTGATTTTAAGGCAGTTAATAAACGGTTGTATGTCATCCGTATAAAAGTGAAACTCTTCAAAATCTGGCTGATGAACATACACGCCCCAACCGAAGAAACGGCAAAAGAAACAAAGGAAAGGTTCTATAATCACCTGGAAAGACTAGTCGACTCATTGCCGACAAGCGACACAAAAATGATTCTGGGTGACAATGAGATATCTCATCGGGGAGCAACTGGAGGATAAAGCCTCCACGATTAAGCAAGTGACAACGGCCAGCACTTGAATGACTTTGCATGTAGCAGAAATTTAATCCAACAATGTTGGGGGTATGTCAAAGGCATATTCGGCATAGACCAGCGCGCTACAAAAATTTGACATAAAAAGGCCTGTGCAGACGACATCAACATTTTGCCACGGTCATTAAAAACCGTCAAAGAACTTCTCCTACAATTCGACAGCGAAGCAAAACTAGTAGGACTACAAATCAATTAAAATAAAACAAAGCTCATATCACAGTCGAGAAAAAAATACCTCAAAAACACTAAATATCACAGTTCGCAAATACAGTATCAAAAATATAAAGAAATTTGTGCATGTTGGCGCCAAAATAATGAGAACCAGTAAGAGAAGAAATACGGCTCACAAATAAACATTTTTCCAATTTTGACGATCTTAAAGATCAGCTGCATATATATGAAAACAAAGCTTCAAGTATACAAATCTGTGATAAGACCTGTGTTATGCTATAGCTGTGAAACATGAGCCCTAACCCAAGCATCCGTAAATCTTTTGAACGCCTTTGAGCGACGGGTCCTGAGGCAAATAATCGGAGTGGAGCTAGACGGGGACCAATGGTGAATTCGATACAACCATGAGCTGTATGAAATTTTTTACGAGCCGAAGATCTCAAGGATTGTAAGACTGCGGAAGCTGCAATGAGCTGACCATGTGAACCATATCGACGAACAATGAATACGCTATAAGGTATTTGTTGGGAGAACTGAAGGCCAGAGACCAGTGGCAAAACCGTGCAAACGCTGGTCTGACTCAGTCGAGGAAGATAGTGCATCGCTACTTGGATTTCTGAATTGGAGGACGCGGTCAATAGACCGCGATAGTTAGAGGCGCTATTTGTAGGAAACGAAGGCCCGAGAGGGGCTGTAGTGCTACGGAGAGGAAGATTTGGAATGCATGTTTTGAAATCCATAACATCTGGATAGAATCTATTCAAAAACAATTCATGCTATTTGCTTTACAAGAGTGTGTATGACCCAAGCGATTGCTTCAACTTGTCATCTTATTAGCATAGACGTAATATTTTGAATCATTCCCCCTTTCATCTAGAAGAACAATCTTAAGCTCCTGCTTTGCTTTTGATGTAATTAAAAGTGCAATGCATGTTACACCATACACTTTTTATCTCTAAAATTACTTTTAAACGAAAATTAGTAATGCCTTAAAATTAGTTTTATTTGATTAAATTTTTTATTCCACGTTATATATATTATCATCGAATTTACTTTGTTTTTTTTATTTAGTTACTGTGCATTGTTTTTTGCAATTGCTTTGGTTGGTTTAGTAAATAACATCAGAAAAATCGGAAATTTATGTGATTTAACTGGATGTCAAATATTCTTAACCTATAGGAATGCGTCCTGTTTATCTATCTGGTTTAAGTTTTTGATATTGTCGGGACGATATGTCATATGCCTTACTCGTATAACCACTGATAGTAGCATGAAAGATCTTGATATTCTGATTAACTCAGCAAGCTGATTGTAGACAAAGATTTGCCTTATATCGAATGGCACCCGGGAATTGTGGGTACCAAGAAGTCGAGATTAATATAACTGTTAAAACGGACGTACATGCATTAACTTATAAGAGTAAATATAAAATATTCATTCAAACATTTAAATTGGTTTAAAAATATCCATGCGTTACTTTATTAGCTCTTGTGTTGTTGCAGTTGTAAGGCACTTGCTTGTCGTTTCAAAAACCTGAGCGTTACCATCGGATTGGTGGGATTGATTCACATTTAAATAACAACTACCATAGACAAAAAGCTTTGACCGTAATTGGCGATTCACTAGGGAGTCTTAATTAGGTGCAATGGAATGTAGAACGTTTCTAGCTAAACATATGATTGGAGATTGGAGCCGAGAGGGCAAATTCTGTCCGAAACATAACTCGAAGCCTTAATAGTGTCAATTACGCTTATATCTTGCTAACATTTTTGCACATCATTGTTCCAATTTTGAGCCAGCACGTTATATTTTACAGTCTTTAAACCTTTTGATGTCACAGAATCAGAAGGGGCGTTTGCCTCCTACTTCCACCAATAATACGACTACTAAGTGTCACATTGTTATAATTTCAAAACTCTCCTTCAAACAAACACGTTATTTGAAAGAGATTTAAACTTTACTACTTTGTCATCTCCTTCACCATTAATTTTCTTCAAATATCAATACTGTACCATATCAATTCAACTCAGATGTATATTACCATAAAAAATTTTCGAAAATTGGCATAAACTTAATATTAGGCAGGCAATTTGTTTCCTTTTGTTGGGAAACCGTTCATCGTGATCCTGCATTCTTATTACTTATCTACTTTTTAGGAAAGAGGAAAAAGAAGAGATAATTCATTTGAAATCTTTTGTTGAAAAAAATTTGTGTAGTTCAAAATTTACTTAAAAACTCCATAAAGGATCACAGAGACCGAGGAAATACATGGAAAATGGTGTTCTCCTGGGTACTGAGATTCAAAGCAAATGGTGAATCCTCTTGACTTTTTGATTTCTACATGCAAAAAATATTTAAAGGCAGGAGGGAGCATGTGTTCTTAAAACTGATTTTTAGCACAAAGTAATGTTACCTTTATTGAAATGCTTTCATTTAATTAGGAAAAATGAACAGTATTTTCAAAATTCGACAAATCTTTTTCTGCTCAGCCTCTAAGATGCACAAGTGTGTTTCAATCATCAATCAAGGAAGAGTAATTGTCAAATAAACTCAAGAGTGCAAAACGAAAACATTAGTTTTGAAAACAGGTAAAACGTATCAGTGGACAAAACGGTAACGTGTAAATAAATTTATTGAGAAAACCCCTGACAACAACCCCCAGAGACAAACCCTTTTGTGCATGTCACTCAAATTCATATTCATTATGACACGTTCGTTACACCTGGCTTACGTTGCTGCTGACACAAACGTAAACGTACCGACAGAGATACTATGACATACGGATGAGGATCCGAGGACTCTCTACTCGCACAACGAGATAATCTTTCCAGTAACTGTGCTACGGTATTGTGAATGAGAGACATAGGTAGATAAATATTCTTTCCTTGATTACCTGGTGGTGACATTGTAGAGGAGATAAGTTGCTGGTAGAGTGCCGTAGAACGTTCAGTTCAGTAGCATTCAAGTTGCGGATTGAGATGTTATTTGATGGTACAATAGATGCGACCCTCTTATTTCTTTATGGGGAAATAGAATATAGCGTTAATTGAAATTATCCAATTTTCTCGCTTCGGTTAGAGTAAGTGATACATGGATACGTGTGAGATGAGAAGTGAATCCTTCATATATAGGATTGCATTATGTCAGTTTTATCATCCCTTGTTGCAAAGGATGCTTTGTTGGTTGTATGGTAGTTTGGTATCGTGTGATGAGACCAAATTTAAGCCTCATTTAAGGGTATTTGTGGATTTACGGTCGTTTGAATTTCTCACCTTGTCAATTTTGTTGGTATTCAGTTGTGGGCTTTGTGCCATTTTTAGAGGAACACTGCTGCGGATTAGCTCAATCCTTATTTTAAGTGTATTGAATGAAAATTGGTCAAAGTGGACGGGGAAATGTACTTTTTGCGAATTTGTCGAAAGTTTTGAATGACAATTTCGTTTTTTGCTGTGTTTGGGATAGACTTAGTAAGACAAATCTATCTTGTTTTAATCGAATTCTTTCCCAATCGGTAAATCAGAAAGGGTCTCACGTATTTTCAATACGTTGCTGGAGGTACCATAGATAAGTTGATGCTAGGCTATGATTTCAAGGAAAAGTAAGTCATAAAATTTATGGTATAAAGATACACAAATTCGACTTTAATAGAATTGATAAACATCATAGAGGTTTAAAGTTTGTGCAAAACTACTAAAAACATCTATATACAATGCTACGATAGCGCGACTCGCGTATTAATATTGTGCAGATTATCGTTTATTCTCGAATAAAGTAAAGATATTTTATTAATTATTTGTGGGCAAACATGCCAATTTCATCAAAAATATATTGTCAATGTTTCGAATCAAAATTTTTGTCTTTTTTTCAAAAAAAATGTATATTCTTTGCAATTTAAAATATAAAAAGAATATATTTAACGTAGTCAAAGAGCTTGAGATTGTTTTTTTAAATTTTAGTGTAACTAATAGCTTCCTTTCTCCATATACGAATAATTTTTTATAAATTACTCTGTTCTGTGTTTCCAGCATACTGAGAACCTTCGCACATAACTTCAATCCATAAAACTATCAGAAAAAAATAAAATCAACGTTGAAACGCATGATCTCAGAATTAGAAAAGTGCAAACTGTGAATTTCTGCTTGATCCTTGCGAAAAAATTTTACTTAAAAACTATTTGCTCCCCGATGATGGCATATTAAATGCCGGGACATTAAATGCCGAGACATGCCAATAACTGTAAATATGCCTACAGTTCTGCTACTAAATCTTACATATACCTCCTTTGTGGGGACGTAAGAGGGTGAAGTCGAATCTTGCGTGCCTGATAACGGAGTCCAAAGTAATAGCCATGGCACTGGAGTGGGCGACAGGCTAGCTCCCCATCCCTAGAAAACCCTTCGTTGTTTCGAAATCTGCAATAGAGCCTCGGAATGGATTGGATCTATGACAACAACCTTGCACCCGAAAAAAGGACTATTGCATTGAAACCTTGGCCTGTTAAAAGCCTTTTACAATAGGACTGCAAGTGATGTGCAAGATATGCGATCGCACATAATATTCAACTGTGGAACCTGCTGGAAAAGTTAGTAATGAGCTATCTCATCGAGGAACGACTGGAGGACATAGCCTCCATGGCGTAACAAATGGCAATGGCAAGCGCCTGAAAGACTTTGCAATCTATTCAAACGTTCAACCTGCTTCTCGCATTGACGTATGCATAAAATGACCTGGGTATCACCAAATGGCAATACCCAAATCCAGATTGACCATGTCGTGTTTCAACAGAGTTGAGACTCGAGCATAAATGACGTCTGAACATACCGAGGAGCCAATTATAACTCGGGCTATTACTTGATCAAGCTAACCTATTGGTGTCGTATGTGCAAGGCGTATTCAGCAAAGACCGGCCCTCCATAGAAATTAGACACCGAAAGACTCAAGACCGTGGCAGAACAGAAAATTGGAAATTAAACCCGGCGCGAAAAATATACTTACTTCAATGATGAATGCCAGAATGCATTCAATAAAAAGAATTGGGCGTACAAATAATATTATATTTAAGTAGGAAAACTACGACAAACAGAGAAAACTGTGAACATCTCAAAAAAGAGCGAATAACTTAATTAGAACTAAGAAAAGAAAATAATATGACGGCCAATTGAGAAAAATCGATGTAAGTATAGCGAGCAACAAACAAGACAAGCATATCATGTACTGAAGAGCTTGAAACAAGGTTATCAGCTCAAGACCACTGTCTGCCGTGATGGCATCGGCAACTTCATCGCTGATGTAAACCGGATTAAAGAAAGATGAGCATCATATTTCAAGGATCTCCTGAATCCTCCGCACATCGAAGCATATAGATATTCCCGGAGAGCTTCCAACATTAAAGCCCAAAAAATAATAATGCACTGAACATCGCTGGGAGCTCATTGAATATGTTGGCAACAGTGTTCAGAATGCTATTCACAAAGTTATCCAGCATATTTGGCAACAAAAACATTTGCCGAAAGAGTGGAGCCAATCAATTATATTCCCTATTGACAAAAAAGGGGAGAAGCTGCCTTGAGAAAACTATAGAGGTATATAACTACTTTGTATCGCATACAAAATATTTTCAAAAATCTTAGAAAATAAAATCAGATCAGACGCCAACAGTATTATTGGAGAGTATCAATGTGGCTTTAAAGTAGGTCGATCGTACTTACAGTACTTGAGAAATACTTCGAAATCAACATCGATCTACACCAAATCTTCGGTGACTTCAAGTAGTATTGATCGGAATGTACTGTATCAAATAATGGTGTATTAGCCAAATAAGTTCATCTTAGCAAAGTGACAATGACGTCGATAACCTCGCAAATCTGCACCAACAACCAACTCACCGATGCCTTTGACACAAATATCGGACTAAAGCTGAAAGATGAGCTGGCCCCATTGCTATTCAATTTGCCTCTTTGACATATCAAAAAAGAGCTACCTGTCGATACAAGAGGAACGTTACTTTTCAAGCCAAGCCAAAAGGCAGCTCCCGCGGATGACATCAACACTTTGCCACGGTCGCTAACAACCGCCAAAGAGCTTTTTCAGAAACTCGACAGCGAGGCAAAACTAGTAGGGCTACAAAGCAATGAAAATAAAACAAAGTTATTACGTACGAGTAGTCAAGGAAAAATAGCTCAAACACACAAAATATCACACTTGGCGAATACAGTATCAAAAACGTGACCGAATTTCGTCTATCTAGGTGCCAAAATAATGTGAATCGCTAATGAAAGAATCCAAAAACGCCGAAGAAAACAACTAGCAAATTACATTTTTCCCCAGTTTTGACGATCTTGAAGATCAGTTGTATACACAAAAAACAAAGCTCCGAGTATACAAATTTATTGGAAGATCTATGCTTTATAGGTGTTGAATATGGATCTCAACCCAAGCATCCGCAAATATAGGACGGGCCCTGAGCCGAATCATCTGTTCAAAACTAGATGGAGATCAATGGCAAATTCAATACAACCATGAGCTGTATGATATTTTTGACGAGTTGAAGGTTGCCGTGAATATAAAACTGTGGAAGCTGCAAGGGAGTGGCCACATGGTTAATATGAACGAATAACGGATACCCAGAAAGGTATTGGTTGGGAGAACTGCAAGGCAGAGATCAGTTGGGAAAGTGAAAAAGCGCTGGTCGGACTCGGTCGATGAAGACAGTTAATTATTGCTCGGAATTCAAAATTGGAGGACGCATTCAAACAATCGAGACAGTTAGAGGCGCTTTTCGCAGGAAGCAAAAGCTCAAGAAAGACTGTATGGCTGCGAAGAAGAGTATGCAGTTTTACAGTACTTTCAAAATTTTTATGAATCTTTGTTGTAAAAAATAGTTTCCGATGGAGCTCATTATGATCAATTTACTCTGCGTATCCTGCAGTAATCATTTCAGTTGTCCAATTAATTAAGTCGGGACTCCTCTAAAGAGTTCAGATTTATTAAACACTTAATTTTTCAAAAAACTTTACTTATCACTTACAATTTACACGTAATTAATTTAATTATTATCAAAGTGTACTATATTACAAAAGATCGTGGAAACATTCTGAACAAATGAGTCTTTAAATGTTTTCAAAGCTTTAAGCATATGTACATTAGCAAACATTAAATAATTTACATGGTTTCATGCATGACCCTTCAAATTTTTCGCGAAAATTCTAATATGCGATGGCATTATTTAATATAATATTGAGTGTACTCGTAGTACATATTATAAAATGTTTAATATTTTTTCTTACTCAACCCAGATTGAAATGTTTAAATTGATGAAGATTTAAGAAAAATAATGTATCAAGGGAAACCATATTTTAAAGCATGGTTTCACTTGATTAATTTGTATTCTGAAACGTTGAAACCTAAACAAACCTCAAACATTTAGTTAAGTAGTTTTCATAAGAGACATAAGGATGAGACATATTTCATATAAAAGCATACTTAAATACAATTTTCATATCAAATTCTATACCAAGTACTGTTAATATCGATAACTACACACTAATCATCAACGATGTATTACATATTACACACATAATTGAAATTCACCCAGAGGTCAAACAGTTTTGGTGGACAAATTGACGCCATCGTTCGGTTGACATGTCCTTTGTATGGAATATATTGTAACCTACAGCATATTCAATCGTTTGGTGGAAACAGAATACAAATTTTTGTATTCGTTCAAAAGTAACGAGTACTTTCGTGCAAAATTTCCTTAAATGTAATTTTCTGACTTTTTCTTTATATGTTTGCATTGACACTTGTATCTGCATAGTGTATAGTTTGACTAGCATCAAAAATTGATAGATTATATTACAATAAGCTGTCTTTAATATGCAACCTTAATATCTGGAATCTTTCTTTATGTAGAGAAATCGATAGCAAAGTCAAAAATTTGAACTCTACCAAGCGGAATTTGTCCTCCAGTCGATTTAAATGACCTTATAATGGGTTCAGTTATAGTTTAAAGTTAGAACGTATTGCATGTGGGCGGACGAACATACTACCAAAGCGTGGTACTGACCATATCATTTTCTCGAGTGTCGCATTGATCAAGATAATGAGATACTCTAACTTTAAGCGAAGGCCCGAAAAGGGCTGTACTGCTTAAATAAAATAATGGAACTCAATGACAAGTAATCTTAACATTTTGACGAAAACAGAATTATTTTATCCATCGTCGTTCAAAAGGTATACGTGAACATAGATAAGGATCGTCATATTGTCCGCTACTCAACATTACTTGAAAAAGCAGTCTTTACCTAAATACCCGCCATTGTGGTGCACGAACCAACAACAGAGCTTCAGAAAAAATCGATCCACTGCCACAAACCTAACAGTCTTAATCTCGGACATCCTTCGTGAAAAACAAACTAAAAGTTCTGACAAGGATATTTTGAGTAAGAGATATATGTAGATAAGCATCTTTCCCTGAATAAAATTCCTGCAGGAAAAGATAACAACCCGAGAAGAGTAGTTCAAAAACTCAACTATTTCTCTCAGGCAAATTAGGTTATAAGACTGCAGGCCTAAATGTTTTAGTTAAAATGCCTAAGGATTTTATTTAATACAATTGCAATATGTTCATTCAGTAAAACAATTTCAGCATTTTATTTTAAGACGTTTAACATTTTTTTTAAAATATGATGTGCTTTATTTAACATGCCTGAGACTTTGTATTTAGAGAAACGTTTTAATTAAAACACACAATCAACAATGTATTTGCAGTGATACTCAATCATTAAACATACATTGAAAAACACGAATTGATGCCAAATTGTCGGTTTGTATTTCGTGTCAGGCGTTTGACCATACATACGATAACAAAAGTTCCTATAGACATATGTTGAAAACTGAACAAAAAAGAATGTGTTGGAGCATGTCTCACTAATATGGAGGAAGCCTAGGATGTGATTCAGTTAGATGAACTAATTTTTAAGCTCCTTCTTTGATAGAAATCTGACAACGATGCACGATTTTAAGGTCTTGAGTGGTCTACAGCAAAGTAAAGTTATTGCGCCAAAACTCTGTTTGATATTAATTTCCACCCTATAAACGAATTTAATCTTAAGATAGCACCAAGGTGACAATTAGTGGCATTTCCTGATGACCTGATAATTTATACGGCTGACCAAAAGGCTTTGCTTATTGAAAAGAACCTTCATTAAATGTTTACCGATTTGCAAGTCTACATGGACAATTAGCAAATGAAAGTGAAAGCGCAAAAATTTGAATCAATTTTTCTAGACAAGGCAGCAGTTGGTTAGTCAAGATTTGAAACGAAATTGAAATATGTCCACATTATGGCTGGTAAGGGTAGTTCAGAACGGATTCCGCATAAATCCTGTGTTCGATACCTCAGTGCTTATCTCTATCAGTATTTTTGCTACAGTAGAAATGTCAAAACTATGCTCAGTAAATTGCGTAAAGCCTTCATGTCCCTTCGGAGACTCTTGTATTCAGACACATTGTTCAAAAGGTCAAAGCTATCTGTTACAAGGCTCAGGTTAGACCGGTCTTGACATATGAATGTCTCATTTGCTATCACCAGAGTGTTGATAATATGTAAATGTTACAAGTTTTGGAAAGGAAATATCTTCGTACATTAACTGGGTTGTACAGAAAGTCCAAGGTGGATTGGACACACTATGTATCGAATCGAAGAACTTATGAAACTGCCGAAGTGTTGATGCATTCATTTTGAAGCTTGTTCGAAATGATGTTGCGAAGTCTGTAACTGTGACTCGATTTCGCAACCATCCTACCCTACCGCCGGCTACATTGTGGTTTATCTTATCATTAGCTTCATTCCTCCTGAAGCACTAATAGCATGAATCGGTATACTTTTAATTCTGATGGTGTTTTGATTATGTAGTAAATGTATAGGCGGATCACCAATAAAAAGATAGAACATTTTCCAAATCTCAGCTTGCGGGATCAACGACTTCAATAGACATACTCTTTTACGAGGTATATTAATGCAGGTTGAGCTGAGACAGAGCAGTCTGGGCTTTGATGGCTAAATGACATTAACTAAATTATTTTTAGGTTTTTGTTTTTGTTGCAGCTCATTATTGCTACACTGTGTTAGCTTAATTTGTTTGTCTAAGTTTCATATGTAGGTTAGAAATACTGTAATATTAATTTATCAGGACATATTAAAGGTTTATGATACATTTATTAGAATTTACGCATAAGTTGTAAGCTCAAAATACGCTCTTTTATTATCTTCTTTACCTATGTGTTACTTTCCATAGAGTTATTTGATTTTTTCTCCCTTATTCAAATTAATTGATAATATTTACTTATTTTTATTTTATAGCTTTTGATATTGTTTTTTGTCTACTTTTTTGATTGAATATTGTTTAAATTCAGATTGCCATATGGGAAAATAGGTTTTTGAGTATTATAGCGCTTTAAAATTTGCTTTATATTTTCACGTCTATATGGCATTACACTTGCACCTTCACGGGCATTAGTTTCGAAATTATTGCTAGAAACAGACCAATTCTAGTGGCTTCTTTATTCACCAGTCAGTTGCTTTACGACTATCTCATTGAAATCATTCCTAATAAATATTCAATACAATTGATTTTCATAAAAAATGCGTTTTTCTTATATTTTTAGCCCATTTATAGCATAATCGCAGTCTCTATGACCCAATGCAAATATCATTGAAAGTTTTTTAGTATATTGTTTTGTTGATATCCCCAGGCCAATTCTTTTTTTTTTGAAAGAAAAACTGAGGATAACTCAAAGAAGTCGAAACGCATCTGCTCAAACAAGGCCTGGCGACTTTTCAAGAAGAAGAAAGCTTTTTACACTTCCTTTTTTGTAATTATTTTCCAATAACTGTGTAAAAAGATCCCTTTATAAAAGAGACAATAGTTAATAATATTTTTCGATAAATGTAAATTTTAAACTCCTAAAATTGAGGTAAATTAATTACGAGTATTTACATTGTGACCCTCGTAGTTCTTGAGGTCCTGATATTTGATGTATTTTAAATGTATTGTAAATATGATTAGGGTTTTGTACTAAAATACAAAACCCTATTGAAATCGGTACCTGTTTCCGTCTGTCCATCTGTCCGTCCATCCGTCTGTATGTTACAGCAGTTCTTCTCCGAAACTACCAAAACTATAGCCATGAAAGTTTCGGGGTAAAAAAAAATCAAAGAGTTGTAAGGGAATCCCCCATATAGAGGAGTGACCCTTTAAAAAAATGTCCATCAAAGGTGGTCAGGTAGGATGTCATACGAAAGGTCTCATTGAGATCTTCCCCAAAAAGTGTCGTAGTCGTAAAACTACTTTACTAGTATCGCGGAGGTTAGGAGAAGGGAAAATGCACTAAATTTATGGATCATATTTTGTGAAATAATTCTTTAACGTAACAAGGTGTTATACATGTCAAAAATTCAATCACAAAACATCAAAATGTGAAGGGGAGCAAATATGTGTAAAATGTGGAGGAAAGCATGACCTAAAGGACTGCAAAAACACGATTGAGAAGTGCTCCAATTGTATTGGTAACAATAATAACGCTGATCATTCTCACAGAGCTGACTCGGTAGAGTGTTCGGAGCTTCAACGCAGAATATTGATTGGCAGGAGGAGCACCAGCTACAACTTCGATGATTGCTAATCTTTCAAATCAATCAAGTAGAGCAAATTTAACACTCATGTTTGCTAATATCAGAAGCTTAAGACACAAGCTAAATGATGTTCAGACTTACCTGTAGCAAAATCCTGACATAGATTTGGTTATTCTCAATGAAATCTGGATTTACCCAGAAGAAGCACGATTTTACAATATTGAAGGATATGATGCGGTATTCTCCTGCAGACCTTGAAGAGGTGGAGGCATAGCAATGTATGTAAAACATACAATCAATTTCGTTACCAAGAGAGTGCCGCCTGATAAATATAACGTTATAATAATCGAAGTACGCCATGTAGGTAAAAAGATAAAATTAGGGACGTACTACAACCCCAATCGTATGAATGCGCGAGATTTTTGCACAGTACAAGATACATTGTTCTCAACTGAAAAAAATTTAATCATGGTAGCGGACACAAATATTGATGTACTAATTGAATTACCAGAATCAATGATTTATAAGGATACGCTAGAAACGAATTAAAGTGATAATCATAAATAAAAACAAAATTACTCGCCCAGTGTCAAATACCTGTCTGGATCATATAGTAAGCAATGATTTAAAAGTCGCTGAAAGCATGACATACACATTTGAGGACCGGCCAGAGCTGGATCACCGTGTGCTAAAAAAAAAACTATTCATGACCAAACCCTGAACAAACAGAAGCCGACCTACAA
The DNA here is from genome assembly GCA_963969285.1 of Odontomyia ornata. Taxonomy (NCBI): domain Eukaryota; kingdom Metazoa; phylum Arthropoda; class Insecta; order Diptera; family Stratiomyidae; genus Odontomyia; species Odontomyia ornata. Next base: position 157,161,006 of record OZ017740.1, read on the forward strand.
AACGTTCAAATATCTAGACAAGGAGCTCTTTAAATCAAGGATACGAGAATTACTGAAGAAGCGGAAACCAAATAGTATTATTGAACTCAAAAATATCCTGCTCCGCAAAGCTCTACAATTGAGAAAAAAATCAGGTGTCAACAACGGACTTGGATAACGAAAAAAGTGATTGATACAAGTATTAATAAAAGGAAGGCATACATGGACTACAGGAAGAATAATGGAAACCAGACTTTCAAGTTTGTATATATGCAAGCAAAAAAAGAATCGAAACGATTGGTGAAAGAGGCTAAATTCTCATATTTCTCAAGAAAAATGGAAACCCAGGGTATATCAGAAAACTTGCAACTGAATCCTGATGAGCTCTCTAACACATCGCGTCCACGTGACGCGGTGAACTCATTAAATAACTTTCTTCAACAATTGGTGGAAGAATCACAAAAGAAATTGTTCCCAGTTCAGCAAGCAATTTAAATACTACAAATACCTCAATAAATTCCATCTTTCACATTCATCAAACAAATATAAGGCAAGTCTTAAATGTAATCAATCGATTGAAAAAGAATACGGCGCCAGGCATCGATAGCATCACGATGAATGAGATTAGTATAATAAAGGAGGACATAGCCGAGCTTATGGCAAATTTTATAAACGTGCATATTAGGAATGGGTCATTTCTGGAAGAAGAAAAACTTGCAAAAATAGTTCCTATATTCAGGGGTGGTAATCATCTCGACCCGAATAACTATCTCCCGATTGCGCTGCTGACGGGATTTAGTAAGATATTTGAAAAAATACTAAAAAATCGATTGACATAATTCTTAGTTGAAAAATCTATCGTAAGCCAATATCAGTTTGGTTTTCAAAAGAACAAGAGTACTTTGGATTCCTTACATTCTGTCACACGTTCCATCAATCTAGGACTTGATAGACGTGATTATGTCATCGCAATTTTTGTGGATTTGAAAAAACCATTTGATACAGTTGATCATGACCTCTTGCTTCGTAAACTTGAATCGTATGGTATTCAGAGTAGTCCTAAGTAGTTACTTAAGAGTTACTTGGAGGGAAGATCGCAGAGAACTTTAATCAACAATGTCCTAAGCGATCGAGCACCTACGAAAACAGGAGTCTCCCAAGGCTCAATACTTGGCCCACAGTTGTTCCTGCTATACACAAATAATCGATAAAAAGGGTTTTTTTTTTGAATGCGGCGTGTTATATTGAGATTTTTTCATCTCTGAGAGCTGATCATGATTTTTGGACTAGATGTTCATGAAAAAGATTAGTTCACATTATATTGTGCGCCCCCTTATACCGATGTATTAAACATTGCTTGGGTAGCACAAAGAACGAAGCGACGCAATGTGAATGCAGATCGCACGAGCGTTGTGCGCCGAAGAAAGAGTGATGGAGAGAGCGGTAGAGAATGGAGGTATTGAAAAAAGATGTTGGTCAGTTAAAATGGAGTAACACTAGTTTTTCTTTTAAAGCAAAAATATATTTCTTGTGCATCTAATTCAAGTTTTTCTTTTAATAAATCATTCTACTTGTATATGTCTATATATTTTAGATTATGTACAAAACTCTTCTGACATGAGCATAGTTATGTCTACCCAACTTGTTTACATATATACCCGATGTATTTGAAATGTTGGTATTATATTTTTTATATGATTTATAATGGTATCTTCGAGGAATATTTCTCCTCAGAAATACAAAAATTCTTGCTTCTTCCTTGATTTCTTGCTCGTCAAAATTGATTAGCGGGCAGAATGGATCTTTCACAGTGAATCTGAGCAGAATTAAAAATGAGTTTTGATGATTATTAAGGACTTCCAAGTAATTTGAAAGTTAGCACGTTGTTTGTATCATATAGTAATTCCGCTTTTAAACTGAAGCATTGAACTACTGAGGCTTTTTGCAATGTTCTCCAATACTGAATTTCCTGGTGTTTTCAAACGTATTTTCTGTGCGTAATTAGTATTAGTTTGGTTCTTCAGTTTTAAATTTTGTTATGAAAAATACTAGTAACATCTAATAATTCAATTTGATATAGGAAGAAAGGCGTTACTAATCGAGTTTTAAAGTCTGAACATTTTTAGAAATTTCAGTTTCCACAAATACAAGGAATTTTTTTTGTGGTAGGGAGGTGAATACCCATATACGCACAGAGTGTAGGACTCCCATGTTTGCAAGAAGGTGACTGGACTTCCCACCGAAATCCCCTGTCAACCTGAGAACCTAAGCCTGGAACTGTTTGGCACATTACTTCGGGCCAGGTCTCGTTTTTTTATGCCGTCAGGCGCCTTCAAGCTGGGGGATGAGCTCTCCCGTCTCGCTGTAGAGGGCTCTTTGCAGTCTGTCCTATTTTATGCAAACAAAAAATGTGTGGCAGGCATTGTCTTCCTCTCCAGGGCAATACCGACAATCAGGAGACCGTGGCTTACCAAACCTGTGCAAGTAAGACTGAAAACACCCATGCCCGCTCAAAAAACTGGGTCAGATAGAAGTCAGTATCATCATGCCTTCGATTTAGCCACGGTCTCATGGGATGAAGCACGCAGTCCACCTTCCCTTCATGCAATTCACCCAAGACTGCTGCCAATCGCTGAGTGAGCGCTGTCTCTCTTCGCGGACAACCATCTCCCTCATATCCTAGTTTTGACGCAGATAAATAGAGTGGCGCTCTCTAGCAAAGAGGTCGACAGGTATGGCACCTGCAATGACTTTCACCGGTGCATCAGAGACTGTCGGATATGAAGATGCAATCCTCAGCGCTCCTCTTCTCCGTACCTGTTCCAGGTTTTTTTCGGTAAACATCCTTACTGAGAGCGTCGCCCCATACCTCTGCTCCGTACAGTAGTACTGACCCTACAGCACTCATCAAGAGGCGTCTTCTTGATGGGCTCGGTCCCCCTACGTTGGCCGTAAGTCGACTCAGAGCCGATACTCCTGAAGCAACCTTCTTAGCCGTTGCCCTGATTTGCTCAGAGAAATTCTTCTTCGATTCAATCAGTAGCCCCAGGTACTTCACTGCTGGGGATAGAAATGCAAAAAAATCTGCTAAATTAGCTGAAATTAAAGCATACCATATGAGTTTTTGTTAAGAGATGAAATGCGCTTCGATTTTTAAGTAGTATGTATTGAACTACAAAAACCTGTTAAAATCGTAGCCTACGTTCGTCCTTTCATCTATTTGTCATGGCAGTTCTTCTTAAGAACTATATATACTACAGCCATCAAATATTATGAAAGGGTCACAAGTAATGAACTCTTGAATGCTTAATGGTTAATAATTTTACAATTTTTTAAGGGAGTACATGATACAAACACAAACTGGTTGTGGAGCTATTTCATGAATGGTGGCTTCCTTGAAATTGTAATGGGAAACCTCTATCTAAGTATAAGCACAACATTATTTTTCCTATATTTTGGTAGTCAAAAGGTTAAGAACAGAAGAACAAATATCTAACAATTCATTGTCATGTTCAACGGTTACCAGTTGCGTTTCATTAACCAGAATGATACAATAACAATATGTAATGATTTTCTCTCTTCAACTCGAACGCGGAACCGACCTCTCATCGGTTCTAGACGTTAAGTCTGAGTAGTGCCAACGGATGGTACCAACAGGTCAACCAATCCGTGCACCGTAATCCATTCACGCGGTGACTGCTTGTCGGCCAGCTAGTTCGGAGAGGATTTCGGTCGCGGGTCTCCGAATGGATTACGCTCAACTACAATATTTCAGTCACCTGAAATTGCCCGTTTTCTAAACGCGTCAACATTCACTCATCCAGAACGAGAAACCTACATTACGTTAGTTCTGGATGGGATCTATCCACAGATCTCAAATCAAAAACGCTACAAAAATCCACAGGCGCGTTACCGATTCACCGACGCGGTACCGAAAAATATACTACTCGAACTTAAACCGAAGAAAACTACTCTAAAGAAATGGCGAAACAAGCAAAGGTACCGCGTACCGCGCGCGACGCGAAACCGACTTCAGCGGATTTGCAGAAACCCTACCCTCGCGACGGCATACTTACCCTACACTCTCAGTTCCCACTGAAAAAGAAGAGTCACTAAAAAGGAAAGTCGTGGGTTACTTTAGCAATTCATCTTATTTTCAATTTAAATTTGCGTTGGTTATAATTATACAGAGAAATCCTTAATATATCTGTTTACCCTAGAATGCAACACACAAAAAGAGAATAACGCACATTTTTATACAATATGCAAATAATCGCGTCACAATGATGAATGCAGTATTACTGAATATATATATTAAACTTTTTCTAAAAGGAAAACAATAAAACCTCAAAAGAAAAATGAAATAGCAAGCTATCTAGAACCCGATTATTTTTAATAACCAGTCATATACGTTCATGTTTGATTAGTGGGTATTACAGCAATTTATGCATTCTACTGAACTAAATTCTAATGCAGTAATATGTTTTATGCTATATGAAATTTTGGGGGGAACTATCCTATATCTCCTGGTGCAAACAAGCAGGTTATTAGAACTATCACTCTAGCTGTGTATTGTTTATAAGTCTTAAAAGAGCGCAAGTTCATATGAACATTTTGGAAATAAAATCCATTCACACGCACCCTAAACCTTAAAATCAAGTGAAAAAGATGATTTCCTAGATGAACCACGAATAGTTTGAAGAATGCTTTGGTTCAAGCAAAACAAAAACAGACTTTTAATTTAAGAGCCGATATAAGGAAAAGAGAAATATTGATATTTGCTTGTAAACATTGCTTTTTTTTTTTTGATCTGAAATTAGAAGCTACTTTAAACTTTAAGGTGAACAAGAGGTTTTGCTCTTGAATAGTATGAATTTTATTCCGATTACTCAAAGTCTTATAGATGAATGTCAATTTTAAAATTAAAATCCCTAAATGCCCTGCATTACTTGACTTACTATGTAATTCCAATACAATAAAACTATTCGCATATTAGTTTCAAGTGATTTCCTTTCTAACATTTGAGGGATAATCACGCTCTTGGATAAATGAAGAAATAACATCTTATCACTAAGGATTCATAACTTTTTACAATGCTCGTAAGTATTTTCTCTCCACTAACGTTCATCAATAAAGAATGAATGAATGTATTAAAATCTTAGATTAAACTTCATTGAAGGAACGAAAATTTCAAATACTATTTACACACAATATCAACACTCGCATCAGTTTAAAGACTACATATTACTAAGCAATTACTTCTGAACATAGTTACGTCTTTTAAAAACATTTTTTTTTTCTTCATTTCTGAATATAGTGAAAACAACTCAATTATCATTTCACACTCCTAAACTAAACACACAGTTAATTATACTTTGTTTTTCGTGAGATCTCATCCGAATTCAATTATAGAAGCTTCGATTATGTTCAATAATAACTTTCTTTTTACAAACAAAATATTAATTTTATGCCCAAAGATTTTACATTACTTATACTCGTATTTATCTAAAAATTCAACCGTGCACTCTCGCATCCAGACACTAGTTCATTTGTACACAAATATCGCATTTTTTTGGTAGTAATTTTCTACTCGTTTCAATGCAATTTAAAAAACATTCTATAATTATGTTCTTTCAAAACTCGGCCTTCGTTTGTTTCAATTTCACTTTGTTTTTAATTACATTTGATTACCAATTATTACCACCTCTAAAATTACCACGAACTTGATTCTGGGGGATTTGGTTGCTATTTCATTTTCTTTTTTAACACTCCTGAGCATGCAAAATATGGTTTCAAATATAGAATTCAATTTTTTTTTCAAAAATTCACTGAGATGTATGTTTTTTGACATATGCAAAATGTCTTCACGAAGCTAGATCTGTAAAACAATTTTCATATTGAGCGAGGATGAATCTTCTGTAGACTTCCGCATTACAGAATTCATAGTGTAGATTTAATTTAGAAAAATTTAAAAGGCCTTTTAATTTTTCTACTTGAAAGTAATGATGGTGAATTGATTAGTCCTTAAAATTTGGAACTGAACATAATTTGATATTTCAAAATAATCAAGTATTCTAAATGTCATTTCCTCGCAGGTCAAATAATTTCACATGCTCTTCAAAATAATGTTGTTTGGATTAATTGCTATTGAAATATAAAAACACAAAAAAAACCTAACATTTAAAAATAATATATAATAAACTAACCTATATTATTAAATTGAACTAGGCATTGAATATTTCGATAGAAATTAAATTCTTGCAAATAATTTTAGATATCAAAAACATCGGGAACACTAATCAATAATTCTCTTCTCAAATAAACTCAATTAATTCCTCGTTATTGAGATGTTTCTAAATCAATCATGTACTAATTGAGTTGATCATATTATGACCCCCAATATTTGTCACCTGCTCTCAACCTCGGCATTGCATACAACACAAACCGCGGGTAAACATATTTTCGGCGATCTAACTAATTTGCCTACTTTACTCGCCTTCAGAGTTGATGAGATGCATTTAGGTGAGAAATTTTCATAGTGAGCAATGTTGCATCAGATACTTAATTAACAAGGTTTCGTTATATCCGAAACTCTGCGCCTAAACTCCACTATGGCAGCGATTCCGGTTGCCCGGAACTTATTCCGTCAAATGAATGACGTGGGCACTGCCGATATTTCAACATAAAACTCACTTGCTAACCCCCAAATATCCGTCTGTATGTTTATCCATAAATATGTCACCTTCCTCGACCAGGCATCTGTTGGGATGTTGCGAGGCGTCCAGTTCAGCAACACCCTCATTTATCGGTCGATACCTTGGATTGATGGGATTGATTGGATGAGATAAACGCCCTGCCTTCCGCTGCAGACCAGACAAAATATTGCTAAACTTTTCTAATTAGTTATTAACTAAACTAACCTCTTTCCTAATGTTTCTGCTCCGGTGAATGTCAATGCCTCACGAATAACGTTTTCCAAAAACTCTTTACGCACACCACGCGTTTCTTCATAGATTAAACCGGGAATACGTTTCACTCCACCACGTCGCGCCAAACGACGTATAGCTGGTTTTGTAATACCTTCGATATTATCACGAAGAACTTTATGATGACGTTTAGCGCCTCCATGTGCTGTCGAAATTTCCGGTTGTCACCTCGGACAAAACATATGTGCGTGGAATGGCACTTCATATGGCGGAAATGTGCTTCTTCAGATGTCGCCAGTGGCATAGTTTTCTCGATGGCCACGGTGGAGGGGCATTTCCAGATGGCTATGTCTCGAAATGTGCCGGGGTTGGATTAATTCTATATTCCGAATATTTATATCCACGGATCTAAATATTTGGACAGAAAAAAAAATATTTTCTGCACAACGATATCCGCACAACAGATGAAGTCCGCTGGCACTTCGAGGACATATCCATCTGGCAGGTTACAAGGGTTCGGGATCGGAATCACTTCGATTCCTGGGCGCAGGCGTCACATTACACATTCCCCCCCCCAAAATCGAAGTAATTACGATCCCGTCTCCTTGGTAACAGGTCTTGGTTAGGGACGTGGCGGGTCGAAGATCCGTTTCGAAGGATAGGCTACAACCCTGTTCGTGAAGACTCGACAGTGACTATATAGTAGGAAGTCAGGTGTTATTCGGAGGCCTTCGTCTAGGCAGAGATTTGGGATAAGCCAAGGGTTCTCGTGGGAATTAGTTGCACTTCATCGTCTAAGGTCTTTTGCGTGGTAAATTCCCAGGGTCTTACCAGTCATGTCCGCGATGAGGTATCGGGTGGGGCTTATGACTTGCATGACTCGACACTTCACGAATTTCTTGTCTAGTTTGGCATTGTAATGGCGGGTGGCATCGCTCTGTCGGAAGTTTCGACGATATATTTCGTCGCCGGCCTTAAAGCCAGAAGGATGAGATCGCAAGTTGTACCGCTCCTCTCCCATCCGTCTACTTTCTTCAATCTTCTCCCGCAGTTGATCTCGCAGAAGTTGGAGCTTTTCGTGCGGTTCTAGAACCACGATTGGGTCCTCTAGCGATTTCAGCTGCCGCAATAGCCGGTAAGCGCTCCCATGACAGATCATATACTGGCCGAACACTGCAAAATACGGCGAAATGCCGGTCGTGGCGTGGTACGACGAGCGCAGTGCACTAGTGATGGCGGACAATTTGCGATCCCAGTCCCTCTGATTCGGGTGGACATAGGCGCGAATGGCCGCTATGAGCGTACGATTCAGTCGTTCGGATGCGTTGGCTTGTGGTGAATAGACGGCAGTTCGTTGGTGGATGATGCCGTATTTGGACATTAGGTCTCGGAACTTGCTGGAGGTGAACTGGACCCCATTGTCGGAGACAAGTTTCTCCGGAACTCCAAACATGTGAAAGACTCGGTTCTCCAAAAAGCTGGTTATTGGTCCAGTGTGCATGTTACGTAGTGGCTCTATGATAGGGAATTTGGAGAGCTGGTCCAGGACCACGACAGCTCCCGTGTGACCCGAAGCAGATCGAGGGTAAGGACCGATAAGATCAATGTACAAGCGCTGGAACACGCGTTCGGGGACCTCAACCTTACCCATGGGTGGTCGAAGAATGGTGTTGGGCGCTTTAGTGCACTTGCATAGCTCACAGGAGGCTACGTACGCTTTTATCTGTTGTGCCATCTTAGGCCAAAAGAAACAGGTTTTCAACCGCCTAAGTGTACGACCGTATCCGCCGTGCGCACTTGATGGGTGGTCATGAGCCCGTCTGATAAGATCAGTGGTTAATTCTTCGGGCACCCACAACTTCCACTGTTCTTCTTCTTGTATGGGGTCTCCGGATGCGTGTCCCATCCGCTTGTAAATAAATCCATCCGTCAACCGCAGTTCAGGAAGCTGGGGCTGTTGGTTCTGGATAGTGTGAATCAGTTGGGTGTAGCTGGCTGACTTGAAGGCAGGATGGTCCAGATCGATCAATTGGGGGCTGTCGTCCTCTTGGACCAACTCGGCTCCTTCAGGGGCGAACATTCTGGATAGGGTGTCGGGGACTACATGCTGGCTTCCTTTTCGGTGGCGAATTGTGAAGTCAAATGCCTGGAGTTTCAGTGCCCACCTGGCCAATCTACCGTTGAGATCAGTCTGGCTCATTAGCCATTTCAGAGAAGCGTGATCCGTAACGATTTCAAAGGTGTGTCCCTCCACATAGGCTCGGAAGCGTTTCACTGCCAACACCGCGGCTAAACATTCTTGCTCGGAGACCGTGTAATTTCGCTGGGCTGGGTTCAGCTTGTGAGACATGAAGGCTATAGGTCTCTCCTCGCCGTCTTGTGCAACCTGGACTAAGACTGCTCCCACCCCATGTTGACTCGCGTCACAATGGATTGAGAACGGTTTGTCAAAGTCCGGGCTGTGCAGTACGGGGGCTGTAGTCAGACTCTTCTTTAGCTCTTCAAAGGCTCGCAAGCTGGGCTCTTCCCAGACGAATTTACGTCCCTTACGCAGCATGTCGGTCAAAGGAGTGGTAATGGTGGCATAGTCACGTACAAAACGCTGGTACCATCCGCATAAGCCTAAGAATCGGCGTAACTGTTTGGTGGTCTTGGGTAATGGAAAAACGTCAATCGCTTGAGTCTTTTCCGGATCGGTCTTGATATGCCCATGCCCAATGATGTGACCTAAATACTTCACCTCCGTCATCACGAACTGGCTCTTCCTTATGTTGATGGTTAATCTTGCCCTCCGGATGTGTAGAGCCACCTCCTGAAGCAGGTCGATGTGTTCGTCAAAGGTCTCGGTTATAAGCAGCAGATCGTCCAAGTAAACGAAAACTTGGTGCCGCAAATGAGGTGGTATCACCTTATCCATAAGGCGCGTCATTGTTTGGGGGGCATTACACAATCCGAATGGCATGGTCACGAATTGATATAAGGGCCGGCCTGGGACTGTGAAGGCTGTTTTCTCCTTTGAACCGGGGTCTAAAGGAATTTGCCAGAAGGCGTCCTTGAGGTCTAAGCTCGTGATGAAATGGGCTTTAGGCAATCGACTCAAAATGCCTTCGATCAACGGTAGAGGATATGCGTCCTTGACTGTGACGGCGTTCAAGCGTCTGGCATCTAAGCATAACCGGACCTTGTTCGGCTTGACAACTAAGGTGACTGGGGAAGCCCACGCGCTCTGTGATTCTTCGATTACGCCTAATGCTAGCATTCGATCCACTTCGGCATATAACGATTTTTCCTTCGCCGGAGATATGGCGAAATGTCTCTGTTTTATGGGTTTAGCGTCCCCCACATCTATAGTGTGGAACACCAGGGCAGTCCGCCCGAGACCTTCCTTCTCGTGCGAGGGAAAAGCCGATATAGCCGAGTCGAGACGCAGTTGCTGAGTTACATCCAGTGTATGCCGTACTAAGTTAGTGGGTTGAGATTGGTCAGGAACGGTGGTGACGGACTCCAGGGTCGAACCGGAAAATAGTGCCGGGGCCAAGTTAAATTTTCGAACGAAATCCACTCCTAAATAAAGATTCTGGGTTAACTGAGGTATGATGAAAAATTCCATAGGTTTAGTTACCCCTTTAAAGGTGACATCCGTCATAATTTTTCCCACTACAGAGTGACGAGTTCCGTCCGCCGTGCTTAACCAGGAGGTGAAATGACGGATTTGGTCCGCGTGCTTGGCCAGTACCTCCCCTGCAAACTCGGCAGAGATGCAATTCACACTGGCTCCCGTATCGACTAAGCCTGATACTCGTTTTTGCAGGAGGTGTACTGACGCATATGGCCGAACATCATCCCTCAATAATTCGTCTAAGTATATGCCCTTCAACACTTTCCTCGACTGCCTGACTTTTCTCCAGAAGCTCCGCATCCGACGCGTGGCTCGCTTGCTTCGCGGTGGGACAGTTGTGGCCAATTCCTCATGGAAGATGCGCTGTCGAGTAGCCAAGTAATTCCGCAGCCTGACATGAAAAGGTTTTACATGCCAAGGAACTTTCGCCTCGCTATCATTCCCTTGCGCGTTGGCATCGGCGAAGGACGGCGTCGGTTGTGGAACTTCGGGAGAATTGTGGTTAGCGGTGCGAGTCAGCAGAATTGGAGTCATGTTGGAAGCTGGGTCCTGACTAGTGATGGGGTCTGGATTGGTTCGTCCGGGGTTTAGGAGTGCCGACGGGTGGTCGCGGCACTCGGTGACAAGTTTTTTCGCCCTTTGCAATTTGCACAATCAGGTGCGTATGTGTCGGCCTTCCCGCAGCGGTAGCAGAAAAGCGTCGGCTCCGCTGGACATGCATAGAACCGATGTCCCGGTTGTCGGCAGTTCCAACAGACCGTCGGGCTAGTAATTGCTTCAAGGGAGGGTCGATTAATCAATGCTGGGTCCTCAAGCTCCGGTGGTGCTCCGCTCCTCGGTACTGGTACTGGATCAGCAAGCAGGTGGTCCGCTGCCATCAACTCCGCGGTGTGATGATTTCGGGGATTTGGTCCCGTTATGCGAGGTTGTGGACGGAAGGTACCTCGTCGCTCATCCAAGTGTTCTTGTCTACGCGCATGGAGGCGCAATCCCTGTATGGTGTTGATGGGAAAATGTAGCAGGCTGTTCTGGAGGTCCCAGCGCATGTTCTCTCTGATAATTTCTACCAATTCGTCCTCGGGCATGGTATTTCGCAGGCGAGTGCTCAATCTCACTATACTGGTGTAGTACTGGTCGAACGGTTCGTGAGCGCCTTGTTTCCGTTTCTTTATTTGCTCTCTTAGCTCTCTCTCAGTGAAGCCATCCTCAAATCGATTGCGGAAGGCTGCACTGAAAGAGTGCCAAGTGGGACGTGGCGTTGACTCTTTAAAGCTCCAGTACCAGTCGGCAGCGTCGCCGCTGAACAAAAGATGTGCATGCCGGAGGAAGGCCGAGGAATCACCTCCCAGGGTGCTGGACACCAACGCCTGAATCCGGAAAAGGAACCGGTCCGCCGATATCATATCGTTGAACCCTGTAAAGTTCAGGCGCCAACTCTCCATGATACGAGGCGTCGGGTCTCGAAAAGGTGCCAAGGCGTTCCCGGGGGGAATCACATCCTCGATTGACCTGTGGTACTGAACTGCCTCGGGGGCTGGAGGTCCCAACGGAGGTCCGGTACTGTGTCGCGGTCTGTATTCGGGAGCTCTGGGATCCATTCCCGAGTTCCTTGGAGGTGGGACCCATTGCTCGGATTGTCGGGAGTGGGGCATCGCCACACTGGGATTTGGCTCCCAGCCAAGCGGAGTTCTCACGCGGCTGGGTGGTTGGCTCAACGGGAGATTCTGGATCTTTCCCTCCAGGTTGCCAATCCTCTCCGACATATCCCTCATCAACGCCACGAGGGTGTCAATGGAGTGGGCGGAAGGCATGGTTGTCACCTCGGACACGACACTCGCAGCCGGAACTTCACCGCCTACTGCTCCTTGCAGGTCTAAGAGTGGTTGTGACGGTTCGGCTTCTGGAGCTCCTTTCGCCACTGCTCCGCGCGTTGGTAGGGGCGTTCCGATGGGGACGTCTAGGGCAGACCGATCTATGGGTCGCCGGCATAAGGGACACAGTTCTGACGTGAGGAGGAGCTGTTGTACACAGGCACGATGGAATAAATGTCCACAATCCAATCGCACGCTGTGTACACCCTCCACTACGTCCTCGAAACAGATTCCACAGTTCGCGGGTTGGACCGTTTTGGACCGGGTCCACCGCTTATCGGGCGTCCGCTTCGTTGCCATTTTGTGTGGGTTTATTATGGGTGGTTGCTAGTATGAACCGAGAAGAGAAGAAAAAAAAATATATATAAAATATACTTATTCCTATTATATAAGTGAAAAAAAAAGAATTTAATGTTAATTGAGTGGCCGATAGTGGCGAGCTATTAATATAATGATAGGAGAAAAAAAATTATTTGATACACTTTCCTTTTCAGTGGTCGACTCCTCCCACGGGAAATGAGAGTGCGTGGTAATCTGCCGAAGAAAGGGTGCTTCGGTCGATTTACGAAATTTAACCCCATACCCCACATACATTACAAAAAACCGTCTCTAAACTACGTTAAAGTGACTCGACGAGACAAGTGGTAGAGCTACCGTAACGACTTTGTACGCGGTCAAAGTTCCCGACGCGTAGAAGCATTCCGGGCTTCGCGACTCCAGCATACGCCACCGAACGTTGAACCGATACCACTCGTCTAACACGCATAAGAAATAGTTAGAATCCTTCCGCGACATAAAGGCAAGGTAGCCTTCTATTTTCTTGAGAGTCCATGCTGATAGGTAAACCCATCAGACTGGCAGTTCCATCAAGAAAATAGAAGGTCCTTACAGGGGTTAACCTGGGACAACACATCGGAAGGATTCTGTCGCGAAAGCAAAATCAAGCAAAGGAGAGCGGAAGCTACAACTCACGTGAAGCGACCTCTAATGTGTATCACACAATTCCACTGCTCCTGATAGTGGGACTCGAGTACCAAAGTACCTTACATCCTCCGTAAAGGACCAACTCGTCAGAAGACGCGAAGTTCTTTCCCCCTTAGGATGTTTTTGGCCCCACGTTGGGCGCCATTTGTAATGATTTTCTCTCTTCAACTCGAACGCGGAACCGACCTCTCATCGGTTCTAGACGTTAAGTCTGAGTAGTGCCAACGGATGGTACCAACAGGTCAACCAATCCGTGCACCGTAATCCATTCACGCGGTGACTGCTTGTCGGCCAGCTAGTTCGGAGAGGATTTCGGTCGCGGGTCTCCGAATGGATTACGCTCAACTACAATATTTCAGTCACCTGAAATTGCCCGTTTTCTAAACGCGTCAACATTCACTCATCCAGAACGAGAAACCTACATTACGTTAGTTCTGGATGGGATCTATCCACAGATCTCAAATCAAAAACGCTACAAAAATCCACAGGCGCGTTACCGATTCACCGACGCGGTACCGAAAAATATACTACTCGAACTTAAACCGAAGAAAACTACTCTAAAGAAATGGCGAAACAAGCAAAGGTACCGCGTACCGCGCGCGACGCGAAACCGACTTCAGCGGATTTGCAGAAACCCTACCCTCGCGACGGCATACTTACCCTACACTCTCAGTTCCCACTGAAAAAGAAGAGTCACTAAAAAGGAAAGTCGTGGGTTACTTTAGCAATTCATCTTATTTTCAATTTAAATTTGCGTTGGTTATAATTATACAGAGAAATCCTTAATATATCTGTTTACCCTAGAATGCAACACACAAAAAGAGAATAACGCACATTTTTATACAATATGCAAATAATCGCGTCACAATGATGAATGCAGTATTACTGAATATATATATTAAACTTTTTCTAAAAGGAAAACAATAAAACCTCAAAAGAAAAATGAAATAGCAAGCTATCTAGAACCCGATTATTTTTAATAACCAGTCATATACGTTCATGTTTGATTAGTGGGTATTACAGCAATTTATGCATTCTACTGAACTAAATTCTAATGCAGTAATATGTTTTATGCTATATGAAATTTTGGGGGGAACTATCCTATATCTCCTGGTGCAAACAAGCAGGTTATTAGAACTATCACTCTAGCTGTGTATTGTTTATAAGTCTTAAAAGAGCGCAAGTTCATATGAACATTTTGGAAATAAAATCCATTCACACGCACCCTAAACCTTAAAATCAAGTGAAAAAGATGATTTCCTAGATGAACCACGAATAGTTTGAAGAATGCTTTGGTTCAAGCAAAACAAAAACAGACTTTTAATTTAAGAGCCGATATAAGGAAAAGAGAAATATTGATATTTGCTTGTAAACATTGCTTTTTTTTTTTTGATCTGAAATTAGAAGCTACTTTAAACTTTAAGGTGAACAAGAGGTTTTGCTCTTGAATAGTATGAATTTTATTCCGATTACTCAAAGTCTTATAGATGAATGTCAATTTTAAAATTAAAATCCCTAAATGCCCTGCATTACTTGACTTACTATGTAATTCCAATACAATAAAACTATTCGCATATTAGTTTCAAGTGATTTCCTTTCTAACATTTGAGGGATAATCACGCTCTTGGATAAATGAAGAAATAACATCTTATCACTAAGGATTCATAACTTTTTACAATGCTCGTAAGTATTTTCTCTCCACTAACGTTCATCAATAAAGAATGAATGAATGTATTAAAATCTTAGATTAAACTTCATTGAAGGAACGAAAATTTCAAATACTATTTACACACAATATCAACACTCGCATCAGTTTAAAGACTACATATTACTAAGCAATTACTTCTGAACATAGTTACGTCTTTTAAAAACATTTTTTTTTTCTTCATTTCTGAATATAGTGAAAACAACTCAATTATCATTTCACACTCCTAAACTAAACACACAGTTAATTATACTTTGTTTTTCGTGAGATCTCATCCGAATTCAATTATAGAAGCTTCGATTATGTTCAATAATAACTTTCTTTTTACAAACAAAATATTAATTTTATGCCCAAAGATTTTACATTACTTATACTCGTATTTATCTAAAAATTCAACCGTGCACTCTCGCATCCAGACACTAGTTCATTTGTACACAAATATCGCATTTTTTTGGTAGTAATTTTCTACTCGTTTCAATGCAATTTAAAAAACATTCTATAATTATGTTCTTTCAAAACTCGGCCTTCGTTTGTTTCAATTTCACTTTGTTTTTAATTACATTTGATTACCAATTATTACCACCTCTAAAATTACCACGAACTTGATTCTGGGGGATTTGGTTGCTATTTCATTTTCTTTTTTAACACTCCTGAGCATGCAAAATATGGTTTCAAATATAGAATTCAATTTTTTTTTCAAAAATTCACTGAGATGTATGTTTTTTGACATATGCAAAATGTCTTCACGAAGCTAGATCTGTAAAACAATTTTCATATTGAGCGAGGATGAATCTTCTGTAGACTTCCGCATTACAGAATTCATAGTGTAGATTTAATTTAGAAAAATTTAAAAGGCCTTTTAATTTTTCTACTTGAAAGTAATGATGGTGAATTGATTAGTCCTTAAAATTTGGAACTGAACATAATTTGATATTTCAAAATAATCAAGTATTCTAAATGTCATTTCCTCGCAGGTCAAATAATTTCACATGCTCTTCAAAATAATGTTGTTTGGATTAATTGCTATTGAAATATAAAAACACAAAAAAAACCTAACATTTAAAAATAATATATAATAAACTAACCTATATTATTAAATTGAACTAGGCATTGAATATTTCGATAGAAATTAAATTCTTGCAAATAATTTTAGATATCAAAAACATCGGGAACACTAATCAATAATTCTCTTCTCAAATAAACTCAATTAATTCCTCGTTATTGAGATGTTTCTAAATCAATCATGTACTAATTGAGTTGATCATATTATGACCCCCAATATTTGTCACCTGCTCTCAACCTCGGCATTGCATACAACACAAACCGCGGGTAAACATATTTTCGGCGATCTAACTAATTTGCCTACTTTACTCGCCTTCAGAGTTGATGAGATGCATTTAGGTGAGAAATTTTCATAGTGAGCAATGTTGCATCAGATACTTAATTAACAAGGTTTCGTTATATCCGAAACTCTGCGCCTAAACTCCACTATGGCAGCGATTCCGGTTGCCCGGAACTTATTCCGTCAAATGAATGACGTGGGCACTGCCGATATTTCAACATAAAACTCACTTGCTAACCCCCAAATATCCGTCTGTATGTTTATCCATAAATATGTCACCTTCCTCGACCAGGCATCTGTTGGGATGTTGCGAGGCGTCCAGTTCAGCAACACCCTCATTTATCGGTCGATACCTTGGATTGATGGGATTGATTGGATGAGATAAACGCCCTGCCTTCCGCTGCAGACCAGACAAAATATTGCTAAACTTTTCTAATTAGTTATTAACTAAACTAACCTCTTTCCTAATGTTTCTGCTCCGGTGAATGTCAATGCCTCACGAATAACGTTTTCCAAAAACTCTTTACGCACACCACGCGTTTCTTCATAGATTAAACCGGGAATACGTTTCACTCCACCACGTCGCGCCAAACGACGTATAGCTGGTTTTGTAATACCTTCGATATTATCACGAAGAACTTTATGATGACGTTTAGCGCCTCCATGTGCTGTCGAAATTTCCGGTTGTCACCTCGGACAAAACATATGTGCGTGGAATGGCACTTCATATGGCGGAAATGTGCTTCTTCAGATGTCGCCAGTGGCATAGTTTTCTCGATGGCCACGGTGGAGGGGCATTTCCAGATGGCTATGTCTCGAAATGTGCCGGGGTTGGATTAATTCTATATTCCGAATATTTATATCCACGGATCTAAATATTTGGACAGAAAAAAAAATATTTTCTGCACAACGATATCCGCACAACAGATGAAGTCCGCTGGCACTTCGAGGACATATCCATCTGGCAGGTTACAAGGGTTCGGGATCGGAATCACTTCGATTCCTGGGCGCAGGCGTCACATTACAAATATAAATTTCAGTGTGTATTTGAAGGCTTGTATATCTAGCCCGAATACCTAACACCATTTTTTCTTGGATATTAGCTCTAGTGAACGTCCAAATTAATTTGTCGTAGTAATTTTTATTTACGCCATATTTAACCATTTTCCATTTCACAATGAAATGAATTATTCGCAACTTAATATTTTACCGAGCCTAGCATAAAGCGAGCAGCAATGAGTTTCATGCTTAGGTGCGTACAAGAATGCACACCGAAATGCATTTTATCGACTGAAAGGCATTTTTGCATTCGGTAACTTCATCGTTGCATTTTATCCAGTGATTTCTCTAGCCCTTTGCACACTGGGTTGGAACATTTGCAGTCCAACAATTCAACTGAGCTAGTCAATTTTTTTGCTATATTTACTCCTCCCGCCAGCAGCGCTGTATCTAGAAAGTACCGTTCGTCCTTTGGCTGAATATCTGTATTGCACATGAGTGCTTTGATGTAATCTCACTCAAGTGAAATTTATCAAAGGAACTCCGAGTCCTTATCCAAACTAGGACTACGCTGCTGAGAAAATCAAATAGAAGAGCGAAATTGTTGCATTGCTGTGTTGAACTCTTCCATTTTGTTCCGTTGCTGAGTATTCTGTAGAATTGCGACATTTTCTGTATGCAAATGGCAGGATGTAAGAACTTTTGAGAAAAGTTTTTCCTTGCGGCTGCGATGGCTGCATTGATTCACCAATAGCGCTTCAGAGCTTCCACTCGGATGAAATACCCAACGCCAACCGCAAGTGGAGGAAAATTCTACTTAATGATCTTGTCTATTCGTTCATGTGGAAAAACGACTTTTTAATTAAAGTGGAAAGTGAAAAGGTTGTTTCTCACTCCTTGTTACATGACGGTTGGTTGGTCGCAATCTCACGCAAGACACACCAGCACACCAGTGGTAAGTCCTTGTTATGCCCGACCCCTTCATTAATCGACAGGCCATACAACGCTGTTTTGATTGAGTTTTTTCAAGTGTTTTTCGTACGAACAATTTAATTTTTATGGATATGGGATGATTCGTTTAATTCATGTATGAGGTCTACAAGGAACTCGTATGTTTTGCTACAATCGGTTATTTGATAGTGTTTATATTCACTGCAGGTGGAAAAGTATGATTAGCAATATCAACACAATCTTCTCTCATTTGGTTGCATGAGTACTTTCTTCTCAGGCTTATTTGTAACAAAAAAAAAATGTTTAATGAAACAAACTTTACTCAAATTTTCAACTGCACCCTACATGAACTTCAAATGCCACATAATGGGGTGGCAGCTTGTCGAAAGACCACGTATAACCGTCGTCCAATGTGCGTATACGCTCTAGTGAAATGCTGGAATGGTAAACTAAATTCACTTGAGTAATGCAAAAGGACTCTCCAAACTGGATGAGGGGTTTGTTAATCCAATGAACAAAAACAAACCGTACGGGTGTCTATTGTCTTTTGTTTGAGTAGCATGGATACGGTAATTTGGGGTTGTTTTATGCATGTTGAGAATCCAGATCGTTTTATCACACTTTTTTATTTGGAACACTCAACTGATTCCGTTCTTCAAATCGTTCATTACAGCTGTCGAATTATTCAATGCGACCAATCATTTGAGTGCAAGTGTTATTTAAAATGAAATCCTGATTGGGATGAATGTTCGATATGTCCCTTTCTTTGCATTAAAATCAATTTAGATGGGTGGTTAAAAGGTTGAATGAATTTTTAAATATTCAGTAAGCTATAGCTTATTGTATGCAAATTGAATATGACGGTTAATAGAAAATGATCGAGGTTGTAAGAGATGTCAAGGACCTATCGAAATTGAGATGGTGTAATGCTATAATCTGCTGATGTAAGTGACTTTGGTGTAGGCAAATTTATTATTTAAAGCATTTTTAATTCAATATATTCTCGGTTTAAAGTAACTTATACATAAAGAAAGCAAAGCAAGTACATTATATTTTAACGTATAATTGAATTGATTTTATTATAAAATCCAAAAGTACCACAAATGCGTTCCAACATTATAAGTTCAGGAAAAACTATTGAACCTTATTTGCTTTTGGTTTTATCGATGTAAGATATATAAGTCTCTTTAAGGTAAAACATTATCAATGACATACAATAATGCATTCATTTACATTATTATTTATAGTAAGATCGGGTTTTGCCTCCAAGTTTAGTGGCTTTTAGTTTTCACGGCTCTCGTTTTTGTATTAGCACTGCACCCTTTGCTTGGAGATAGTTAGAGTATCTCTCGTTTATTAGTTGGAAATTACTAGTAGGGATCTGTTATTGACTTTAAATTCGGTTTTCTCGACCTTTCTGCTCGACCCTTCTCTTGTGTTCTATCTCTTAACGATTGTTTTACTATTCAGTGCTTTTTTAGCCCATTAAAGTTTGCGTAATTTTACACATTAAAGTTCAGTCCACAAAGATGGAGCGTAAAGCGTCACATGCTTTCTTTCCTTGCCCTGAGGTTACTTGGTCACCTGGAGCGTGAACTATCGTTCCCAATTCATAAAATAATAATAATAAAACGTCTGATTCGCAACTTTTCAACCTAAAGCGAGCACACAACATAAAATAAATTTCCAAAAGCCAAAATTAGAACACCCTCGAATTCGCTTTGCACACTTTGTAATTGATAGAATCACAATAGGAACAATAACATTTATAAAATCAATAATCAAAAACAAATCAATTCTAACTTTACAAAATCCTGTTTGAACCACTACGAAAATCTGCCAACACTGATTGTTTACCCTAAAAAATTCCTACCAATTGGGGGCCCCCTTTTTGTTGATCTTGCCATTCAATACCTCTCCGTTGAATTTTCATCACAGTGAAAAACTCTTTTCAAATTTCCAAATGGAATTCATTCCTTTTACTTGGTAACAAAGATAGCCACCAAATATTAATTTAAGGTCATGATAACCGCCAAATATATTAATTTGCAAGAAAATCATCAAAATATCGTCAAACTCAAAACCAAGAGAACTTGTCTGTCACCAAGGACACAGAGGACCAAAAAGAAGGAAGAGCATGTTAAAGCCTTGATCGTTCATTTTTTCGTAGTAATGGCTCAACCGATTCCAATAAATAGTAGTACAAGTTGTCGTTTGAATATGGGAATTCTCGCCATATTCCAATTTCCATTCCGTGGTTCTGTGCCTATCTACTGGGAAATAGGAGAAGCTGTGCTAGTTTCGTATACTTATGTTTTGTTCTCCACTTTTTTATTGATTGAATGTCAGCCAAGTGTGATTTGGTTATGTCTTCATCACTGTTTATCTTTTATGTTGCTCAAGCAACTATAATCATTTTCCAGAAGGAAATCGAAACCGATCTTTCATCAGTTAAAGACGTGAAGTCTCGGTACATCCCACTGGATTGTACCCTACAGGTTAACTATAACGGGCGTCCTTCGTCTACTCCGAGGTAGCTGCTTGCAGGCTACTTAGTTCGCAGAGGAATTTCCGTCAAAGGTGTTACGCGAGTAGACCAAGTCCGAATACAATTTCTCAGTCACCGATCCAAAAGCCCGTTTATAACGAGTTCCAAAAAAGAAAACTTTTTGCCATTTCTTCAAAGTTGCCTTTGCGAGGCTCCCAACAATGCGGAATACCCAAAAGCAAATCCGCGCGTTCCCGATCTCACTAACAGCGCGGTGCCGGACACAAGCTACTCTAATTTTAACTAAAATATGCTACACTAGTAAAAAATAACACCGAACACAAACTATAGCACCACGTGACCAAATCGAGCTAAATTATCATTCGTGGATTTATACTAAAACCCGCCTCTTCGCCGCATACCTATCTTTCGTTTTCATTTCCTTCTGAAAAACTTTAATTACTGGAAGGAAAGAGAAGGTTAGTGTATTAATTCATAGTATTTTCAAAAATTTAATAAATAACGGTACATAGGCACATTATACTTGGCTTTATTTACTTTCTCACTTTAACTTTTTACTATTATGCATGAATTTATACCAATCATTAACATATAATGATTTGATTTGGATTTCTGTGTATAATTTAAGCGAAAACCGAATTGTGTTTATTTTTGGGTTTATTATTCACTTCATAACAATAATTTATAGATAATATTTTCACAGATTACTCCACATTTATACACCTATAGACTTTCATCACATATATACACATAATTCATAATAATTGTGTAGCTTTAATAAACGAATAAGATAAAGCATTTCTTCTTCTTCTTTGTAGCACTACAGCCCCTCTCGGGCCTTCGCTTAGAAATAGTTAGAGTATCTCATTTTCATGACCGTATTGAATCCGTGTGCCTGCTCAGCTATTATATGATCTGATTAAATCAGTATATATCACCACTGAGTGAAGACTCATAGTCTGTCCGAAAAATCCCCTGAACTAAATCACGTTGCTCCCAACGAGATTTGAACCTGGGACATTCAGCTTATGGGTTCATACTCTAACCACTAGACTACACAGACTATGATATAGCATTTACTGTTCTCTCTTATTATTTTAATTATTAATTGTTACTATCTAATGTTATTATTTGTCGGTATTTACGAGTATCACCATGAATCGATATAATTAATGATTATTATCATTTATTATTAGATAGTATTCTTACTTTCTATTAGATAGACATTATTATTCTTACATTATTATTAATTATTATTATTGATTTGAATTATTTTCTATCATTCGCTGTTCATTGTTTTATATTATAGTTGAAATTCAGAGTTATTTTTTTAATATGGTTAAATTTATAATGAGCCTGAAAGCTCATACTAACGACAATACTTTCTTTCAAACCTTAAATTAATAGGAATAATTTTTCTATATTATTTTTCAAGTAAACGGTGAATACAGGCTAAATTTCTTAAATAAAAATACCCCGTGAATGATAAATAAACGATTCTAAATATTGAAACCTTTCAAAAATGTACAATTTATATTATTCGTCATATTTTGGTTTTGTGTTGTTTTGTTGAATGAATCATTGCAAATACGAAACAAAAAATAAGCTTATTGTACTATTTTTTTTTTTTTTCATGGTATCACCTTTAACATGATTTTAACAGTAAATGCAAATACTCCGCACGTTATAGGCGCGTGCAGTGCATCAATAAAATTTCCTTTCTGGTTCATTTTTGTTTCAGATTGAAATAACAATAGAAAACTAGTTTAAAAAACAAACTAAAAACAGCACAACTTTAAGGTTAGTAATTAAACCACAAAAATGGCCTTAATCAGTATGTGGTCTATTAGCGAGAAACAACCAATTCAATCAACATTAGATAAAGCAATGTCAACATAAAAAAAACCATTTGAAATTAGATGACATGACAAACTAGGTATTTAGGAGTCAGTTTTCACTTAATTCGTTGCTTACTATATTGAAAATCAGAAATACGAGTATCATTTAACATGTCCCTTTTCTCCATGATGTACAGTATTGATGAAGTCCTTTTAGATTTTTCCTGGTTGAATTCGAGAATTTGAAAAATAAACAAGCTTTATTCTATGTACGAGTACATGTCAAACCCGAAATACAATACAAATAGGAAGAAATTATAGATTTTCGAATGTCCTTATTTGATGTTTTTCGAAGAGAAAGCCGTATAGTCGTTTGCTTGAATACGTTGCTTAAACTTTGAAAAACATTGCTTATTCAAAATTCTCTTATGTTTGGCAAAGTAACAATCAAGCAGGACGTCACGAAATTCACGTCACTGACGCGGTACATTAATCGCAACAGATAACAAATTGGCACAGTTAGATGAATTTTATCTTCACTTGTAATAATTAGTTGTAAGGCGGTACAAGGACCAACAGTGGCTCGTCAATATTTTTTGTTTTACAAAGTTTCTCACTGGAAGTTGAGCCCGATTTTCTGATATTTAGTCCTAGTGTAACCCCAGAAAAAGCTTAAGACTGTCGGTATAACTATACAACTTATTTAGAGCAAGCGTTTCTTCACGAAGTCACATGAAAATGAAATAAAATTGAGATAGCTCACTACTAAGAATTTTCAAAAAATCACATTCCAAGCTCACCAACACTAATCGAACCAACAACCACTTTTATTTTGTTGCGATTTAAGACATGGCATACAACTATCAAGGCTTTTCTTCTCGGACAGTTAATGGTACACCCAATACATCGAGGTTAAGTGTCTTGCATATACAACATCTATTCAAACTTTGATACTTGTTCCCGTATAGGAGTAAGTGCAAAGATTTTAACTTATGACTGCCGATTGACTTCATAAAATGAATTCTCTTAATCACACTGCAAATTTCACAAACTGTAATTGAGTAAGTAGTCCTGGTCACGTTTTGATCCCTTTCATGTGTATGGGATCCAAATGTTCTTGATATATCTCGCCAATTTTCTCGTGCTTTAAAAGAAAAATTACAAAAAAAAAAACATTTAAAATATCGAATTATACCAGAATGAAATATTTTACCGAAAACACTTTCCGAGTGATTCAAATCATATTGTCCTTACCTCGTTGAAAACTAACTCTTCCTCTCCTACTGACAGCGACCTTTGTGGATAGAACCAATGGGGAGGCTACGCTCACCAAGATTACAGGGGACATGACAGTACTGAGTCCACTGGGTTTGATAGTATTTCGTTATATGTATGAAGTTTTGATTGTCCCAATACAACTCCATTTGACGACCATACCTGGGCGTGGGATTTGTTTCCGAGCCAAAAGCAGAGAAAAAAAGAAAAACAAAATATTTTCCCCTGAATCGCTTTTATTACACAACTTGACTAATTCTTTTTCTGTAATCTCTGCTGCCCTTTGTCTAGGAAGGATCCTAAGTCGCCCCGCTTCAGGTTGTAATCTTGCAAGTCCAGCTTTTGTCCGCATCTCGTGCCCGTTTGTCTGATTCAAAACTTGGTTTAAGCTTGATTGAATAAAAGACTGATTTTATTTACTTCTGCCCAGAACATCGTTAAGACTAACAAATGAAAGCGTTCTTGTTATCTATAATTGATCCGCCTAATGAATTGACATAATTCGTGTATGCTACCAGCGTTGTGCCCTTGAATAGTTGCGCGCCCTTGGTGTGTAAAGGTATTTCTGAGCATTTTTGAATAATAATGAAGAAAATTCATCTCTCAGTTTTTGGACTGATTTATTAAATTTATAGTTAGCTAGATTTTCTTCGCTGACTTTGAACTGGAACCTGGTGCACAGCCTTATAGCCTTAACAATCCGTAACCATTATTTTATTAAGGTGTTATTGCTGATACTGTTATATGGCTACTTGATATCTATGAAACTATTGTATGTCATTATTAACTTCTCAGTGCATTTTGAACACCTGCTCCAGAGAGCATGTTCAATCAATCGTAGACTAAAAGAATTCCTTATTACTAATTGTTTTTTGTAATACATAATTTGAACTCGAATTGAACCACGCTTGAAAGAATTAAATTGCAAAAATCACCAAATTGGAGGAGGACGGATACTTAAAAAGAGAATGGGTGTATCTCGAAACCACTTTCCCCAAATATTATCAATTTAATTAATTCAATTGCAGCTCAATTCGAGTTTAAATTAGTAAACATGAAAAATATCAGGTTTTCAAAGTGATTTATCCACCATCTGAGATTTTCAAAAATGATCAGAAATCTACTCGGGTCGGATAAGTCTTGCTAAAGCTTAGCTATAACGCGACATACAGCTTATATAACATGTGTAGGAAAAGGGTAAGCTCGGTCGCAAAAAGTTCATTCATTTTCTTGTTATCTCTCAATTTTTGAAGAATTATTTTGGAGACCGCTTCGCCAAATGTGAACCATGGAACAATTTTTCTGTAATGTTTAAGCTTAATTTATCTCCATTTTCAGTCTAAACACCCAAATCCTTCCGATAGTATCTGTGATCGCATTTTTTACGCCTTTCAGCATCATACGACTGCACTCGCTGATTCTTCCCACCTACGGGGATGTTTCAGCATGTCGTCTAGAGTTCATTTGTATTTAGAGAGTTTCATTATACGAGTATGTAGTATTGATTGTTTTGTGTTTCTAGAGTGGCTGCAAAATGAGACACTGGAAAGGTGGTGGTCCAAATTTCAGCCTGCACCAAGGGTAAATATGTTAGTATTCACTGGAAACTAGATGATTATTCTTCTTAGACCAATGTAGCTACTTGTGTGATCCTCAGTTGCAGTCGATGCTCATTTATGTATGTTTCTTGTTTTTTTTTCAGTTTTGAGAGAGGTGAGGCCCCATACCTAGACTGCCCACTTAACACCTTCCCTGTCAACCTGAGAACCTAGCCTGGAACCATTTGATGTATTACTTCGAGCCACGTCTCATTTTACAACGCCGTGGGATGCCTTCAAGCTGGGGGGTCATTCCTCTAGCGGGAGGGGAGGGAGGGAGAGGAACCGTTAAACAAGCGATCCCCCATCTCGGACGTCTCCGACTGCTGTGAGTCCTTTTTATCTCTTAGGACTGCCCGGACATAATGTGCTAGCTGGTCCCTTTGTCAACTGACCCAAGCATCACCGTGGCTACACTATCTCCGGAGTAAGCTCTTCCGTCTGCTTGTGGAGGTCCCATTTTATGCACGCGAAAAATGTGTGGCAACCATCGTCTTTCTCTCCTGGAAAAAATCGACAGTCGAGGGACCATGACTTACCAATCTTGTGCATGTAAGATTGAAAGCACCCATACCCACTCAAAAGCTGGGTCAGATAGAAGTCAGTCTCACCATATCTTCAAATCAGCGACGGTCTCAGATCCGGGGTAAGCCACGCAGTCCACCTTCCCCACGTGCAATTTACCCCAGATGGTTGCCAATCGTTGAGTGTGCACTATCTCTCCACGCGGGTAACCATCACCAACGCAATAACACTCACCACCAAATCAGATACTATTGGATATGAAGATGTGACTGTCCCAAGTGCATTCGGTACACCTCGTTACTGAGAGCGTTGTCCCATGTTTCTGCTCCGACCCTGCGATACTCATCAAGACGCATCTTCTTGATAGGTTGGGTCCCCTATGTTGGCCTTAAGTTTACTCATAGCCGATACACCTAAAGTAGTCTTCTCAGCCGTTGCCTTGACTTAAGATGATCAGTCGCCCTTAGCTACTTTACCGCTGGCTTTGATTCGATTAGTATGTCTCTAATACTGATCATCTTTACTCTAACGATTCTCTATTTTGTCAAGATGACGACTTCAGTTTCTTTATTGCTAGACTGAACCCAAAAGCAGTGATCCAGTATCTTACTGAAGGTGCAAAATATAAGATGTTTATAGTTGCGCCTATGTCTGATACAAAATCTGAGACCTAATTCCTGATTGTGAAGTTTTGTCGAGAGTAATTGGAAATGCCTTACCTACCCTCCACTCTATTGATGTGGCTCTCAGACTATTATTACTATGCTATCTTCATACTGCCTGTAAACGTTTCCTAACTCAAATTAAATTCGAGCATTAACTTCTGTTAATGTTACCAAGATTTCGGTCAAATAAATTTATTAAAAATGCCGAATGTGGGAGCTTGGTCAACTATCGCTTACGTGAGATTATTTCGGCCGTGAATGCACCGACCCAAAAACTGGCAAGATGGTTGGTGAGTGAATTTAAGGGAATGACCCAAATGAATGGTAGATCTGTAAAAAACAGCAAAGAATTCTCCGCGAAAATCCTAAAGTTTGGCCCACCAGCGCAAGACAAAATTATGGTGTATTTCGACGTGAAAGCTGTATTCCCGAGTACTCCGGTGATGGAGACACTGGGATACATAGAAAAATGGCTTTTCCCACCAAGAAAACTCATTATCTTGGAAAAGAAAAACGAGGCAGTATAACCAACTTTCGAGACTTTGCACGATCGAAAATAATTTCACCTTTCGGGGGAAATTTTATAGGACGAAAGGCGGAGTAGCGATGGGAAATCCACTTTCATCATTCTTCAGCGAGATATTTATGACGAAACTAGAAGACGGACTGCAGGAGAAAGGCCAGTTACCAAAACATTGGGTCCGATATGTGGACGATGTGTTTGCGTATGTGAAAAGGAGTGACGTGAAGAAGGTGCTTGAAGACCTGAATGGAGCCCACAAGAATATAGTATTCACGATGGAGGAAGAGAAAGACGGTAAACTATCGGTCCTAGATATAGTAGTAAGGAGGACCCAAACAAATATAACTTTCGATTTAAACAGGAAAGCAACTCACACACAGAGAACAATTCCAAAATCATCAAATCATTCGCAGCAAATCGAGATTTCTCCATACAGAGCCATGATCCACAGGATGCTTGATTTGCCGCTAAGCAAGGAAGCTAAGGAAAAGGAGATGAGGTACATTGTTGAGACAGCTAGACTAAACGGCTTCAAGGGCTCGACGATTAGGAGAATGGCACAGAAGATCCAGATAAATAGACAAATGCGAATACCGAAAGAACGTACTGGAAGGCTTTAACTTATCACGAAGGCATCAGCAATCGGGTCAAGAGGCGAATAAATCAGCTCAATTCTGTACGTTCTCGGATCAACGAAAAACAAGCGCGAACCACATGAAAAATCTGGTATCTATCGCATCGAATGTCCCACTTGTGAAGAAGTGTACATAGGTCAAACGAGGAGATTCATCGGCATCTAGGCAAAGCAGCAGCAGCAAGAAAGAAAGAACTTCGAATATTAAGTCGGCGGTAGCGGAACATCTTATCACGAAGAGACACGAGATAACAATGGAGGACGCTGTAGTCATCAAGGAAGCTAGACATATACGTGAATTGGATGTGATGGAAAGCCTGGCAATTACCCGGGAAAGGAAAAAGTTGATGAATCAGGATGACGGAAACTGTAGTACATGGCTATTTAAATTATTTAAATAATAATATCTTTTCTGAATCCTGTAAAAACAATATTTATAATTACCTTTCCTACCTTTTATTAGCTTAAGCAAATTTCCCTAATTACCTTTTAATGATCTAAAGTGAATTTCCTTAAACATAGCTAGTATATAAGCAGGAATGTGAGTGAAAATAAATTAATCGCTGAAGAAGACCGAACGATTACGGTCGAAAATCGATTTCGAGAAGAAAAATAAAAGGTAAAATACACAAAATTAGACGGAAGCTGTCTTTTTCTATTTTCAGTTGGAGTATTTTGTGATGGCGAAAATGAATTCGATTACAAATCTCGAATTCATGTCAATTTACAGGTGTTCTAGATAATTTTGATGTTCTTGTTCCAGGGTACCGATTTTATTGCAGACCCAAACCTTCGAAGTTGCGCAATCGCTAATTAATTTAAATTAACTTGGTACTCACTTTCTTTCAAACATTTTGAATAGACCCGACCCGAAATTTTTACTTAAGTAAAGATTTCAATTTACTGGTAACAATTGATCTTTCCTCTAATATTGTTTCCTACTTTCAAGCAGAATACCATTTTTGAACATGCTACCGTAACAAAATGTCAGATTATTAAACATTATCTCACAACTCCTCAGAAAAGACATGATAAGCCTATATAGTTAATTTTCATCCTTATTCATTGATAAGAAATAAGATCCCAGCATTTCTTCGTATCTCTCATTTTATGAATAAAAAAAAATCCTCAGAGAATATCTTCATCCCGTTCACCAATCATCCAATTTCTTTCAACAAATATGTATGATTTTCTGCTCTAGTCTCTACTCGACTCTTTGCAATATTGTCATCTCAAATTTTATCTTTGTCGGCTTATGTCTGATCAGGATGTAGTTACTGAGGATTAGTCTCGGTTTTTATTTTTCCATTCAACTTTACATTTTTTCCTTCTTGTCCTTTTTCCACATTCAGTAGCCCAAACTTATTGAGATGCGCGTCCTTACATTTATTATCTCTTAACAAGCGAGGACGTAGAGTAGGAAAAAAATGTGTCAAGGATTTTCCTGAAAATTGTTCCAGGACAATGAAATCTAATCGATTTTGAAGATCTTTTCTCGGGTCTGATTGTTTGGTATTTTATTTGAGAGCAGTGAGTGAAGATGTTGCGGGATGGTTGTGTGGTTGATCGTGTAACGTTGGTATAGTAAACAATCCGTGAAGGATTCTGTAATCTGGTAATATCATCCAACACTGTTTTTATTTGAGGGTAAGATATGTTTGGATTTGATTTTGATATACATTCAAGATTCTCTGGAGAAATTTAATTAAATTTTTTATTGTGTTTACTTTTTTTGTTTACTAAATGATAGCCGTTTAATAAATCCACAGACTTACTTATATTTTTGTTCAACTGCCAACCATTGCATAAAACAATTAAAGCCGGACACAAACTCAGATATTTCATTCCTCAAGCATCACAAATCGTCTAGTCAATAAAAATTTCTTATTCAAGTAGTTCATCTTTGCGCACGATCAGTGTCCTCACCACAAGTCATAAAATATAAATTCAAGAAGGTCATAAATTAAACGTAGAGATGGAAAAAGATCTTAAAGTCTGTTCAAACACCAAAGTGTGGTAGACAGTCATTCAAGTGTGGAGAAAACTCTTAAAACGTGACAATAAAGTAATGATGTGTGTAATTAGTTTTTCGAAATGAGATAATGAATTTTCAGGATAATATTTTGTCAAGCAATTGAAATGTGTCAGAATGAATTGAATTACAGAATGAGTGTAAGATTTGAGGAATTTTGCTTTTGGATATTGGGGAAATGAAGAATTTTCGAGTTTTCATGCAAGCTTCAGCTGATTTAGATCTAGATTAAAAAGCTTTTGTTAGTTCTGTTCATTGTTTGAGTATATATGGGTGAAAAAATAAAAGAATTTAATATTATTTGATTTTGTATTTGTATCATAATATTAATAGTTAATGGCATTCTTGTGCAAAATATGTTCAACCGTAGTCATCACCGACGTTGCGACAAGCCAAAATGAACCTTGATTTAAAAAGATCCTTCTATATATTTTTTTTCTTTTGCTAATTTACAAATCTCATCAGTATTTTTCTGTCGGCTTCGAGTGAGTCCTTCCATTATTTTCTTAGTCCATCCACCTGATGCGTGCTAGTTTTTAATGTACATGTTGG
Source organism: Odontomyia ornata (assembly GCA_963969285.1). Taxonomy (NCBI): domain Eukaryota; kingdom Metazoa; phylum Arthropoda; class Insecta; order Diptera; family Stratiomyidae; genus Odontomyia; species Odontomyia ornata. The sequence goes on from OZ017740.1 coordinate 157,191,533, forward strand.
CTGGAGATCTTCCATCTTTTCCGTATGACCAAGCCAAACCAAAATCAAAGAAATAGAATTGCTATAATATACTCCCAAATAAATGAAGATTTTCAAAAGATGTTGAGAAGGCAAGGTATAGAGGCGGTATTTAAGAACAATAATCAACTGAAACGAGCTCTAAAGAGTAAAAAGGACAAATCAGTAGAGCAGGACAATGCGGTTCCTACAGAGTTTCTAGTGAGAGAACAAGGTTCAATTAATATATAATAAATGTATGTTTAGCGAAGAGATAGGTTGTCAGTAATTATAAGTCAGTGGTAGCAAAACGTATAGTCGTAACCAAATACAAAATATCTCTTGACATTTTTAAGGTAATAAGTTGCGTAGACATAACTACGCTCCTTCTAGAAGGTTTTTGCACACAATCCATGATATGCGAAAACAATAATGAATAAACTCAAGAAAAATTTCATTCTCACATTATCCTTCATTTCAAGGAAAAACCATTGTTACTCTAATTTAACTAGCCACCATTTAGTTGAAATATCACTAAGACCACAAACTTATTGGGATTTTAAAGATATTTATGATTTCATCTCAGTGCAGTGTCTGGATCTATGCAAGGCCCATTTAGTAGAGAAACCCTGTATTGTTATTATAATCGCAAAAAAATCAAACCGCTATAACCTCTGTTTCAACGAAACATAAGGACTTTGCATGGAACTACGTAAATAAAATTGAGCTTAAGGGTACATACTCGTAGATGATTTTATTAACCTTCATAAACCCGTGGTCAAACGTTTATTTTAAATACCAAGTGGGGTGCAAATGTACCCAAACATTTTTTGGTTTATTATTTTTTTTAATGTTATACTTAAGGAATATTAAAACTAAATACTTTCTGGCCATAAAAAGTATATATATTCACATATAAGTGTGCTATAAGCATTGATAAATAAGTAAACACATTTTACAAAAATACTCGTAGTATAAAATGATTATATTGTAATAAAAGGAAAAATTAAAGAAACAGGAATCTGAAGAAGAAACAGGAATCTGTGACATTTTAAATAATAATTTAACTTTCATACTTTTTACGAACTGTTATGTTTTTTGAATGCTCTGCACATACGTACTGATTGCATTGAGAACAAAACTTTCGAGATTTCCTATCTTTACGTTAGTCGCATAAGAAAAATCGCTGGTGTCTTCCAATAACGGGAACATGTTGTTCGTTCCCTATGTTTAACTCTGGCAAAATGGTTAACATGGGTTGTTTTATATTGGAGTGTAATGACTTGTCATTTTGGTACCCGCGAATTATATTTTTTTCTAATTAATTCTTGGCCCAACTCCAACAAAAACATTCTTCTTCTATTCACCAGATTTTGTTTCCAATCTGGATTTTCCAACATCCAAAGTTTATAGGCGTTGATGCCGCCAATGTCTAGCAGATGAAAAAAAATTGCCATCGTCCACCGGTTACTTTTTCTTGGTGCCGTGAATTCCTTTGCCAATTTATCTGTTGTGTCCACTGCATCCTTTGTTTTAATGTAATTTAAGATAATATCTGCTTTGTAATCAATTTCCTCTCCAGTTATTTTGTCAGCGTTATGTTCTGTCTATAAAAGAATAATTGCTGCATTTGTCTTTGGTACGTAAGAAATTAAAATTTTATTTTCCATAAAAGCAAACATGCTTGAAAAGTCCTTCTTATATCTTGCTGGAAGTATTTCTTTCAGAATATAAGGTTTATTTTTACGCAGTGTACCGCAAAAGGTAATGTTTTTATCTAAAAGCTTATTGGCTAACTCAATACTCGTAAAAAAGTTATCAGTAGTTATTCCATATCCTGTAGATAAATAGTTTACCAGGTCCATCAATACCCTTTGTCGTTGACCTATCTGTGGTTTGTTTCCTTCTTTGCCTGAAATTATTCTATAATAAAATATCTGCATTTTTTCATGAAATAAATGACCTGGATCAATTTGCATATTTGCTATATACGCCATACTACAATCAGCCTAGGCCCAAATTTTTAAGCCGTACTTACTTTTCATGTAAACCCAAAAAGAAGCCTTGCCTCGGAATGGGACTAACTGCTTACCCACGCACAAGTGTTCAGATGGATTTAAAAATTTCTTGCAATTTGATACAAAACAAACAAAAACATCTCTGATTGGAGCAAATTTATCAGTGCGTTTTCTTTCTTCTCTCGTTTCAAAATTGTCAAACCTTAGAAAGCACATAATGTGTTGGAATCTATTGCAAGACAATGTAGATGATACTAGAGGTTGACATAAAGTTTAATCTTGGCTCCATAGTACACATATTGGCTCTATAGCAGCGTGCCAGGCTCCAAAAATAATTACCAAACCAATATATGCTTCTAGTTCTTCTTGTATAAAAGGAGAAAAGGCTTTTCCACTTTTTGCATAATACAATTTGGCTTTTTATTCATCTCTGATAAAATTATATCCATAATATCTTGCGAAAAAAATAGTATGAAAGCTTCTTTTATGGTGGGAAGCTGAAACTTTTTGAATGTTGTATTTTGTTCTCTTTAACCTCGTAGAAGGCGGAACTTTTGCCAACCCACTACCATATTTAGACGTATAAGTTGGATTATCAGTATACAATTTTACTGATGGGCCTACTATTTATATCTGTAGAATATGTCATATCTTTTTCACTAGCACTATTAAAACCTTGCAAAACATCATCTACCTCATCTGTTTCAGTCAATATATCAGTCTCTTCATATCACTTTTACCATCTTCTAGTGCCAAATCATTATAACTATCGTAATCGTGTGTTTCCAATAACGCCAATAGTTCTTCGTCCGTCAGCTTATTTTCATTTTGAAACTTCCGTTGTTCACTCATTTTTACAAGCGTATAAGTTCTCGACAATCACTGCAAACGTAACTCAAATTTTAATGAGAGAAGCACATGATGATGGCGCCAAAAAACGGGTAGCCCCGTCGTTTGAGTGATTTGGTGTTCATTTGTGCCCCAGTTAGTTTTTAACGTATGCGAAATACTTGTATATACCTATCTTTACACACCGAGCGAAGTGCAGCTGGACCCTATGGAACAAAATTCACTATAGTTTGTTACAATAAATTGCAATTTATTAATACTTTTCTATACCAAATCAGGAATATATTTTAGAAACATAGCTGAAAGTTAGTTAAAGTTAAAGTTAAAAAATTTATTTTAGTAAATATCCCCAAAAACGCGGGTTAAGGGTGCAACAGCACCCCGTTTGGCTTTATGAGGATTAGAGAAATTATGAAATTTAAAAACCTGCTGTTATTAATAAAGTTGATTAAATTTCAACTTCTGAGGTATTTGTTCTATTGTTCTAATAAAGCCAGATCATAGACGTCCAATACTGAGAGAGGTGAGTTTACCCTACTTTCGGTTCACCCTGTTCCGCTCAATATGAATGCCACCAAATTACAACCAGTTTGCAAAATTTCTTGCTAAAGCTTTTTTTTTATACCCATCACAATCACCATCATCATCTATGGTGCGACAGCCCATGCCGAACGTTGGATTAATTTCCCCCAATCGTTACGGTTCCGCGACCATGCCCGCCATTTTTTAACTGCCAACAAGGATCCGCTGTCAGCTTCTATCGTGTCTTCCCATCGAGTCCTCAGTTTTCCTGCTGGACGCCTACGCCTACCTTGTGCAGCCGGGTTTCTTATATTCTTTCTACTTTACGTAGCTTTAGGCAAGAGAAACAGGTGGACCGCCAAAAAGTTCATACAACTCATCGTTGTAATAAAGTCTCCACTCTGTTTGTTGATTCACCGTAGATTTTCGTTCAAATACGTCCACTGCCTTTTTGGATTCGTCAGGTTTAATGTTTCACTTCCATATGACAGCACAGGTTTGACTAGCATCTTATTAATGCGGAGCTTATTTTGCCTGTACACAACTCTGGACTTTAGAATGGGAAGGACGGAGTAATATATTTATTTGTGGCGTTTATACGGCGTTCAATCTCATTTATTTTGACACCTCTTCTATTCAGATTGGCTCCAAGATACACAAAATTATCCACACTTTCAAGGATCAAGGATAGTAGTTGCCTATGGTTAGGTTTTGTCCAACTGGAATTTTCTTCATCGTTTGAGTCACGAGTTTCATTAACTCGTAGGCCAATTTGTTTTGCTTCAGATTCTAGACTCAGAAATACTCCTTTGGTATCTAAGATTGAACATGCCATAATATGGATGTCATCATCATATGCTACCAATTGTGTGGTCTTGAACATTAGTGTACCCGAAGTTTCAAATGATGTATTTCTGATAACATATTCTAGCGCAATATCAAAGAGCATTGGGGCAAGTCCATCCCCCTTCTCTTAAGCTTGATTCCGTTATAATACTGTCCGTTAGTTCACCGTTTACCTTGACCTTGGGAGTCTGTGTTTAGCATCGTGACCTTGACTATGTGGACTGATTTTATTAGGACGCCAAAGTCAAGAATATTTTTTACAGCGCATTTCTGTCGACACTGATGCTTGCTTATAATCTAAAAAGAGTTGGTGCACATCGACGTGATATTGCCAGCACTTTTCGAGCCCGTGCTTTACTGAGAATATTTGGTGTATTGTAGATCATCCATTTCGTCTCCTTGATACTCTCCTAGAATGTAGTGTATAGACAAAATAAGCTCGGCATTTACAAAACTATAGTAAAATCTGTGCTGTCATATGGAGGTGAAATATGGACCCTGATGAGGGAATTCAAAAAGGCAGTGGACGTATTTGAACGCAATCGCTCCGGGTTAGTGAAACTCCCCCTCCTTAAGCTCTTTATGTCACCGAAACACCTGGATACGACTAAGAGCATTATCACCATGCAATCTTAGCGTACGTTTCCGAAGTTGTTTCGCGACGCGTTGCTCTTGATTTCCTTTCTCTATTTTCGTAACGAGCACCACCAACACACGTCTACTCAACACGACACAGCAGGTGAACTAAACAAGCTAGAGCAATGATAAATATACATATCAATGGAGAGGGGAAAGATGCCGGGAACGGGGAAGGGAATTTTAAGGTCGCAGGTTTACCATAAACGCGGAAATAACATCAGTCTCATTACTCGTAGCTTCTATTGCTTGGAACGTCGTTACTAGAAAATCTGCGTGAGTCGGTTATGTTATCTTTCTGTATAAGACCACAGCCCCCTTAATCTCAAAGTTTAACAAAACAAGCGTTTTCATCATCTTCATTTCTTTTCGGAAGCGCTTGGTGACCATAATTATTTCAATAAATTTGCGTTCATCTATGTGTTACAAAGTATTTGTTCCCTTTATACACATGATTTTTCCAATGCAGGTCTTGGATCATGTGAAGGGGAGACACACGATTTTTTTCATGTTCTTTCTTTTCCCCTACACTCCGCTTTAACAAAATGAGACTTAAAGATTTGATATTAAAAGACCTCTATACGACCCTATACCCAACTCGATTGCCTTCATATGAATTTTTAAGGGGTCGCAACCTTATAAAAAATTTCGACAATGAAACATTTAAAAGCCCCAAAGTTTGATTATTTCACTTCTATAGTTCCTGAGAAAATAGTGGAACGCTCTTTGATGTTGTTTTTCTGCGTTTACTCCATCCGCCAGAACATCCTATAAGAAGCATTTATTCAATATATTTTCTTAAAGTTTCGTTCCGAAAAGGATTTTTAATATTTTCTCGGAGAATGATGAGGAATTTTAAATTTTCATGCTTTCTTTGGCATAGCAAACCTTTTGCTGCTCGATTTGCAGCGACAACCAACTATAGCCCAGTCATATTAGGGCTTTCACCTCGGAATGAAAGATAATAAGCTGCAAATTGGTATGAACCTTTGTTTTGTCATTCTAAATGTTGTCTCAAAAGTCAAAATCATTATCGTGTTCGCGTCTCAAGATATTCAAGGTCAAAGGTCACAAAAATCGGTTTTTCGCGAATATCTGGCTTCCTATCGGTTAAATGAGATTTGCATTTATTATAAAAGTTGTAGGCTATAAAATTCCCTACAACTTTTGTTTAAACTTTTTTTTCATACGACCAACCGTTTTGAAGGTAGAGCGCGAAGAGTGCACATCGTACAGTCATATACGGCCTAATGCAAGGTCAAGCGTGAGTTATGGTTATCAGTACGTTATAAAGTCAATTATTTACTTGGAAATTATAATTATTAAACAATGCCTATTATTTATGTACTAACTATTAATTATTTATATTTAATTAAAGTAAGTAACTTGATTATTTATATATAATTATTCATATTTAACTATTTAAGTATAAAATATTATTAATTCTGGATTATATATTTTAGTTTTATTTTAAGTTAAAATGATAGTAAGAGTATATATTTTACACATATTTTTATTTATTATTAAATACGGCATAATATACATTTATCAAAATGTGAGTTCAAATATCAAAAGTATCTTTGTTGATTTTAATTGTAATGAAATTGGAAATGGAAGCTAATTATCTTCTTCTTGTTCGTCGTCTTCTTCTTCTTGTCGCTCAAAAATGTTCGATTCATTGTCATCATCCTCATTATCTGTCATGTTCATCTCCAAACCTTCCAGAATATCGGGATCATATGTATTTTCTTCATCGGGATTACTTGGATACAGTGAAGCGTTGAGGCAAGCTTGTCCGTTGCACTGGCCGCAAGCTAAAGAACATTGTAGCCCTGATTTTCTGCATCCACAGCGGGAACCACAACCATTTTTGCAATTGCAAAATATTACGTTTAGTAGTTCGGCTGGTGCTGGAGGTAATAACGTTCGTATGGGCTCCAGGATTTCATTTTCAAGCATCCAGCCCCATTCTTTAGGTTCTAAGTCCTTCCCTAACCACGTTTGAATCTGGTAGTAGACACGTTTTATGTGTTGATGAGCTGCTACACTTGTTGGTGGACGTGTTGACAGTTGTACAGGTTTATTTAGTTTTGTAAATTTGATGAATTGCGTGTAGCGGAAATGATCAATGTTGTCCTCAGATTTTGGAGCATTATATAATGCCAACAAGATGCGCACTCCATTTTCTAATAATGTTTGTTTTGGGCAGTTTTCTTGTTGAAATACTTCCACCAGTTTATCTAAATCAGGAATTTTTTCCAATGCTCTAGTAACAGTTTTTTTTCCTTTTTTAAATAGCGCAGAAGTCGTGTCACAGCCACTGAATGCGTGTAAAAATAAAATGTGCTTTTTAGTACGAGGATATTGGTCAAAACTTTTAGTAGAATATATTTGTGTTTTGACATTGCCTTTGCCAACTTTTTTCAAAAAAATTTCCTGATGATGTGACTGAGTACGTCCAATTAAAATAACGAGCAAATCGATATCTTCTCCTATGATGACAGCAGTCTTTTGATGTTCTGATAAGGCAATAGCTGTGTCAATGATGAGTTAAATATGGATAATTATATATAAATAATCAAGTTACTTAATTTAATTAAATATAAATAATTAATAGTTAGTACATAAATAATAGGCATTGTTTAATAATTATAATTTCCAAGTAAATAATTGACTTTATAACGTACTGATAACCATAACTCACGCTTGACCTTGCATTAGGCCGTATATGACTGTACGATGTGCACTCTTCGCGCTCTACCTTCAAAACGGTTGGTCGTATGAAAAAAAAGTTTAAACAAAAGTTGTAGGGAATTTTATAGCCTACAACTTTTATAATAAATGCAAATCTCATTTAACCGATAGGAAGCCAGATATTCGCGAAAAACCGATTTTTGTGACCTTTGACCTTGAATATCTTGAGACGCGAACACGATAACGATTGTGACTTTTGAGACAACATTTAGAATGACAAAACAAAGGTTCATACCAATTTGCAGCTTATTATTATTTTTCATTCCGAGGTTGACCCCTTGTTTTACCTAATATGACTGGGCTACTAAGCTTTCAGTAAGTTTGGTAAATTGTTATTGCGGGTTTTTTCATTTTTCGAGAAGTTGCTCTAGTCTTCCCAATAAGTGTAGTTAACTTTAAAGTCATATCATTATCATTGTTATCATTAAGCATAATCGATATACGCCCAACATACAAAAGAAAATCAAAATTATTGACTAAATAAAATGTATTAACATCCTTATTTCTGACTTTCTTTTCGCAATTTTTATTTTTTTTCTATAACCACAGCATCATGTTTAGCAAAAACGACATCTTTCATGTTTAACAAAAAACATGAGACCTTCTTTTTGTTTCTGGTTTGCTCAAATTCTCTTTACTCCTTTTGTATCCCACTCTGCACATACTCGTTGCCTTTTGTCAGGAACTGGACGCATTACTTTAAACAATTCTTACAATAATGCCAAGCAAGTTCAATTCAGTTAACATATTAGTGTGATTATCGTGTGTAGTGCAAGTCAAACTCAATGCGCTGACAAGAAAAATTCATGTTCTGCCAAATCTTGTTTTGTAAATCTGTACTATTTATTTTGTTAAAATAAGAAACATGCACTCAACTCGGTAAACTAAAAACAATAATTCGCCGCAATTTACCAAGTACACCCGCCACTAATTGAAGACACAAACCGTCAATATCTTTAGCCTTTGACGTTAAGATGTCGCAAAATATATTCAAAAGAAATTCACAATTTTCTTTTTAATTACAGGTTGTGGCCGGTTCGGACCTTAGAAGCTGGTTGGAGCCTATGTCTGATGCGGCGAAATGGCTAAAGAAAATTCGTACATCGCACAACAGCAGTGAAGTTAACATCCGGCATTTTATTGTAGGCGGAGTGGTAAGCATAAATTTATTTATTAAGTTACATCGCTGATTCGTTTTCCTAGATTCAATTGGCTAATGTACATTGGCTAATATAGAAGCAATAACACAATTTCAGTCCAAAAGGATTGGATATAATTCATACAAACAATTCTCCATACATGAACATAATAAATGCAGTTAAGGAGTAATTGATCGAATTTTTAGTGAGCTTTGGAGAAAAGAAATAGTGATAAATATAATTTATGCGCAAAAACCACTTTATGGCCATAAGTAATGAATTCTGAAACAAACGAAAAATATTTAGCTTTGAACGATACAGTCCTTTACATAAATGTGTTAATTTGAAACAAATCAAAACGAAAAGAAATGAATATTGAACGAGAAATAGTGGCAAATGCTTCTGTTATTTGTCAGTTTTCACCCAAAGAAAGCTTTATTGTTAATAATAAGCGACTTGTTTGGAAAAGGCAGAGGCAGTTTTTACTAATATACGAAACAAATTGTCAAATTTATTTAATAAGGTGAATAAATGACTAAATAGTTTTAATGAATCTTGGCTGTGGTATTCTATGATACTGATGCAATTGCAACAAACTAGTTATTGTCTTCACGTCGTAGAGGAGATTTGATCCTGACCAAACTTAAAATTTAGCAAATCCCCTGCATAATATTCTATTCATGTTTATTTCTTTGTATCCCTTGTCATATATATTAGCCTTCAAAAATGTGGTGTTGAGGCGGCTTGAGAATCCTTTTCTTTGATTTTTGCTGCTTATCTAGAAAATGATGCGAATCAGTGAAAATGTTATTCTGATCAAAATAAGTGCTCATCAAATTTCCTTCAAAAATTTCATTTATATGTATCCTTATCAGGCATTAATTATGGATTGAGCCAAAACAATGATGCTATAGGAAAATGTTATTAATGCTTACTAGATCTCACATTTATTTCTACATATTGTTGCCTGTTTAATATGGACCTGCGAATATCGTAATATTGAGTTTTGATCAGGTCCAGAGGTCCCTTAATTTTATTTTTGTTTTGTCATATTTCTTAAAAACGGTGTACGAAGTTGAAAATTTAATTTTGCTGCAAAATTATATCCTATATTTAATGCAGTTTACTACTACTTCTGAGAAATCAGCTCGCGAAGAACCTGAATTCAGGAAAATTGCGTTACGTTTTTGGCTTAACAGGAAAATTGTGACATGAAAGTTGTAAAATATCGAACTAACTATCTCAACAGTATAATTTCGTAGTTAGTCCTAACATTTAGAACACAGTAACAGCCTGGAGAAAAATTAACAAAAGTTATATTTTAGCAAAGGAAATTAAACATTCTACAAAATTTTTTATTAAGCTTCTTGTTTATTCGGAAGCAAAAACATTAGAAGGACAAATTCTCTTAAAAGTGTAAGGCATACCTCAGACGGGGTAACAAGACGGACTAAATGTGGGTTACTAACATACTTTGGCAAAACTCTAATTGGCAATAATTTTTTTAATTTTCATAGTACTCTCTCATTGCCCTGATTTTCCTACCTGTGTATTCTTTGTACAACTGATTATTTTTGTCTAACGCATTCTGGCACTCATCAAACCAATCATTTCTCTTGTGCTGGGCTTGATGTCCGATCATCTGTTCTGCCACGCTGTTAATGACTGCTTTCTGATAGACCCTTCGCTAGAAACCACGGTAAAAATTTTGCCACAGACACCGTTTTGAGCCTTTCGATGTTAAATTTTCATAGAGGGCCGGTGTTCGCCAAATATGTCTTTGACATATGACATTAATAGGTTGATTTGAGTTACAGTTGGCTCCTCGGTATATACGGATATCAAGTATGCACGAGGCCCATTGTTGTTAGATTAGAACATGGTCGATGTAATTTTTTGTTTTGCTAGTCAGTGATACCCAGGTTATTTTATGTATGTAACGTATGACTAGATTCCTACTACATGCAAAGTCAATCAGGGGCTGTCTGTTGTCATTTGTTTCATCGTAGAGGCTTTATCCTCTAGTCATTCCCCAATGAAATATCTCGTTACGACCCTTAGTGATAAAACCACCCAGAATAATTTTTGTGCTGTTTATTGGAAATGATTCAACTAACCTTTAAAGGTGATTGTAGAATGTTTCCTTTGTTTTTTCGTCCATTTCCTCGGTCAGAGCATGTACGTGTATTAGCCAAATTCTGAAGACATTCGCTTTTATACTGATCACGCCCAATTGCTCATTGACTGACTTAAAATCAATTACATGTGATTTGAACTCCCTATCTATTGGGCTGTTAGATAATTGATGTCGTTTTTTCCATGCTTTTCGAAATAAATTTGTTTGTATTAACAACAAACATTAATCAATGATATATTTATTATTTTGTGGGAAGACCTGTTGCCATTATTCGATAAGTTGAAAAATTCCACGTTCGAAGAAGCCTTGGTTTTTTGAAGCAAAGAATTGGGCCAACTCATTTTTAACAGCCTAATTAGAATCGAACGTTTTACCATTCAAAAGGGGTTTGAAAGGAGCGAAACAAAAGATAGTCTGCTGGTGCTAAGTTAGGGTTATATGGTGTTTTCAATTGAGCTCCATTAATTTTTGACGAGTTATCAAAGAGATGTTGGGCCCATCAAGAAGACACCTCTTGATGAGTGCTGTAGGGTCAGTGCTACTGTACGGAGCAGAGGTATGGGGCGACGCTCTCAGCAAGGGGGTATACTGAAAACGATTGGCACAGGTACAGAGAAGAGGAGCACTGAGAATTGCATCTTCGTATCCAACAGTCTCCGACTCGGCGGTGAGAGTGATTACAGGCGTGATACCTGTCGCCCTCCTTGCTAGAGAGCGCCGCGCTTTTTACCTGCGCCGAAACGAGGGTGCGAGGAAGATGGTTGTCCGCGAGGAGAGACAACGCTCGCTCAACGATTGGCAGCAGTCTTGGAGGAATTGCACGAAGGGAAGGTGGACTGCGCGCCTCATCCCGGATGTGAGACCGTGGCTAAATCGAAGGCATGGTGAGACTGACTTCTATCTGACCCAGCTCTTGAGCGGGCACGGGTGTTTTCAGTCTTACCTGCACAAGATCGGCAAGTCACGGTCTCCCGATTGTCGGTTTTGCCCAGGAGAGGAGGACAATGCCTGTCACACATTTTTTGCGTGTACCAAATGGGCCAGGCTGCGAAGGGAACTCTACAGGGAGACGGGAGAGCTCACCCCGGATAATATAGTTGCGGTGATGTTCGAATCGGTTGACAAATGGAACCAGGTGGCACATTATGCTCGGGCAGTCCTAAAATATAAAAGGGACTCACAGCAGCCGGAGGCACTGGGGCTGGGGGATCGCTCTTCTGGCAATTCCTCTTCCCCTCTCCCCTCCTGCTAGGAAAGAGACTCCCCAGCTTGAAGGCGCCCCACGGCGTAACAAAACGAGACCTGGCCCGAAGTAATGTGTCAAACGGTTCCAGGCTAGGTTCTCAGATTGACAGGGGAGGTGTTTGGTGGATAGTCCAAAGGTATCCTCCATGGGAGTCCCACACTGCCAGACTCGGCGGGCATAAATGCCTTCACCTCCCTACCACAAAAAAAAGAGATGTTGGGTCTGGCGTTATCCCGAAGGAACATCACGCCTTTGCGATTGGCCAATTTACAGTGTTTTTCTTGATTTCTTCATTCAATTTCAATAATTGACGACAGTTGACATTTGAATCAATAGATTGGTTTCTTGGAAGCAGCTCAAAATAGCCTATACCCTTGTAATCCCACCATACAGAAAGGATAATCTTCATTTGGTGAATATTGCCTTTGGATGTCAACTGTGGGGGCTCATCTTACTTGGTCCTTGATTGTTTCCAGACATCATAAGCAATCCATCTTTTATCACCTGTTATGATTCTTTTTGGAAATGGTGTCGTGTCGGTTACGATTAAGCAAAGAATCGTATATGTTAATGCGTTTAGTGAGGTAAATTTCCTTCAATTCGTGAGGAACCCAAACATCCAGTTTGTTCACGTAACCAAGGTATTGAAAGTACAAGTGAATGGTTGAATTTGATAAATCGAGCTTTTCTGCTATCTCTCAGGTTGTCATACATTTGTAAACGCCTTTATTTTTTCGTCATCAGTAGTGGTTGGGCAGCCAGTATGTGGTGCATCACATTAAAATTTCCAGAACGAAAGCGAGCAAACCAACGCTGACACTGGCGTTCGGTAAGGTAATCATCAACTTCACCTAATTTCTTTCGAGCTTGCGCCGCATTTTCGCCCTTTCGGAAGTAAAACAATAAAATATGCCGATAATGTTGTCTTTGACTGTCCACTTTCAAGTCTTTTTTTCACCAACTTGTTGTTTACTAATTACGCTCAATTTTTAAATTAAAGTCTTATTTTCAAAATAAGTATAAAATAATATTTGTATAAGCAAGAATTTGGCTCCAGAGTACGTCATAAGCAAGCTACCTGTTGATACACGAGGTACATTACTATACAAGTCGAACCAAATAGTAGCCTATGCGGAAGACATCAATATTTTGTCACGATCATTAACAACTGCCAAAGAACTTTTCCTGAAATTCGACAGTGAACTAAAACTAGTAGTTCTACAAATCAATAAAAATAAAACAAAGCTCATGACGCGGTCGAAGAAAAATACGCCAAGTACCCAAAATATCACACTTGGCGAATGTAGTATCAAAAATGTGGGCAAATTTGTGTATTTAGGCGCCAAAATAACGAGAACCAGTAATGTAAGAGAAAATATACACTAAAGAATACAGCTCGCAAACAAAATATTTTTTTCAGTTTTGACGATTTGAAGACGAGCTGCATACACAGGAAAACAAAGCCCCAAGTATACAAATCTGTGATAAGGCCTGTGTTATGCTGTGGCTGTAAAATATGGACCCTAACCCAAGCATTCGCAAATATATTGACTGCCTTTGAGCGACGGGTCCTGAGCGAAGCTAGACGGGGGCCAATGGCAAATTCAAAACAACCATGAGCTGTATGAAATTGTTGACGAGACGACGAAAAGACGAAAAGGTAATCGTTGGTAGAACTGAAAGCCAGGAACCAGTGGGGAAACCGAGGAAACAGTTTCTGGTTTGACTCGTTCGACGAAGATAGTTCATGGTTGATGGATTTCGAAATTTAAGGTGCGGTCAATGGACAGAGACAGTTCAAGGCCCTATTTGCAGGAAGCGAAGGCCTGAGAGGCTGTAGTGCTAATAAGAAGAAAAAGAAGAATATAAGCCACCCGATTGTTACTTCATGAACTATGGAGTTCATGTCATCTATTGTGCATGTGACGTCATCTATTGTCGAACAATCCAATACAATAAATTTTACTCTAAATTCTTAGTTCCCCGGCAGGCAACTTTTGAATATTGTGTGAGATCTCATATCATGAATATTACTTCCAGTCCAGTTCGTTTGCTGGGTTGACAGTATCTTTAATTATATTGACTGGTCTGTTGCAAAAGGTCCGAGGTTCAACACCATAGTCTTTTTTTGGTTGGAAGGTCGTTGCCGTAAGTCCAATCTTTTTTGATGCTTTATCCAGGGACGCACGGTTATAGCGTTGGACACCATACGCAAGTAATTAAAGTTTATTATTACATTCTCCATGAGTGATTTGACGGTATAGCTTGTTACGGGTCTAAAGGGAAATGTTAAGTGGATACCATAGCGAAAAGTGACACTCCTTTAACCACCATCAAATCGAATCGCTTTCGAAATCCTTTGACCAGATGAGTCCCCACCAAGCCAATTGTAGTAAACGTTAGCCATGTAGTAAGTTAAAATTTTATCTTTTAAATGCTATTTATCAACTAGATCGAGTAAAGTTATTTAAGAAAAACTAAACTAATTTAAGAAGAAGTAAAATTAATTTAAGAAGATTTTATGAGAAGCTATATAGGAACCGCCAGAGGTCACGAGATGTATTGCAGAATAAAACTCAACTACACAATGATATCTTCGCCAGCAGCAAGCGCCGTAATAGAATTCAATTAAAAAGCAGTAAATGCAAGTAATGCAGTAGCAGAGAAATCAACAAATTGGCATACTAAGAATACTGCAAATTAAATTCAGCCCAACCGCAATCAAATGTTCGTATACGACAAGTGTAAGTATGCAACTCCATAGCGAGTAACGTACCATACCAGACAATAGCCAATACGCATCAAACCTTCTCAAACTCATCCTATCCAATGCAGCAGATCACCAATTTTAACCAACTCCGAAGCATCTCCGTCAATCTGTATCTGCGGGACTCACAATCATCCTCGTCGTCATCACGCGCAGACTTGCAGCAGGCGTCGCCACAACAGCAAGCAGTGCAACAGCAGCTTAAAAGATGCTTCAGCGCCGGCAGCAAGCATCCCAGTGGCAACAACAGGCGTAACAGTGACATTACAGTGCCAAGAGCAAAAGCAGGGACAACCGACAAGATAACAGCCGGCAAACCCGCCAACTTCAAGATGTACTTCCAGTGGAAGTGCATCAAGAATACCACAATCATGGCCTTGGCTTTGAAATGGCTAAGCCGTTAAGCCCAAAGTGATAAAATGGGCTGGGACATAGCGGTGGGGGCTTTTTCATTTGAGTGGCGAAGTGAGTTGGAGTTCGAATAAAAGTAAAATTAGGCAGAAAGAAGGATAAAAAGAAAACAAAAGGAAAAATTGGAATTGGAGCATCGTAAGGGGGGGAAAGTATCGAATCAACGAGAACAAAAAGGTTGTCAAGGTTTCGATAAGCCCAGGAACTCGGTAGCTAGAAGAATTGTGATGACTAGGGAGATCGGACGGATAACGTACGTCTGGCGGTTCATAACGGGGCCCCAAATAGGGAAATTAATAGGTATATTTTTAAATATTTCTAATTTGGCCAATATTACTGTAGTCCTCTTAGATGTAAGATTAGTTATAAATGTCGATTACATTAATGAAATAGTGAAAAATTCAAAAGTGGAAAATTGGTTTGGTGCACGCGTGTATTACAGATTGTTTTCCCCTGGGGTGAAGAAATTACGCGTCCATTGCTACGGTGTTTGATCCGAAGTCTTAGGTGACCCCTTTTAGTTTCAGGAGTCCGCAGTCTCGTTCTGTGGACCACGGGGTGGCGGCACGCAATCGGGCGATCGAGTTGCGCCGTGATCCGTCTTCACTTGGCTATCTGAGACCCGAAAGCCCCATCTGAACGAGCCCTTCTTGGCAAAGGGTAAAAGGCTATCTCGCATGGTAGCGACGTAGCTTGGTCACGAGATCGTGTGACTTAACGCATTTAGACTACTTTTTTTGGGGATAATTCAAATAACAGATCTATGCAGATAAACTGCAAGCAATTGATGTCCTCAAGGTCAATATTTCAAAACGCAATTTAGCCAGCGACAATGTAGTCAAAAATTCGGTCTCCTGAATACCAAGCATAGCTACGTCGGAGATTTGCGCGACATAATATTTCATATTCAATGCCATACAAGATACTTTGAAATAAAAAACAATTTGAAAAAAAACCGACTTAAAATGCCCTAAAAAGGATGGAATAAATTTTATGGAAACGATGCCATATCAGTTATTCCCTGTTTCTTATGTGATGGCGCACATGTTGGAAGTTTTTAAGTTGAAATAGGGAAATTGATTTGGCACCGCTTCCATAAACGTTGACGTCTAAGGGTGTAAGAAGAGTCTTTTAATAAGTTCATCAATACGCCAAGAAAGTATGCGGAAGAGAAAAGTATCCTGAATTTTTCCCCAATGAAATTGCTCTAAATCATGTTGAATTGTAGTTACGAGTATGTTGAATTTAGAATCAATTTATTGTTTATTTCCGATTGTAATTACTGACCAAAATGTACCGTTTATGCAGAAAATTAAGGATACTGATCATATTTATCTTCCAACACCAGAAGATCCGGTATATCTATCAAATTCTTGAAGAATGCTAAATAATTGGCATTTTTCATACGAAAGATCATTAAAATTCAATATCTAGACATCAATGTATCATATTGAACTATTAATATCTAGAGAGTCCTTAAAAAGATCACAATTTTGTGCCGACACATCTTAGTCCAATATGTTGTCCTTCATTTGAAATCTCTACAATCAAAATTGTCATATGCGTCAGTCAGTTATGTTGAAAAATCGGAGTAAAAGTCGGAAATTTTTCAGTTCCAACGATAAATGTCCTTTACCAAACAGGAAGAAAGACCAAGCAGGAAGAAAGACGTATCATTTGCCGAAAACATGACTCTTCTATCTATCTTCGTTCAACAGTTACGCGTGAATATACATAAAAAACAAGTTGAAGTAGCAGGAGAGTGCTCCTGCAAAACAATTAGTAAATCAAACAATATATTCTGCATATCAAAACTTGACTTATATACAGATTCCATAAATTAAGTTCGAAAAATTATTATGGCTATTATGATTTTAAACTCGCCACCATTTGGTTTCAAATATTTTGACCCCGTCGCTTGATTAGTCATGATAACATATCGACATTACAAACCATTTCTAAAATTTTTATCAAAATTCCTACATATTTGTAGTGTCTAGGTCGGTTGCAAGCGTGTATCTCCCTAGTATCACGTGTTAATGCTGTTGTAATTGTTAAATATTCAATTGGCTGTAACTTAGCTATTTATTGTTCAATTATTGTGAAATTTTCGGGACACATACAATTGCTTTAAAAAACTTAAATTGAATGTTTTAGGAAATTTTAGTCTCCCATCTTGATTTTATAGGCAAAAATTTATAAAATGTACTATTATTAACAAAGTTGATCGAATTTCGACTTCTGATGTATTTGTTGCCTTTGTATTCCTGAAGTCACAGCTCTGTGATTTTTTCAGATTTTTCGGGTCAAAGGTGTCCAATCGTAAGGGGGGGGGGGGACACAAAAGGTTCGTACATTTCCCCTTCCCCTGCTCCCTTTAAAGCAAAACTTGTTGGTTTAAGACCCGTTTTGGAAAGTTTTAATTTTTCAGGGGCAACCTCACATTATGGAGAAACCCCCCTTAAAGACCATATAAATTTCTTTTCGTGGTGAAACTTTGAAGAGGGCGTCACTTCCCACCTACTCACAAAATCGTATGTTTCTAGCTACTGTAGTTTGCGAGAAAAAATGGTGTGACACATGTACGGTCAGACGGACAGACAAGACGCGATTTTAGTAGGGTATTGTAAAATGATTTTACAATACCCTAAAAAACAAAAAAAAAATTACGTGATGAATTGATAACCTTCTTTCCTTTGGAGGTCGGTTAAAAAATATGTGGATATCTCGCACACAAACTGCTTTATTTACGTTTAAATTTAAAGCATCCTTATTGAAAGACCCTATTTTTTTCACCTCGCAAAAAGTTGGAATGTTTTGGCCTTGCTTAATAACATTTATTCCCCATTGATAAATTTTCACGAAGATTTCTTTATTTTACAGCTTTGGTATGAAGTATGTAGAGACATACCAGCGAACACAGAGCTCATTACAGAACCCAAAGTTCCTTTACAAATCTCCGATATTTTTGGCAATGGACTGAATGGAGATCGAAGTGATAGAGAAAGTGGTGAGTAGGCAAAATTATATTTTAAAGCTGCTTTGAAAACAATCAATTTTTGAAAGATTTAGATTAAAGGTTAAATTGGACCCCTTTCATGATAGAATTACATTCAGTGTAAAAAAATAAATATGTATTGTATTTCTATTACGTGACAGACGTAAATATGGCCACGGACAATTAAGTCTATTATAATCCAAATTCTATATGCAAAGTCATAAGAGAATGAACAAGCTGACAGTGGTATGATTGTGCATCATGATATCTGTGAAAAGTGTTCACACTCATCGGGGCTGCCATTAAAATATTAATCCAAACATGTGGCAGATGTTACGGCTAGATGAGATTGCAATAAGGATTATGCAAAGAATTTCACACTGCACAGTCAACGTAAGTTCAACATTACTTCTCCTTGATTAGGCTTACTGATAACTAATCCCGCTGAGATGAATGTGATATGTGTGGTTCCGAATAAAACCAAAATCCTACCAAAGCGACCATCATGACGATGATGTCGCAACGATGAGCCCAGTAGTGGTTACAAAAGAAAATCCTCCGGCAAAACAAATAACATTTGAAATCAATCGTGGCGAGACAAACGACTGCGACAAGGGCAAATCAAAAAGGCAAACAGAGGGATGATATCTCTATTAGACAATGGACCATGACCAAATATGTGCCGATGTAACATTGAACAACCCCCAAAATAACCAATTTAAACAGTAGGACCCTCATGTTAGTTGGTTTATGCCAAATTTATCATCTGAGAGTTTCACACTTTAATCATAATAGGGAATAGATACGAGGCGCATGCGTAACGAACGTGTCAAGTTATTATCTGCACCCTCATCAACCCTGTGGACTAGTGGAAACCCCTATCGCGAGATCGGGTGTAAGGATGATGATGTCAATGTGGATTACACAATGTAGCAAATTATCCGCCAATGAAAGATTATGAGTACGATGAAATATACGTTACTGAGTTATTTTGGAGGTGTGAATAGCATTTTTCTGATTCAAATTTTGTTTCGTTATATTTAAATCTTCGTTATGAGTGCCTTATAAAAAACTTTTATAATAGTCATAAAACTCCAATTTAAGAATAGTTTTTAAGCTCCATGCTCTGTCCTGACTGAAACATTTACTTGGGAACTACTGTATTATAACTTTTAAGTGCATTGTACATAGTACTTACTTATAATCCTATGCTGCTGATTTGTAGCAATTATAAGGGAACATTTCAATCCTTTGCCGAAGCAAACGCAACACCACCTCACTGGATTTATATCAAAACGATAATGCTGCGGATATTTTGATTTTCAATATTCACATTGTCAGCTCTAAGCCGGCTATGATAAATCTGACCTGTATTGCTTTCATAACTTTTCAAATTGGTTAAGTCGTTCCCGTAGCAATGCAATAGTGCACGATGCTATCTGGCAAACTATTTATTATGGGCACGTGCACTCATCTCAATTGTCGAAGCGGTGTCTCACTGAAAATGTCATTTAGTCAAATGATCTTTTAATGGAAATAAACACACAATGCCGAGTCCATTTTACGTACACCACCTCAATGTGTAGCCAGTACACGCAGGATTTTGTTTGAATAGACGCACCCTTTGGTAACGCAGCAATGATAGGGTTACGCAAAATGACAAGGCTCTGACTGCATATATCCTTTTAAGCAATTCATCAAACAATCAAGTTGCACGCACCGGTATCCTGTTTGATATAATGCAGATCCTTTTAGTATAACACATCAGCGTCGAATACAAAAAAATCTGAATCTAATTTCCATCCAAACGAAGAAGAGGGATGATGACACTTCGGCAATTTTTTGCATTTGCTGGCATTGCATTCTGCGTACTTTTCATTGTCTGCCTTGCAAATAGATGCAAAGGGTTGCACGGGTTGATTTGGAATTGAAATGTAATCAGATTGGGCATGTGCCAAACGTGATAAATTATTTGTTATCGGAGTAAGTTGGGTAGCAGACGATTTATAATAGTTCAATTCTGATGGTTTTTGTAGCCTGTTCAATTTACAGTGACGATTGACTTAAGAAAGAATTAAAACCATAACTTTTAATTCATCCTAAATTCAAAATGAGCACTTCCGAATCCAACAACCACAAAATAAGCATTCCTATAACCGTTACCTTGTAAATGAGCGAGTCAATCACATTAACCTATCCAGCAATGTAACCAAAGCATAGCACAGGATTTTGTAATTGGAATCAAACTTACTGCAGTCACGCACTTGCTATAAACGGGGGCAACTTGGGCCACAAAATGAAAACTCACTTCCTGTTACGATACAATCAAAGAGCAAAAGACGTGTGCAGGACTACTAGATGGCCGTTGGTCACAGATAATCTGCCATCTGATTTAACTTCCGACAAGATCACCCTTAACTGGTGCAGTCACGATCGCTTTGTGGAGACGAGAAATTTTTTCCCATCTCTTGCACTTCAACTCGGTAAGGAAGGATATTCTCCTTACAACACGATACCATATGGTGTAAGAAATAATTGAAGTCGGGCAAATGTTAACGGTTGAGTGCCAAAGGATTCGAAACTCTATGGAAAATGTTTTTTTTCTGAAATGAGCAAAATATTCATGCTGAACTGGTAAATTACGTGGTTGGTATATGGTTCGGCGATTTCAATGCCAGGTGTAGTCTTATGACTACTGTAAATTATTCAAAGAAGCTAAGAAAGAAGGATGCATGATGTATCCTTGAGCCGTGTGTGGGAAGCGAAATAAACGTTATTTTTAACGGAATATGTCATAGAAATTATTTTAAAAATACTCTGAGCAAACTGAAAATTTGCAAAATTGTTTAACTGAAACAATGATAAGTTTTATAAGTGATTCTCCGTAAAATATGCAAAAATATTAATAAAAAGCTTAAATAAAAAAACATTGCAAATAGTATGGTTATAGATTGGGTTAAATTTCAACACTACATTTTTTTGCGAATATATATGAAGTGAATGAGTTCATCTCGCTTGATTTTGACAATACACAAAAACATGATGGTTTGAAAATTGAAAAAAAAAAAATTTGGCATCAACTCTGTCTCCAAACATAAGGAGTTTGCAAGCACATGACAAGTTGATTTATTCTTTCAAAAATGGTAATGAAAATGTTTAAGTTATATTTTAAACACATGTATTTGAAGAGCTATTTCGATAAAAAAGTACAGATCTATTTTTTCCACTACTAATGTTATTTATAACGGTTTAATTTTCAATAGGCTTTTTCTGACATATCGCGCGTGACTCCTGTCCAACTGTAATGTAATTTTTAGGTCTTTGTAAAAATTTTTTTTACAAAGACCTTCTAGTTTCGCGACCTATCTGTCCGTCCGTCTGTCCGTCCGTCCGTCTGTCCGTCTGTCCGTGCGTCACAGATGATTTTCTCAGAAACTATAGAAGCTAGAACGCTCAAACTTTGTAAAAAGGTCAAAAGTGATGGTCTCTCAAAAGTTAAGGCCTTGACAAAAATTTAAAAAATGTTTAAGGGGGGTCCCCCCTAATAACGAATTGGCCCTTAAAATTTTTTTTTAATCAAAGGTAGTCGAGTGGGGTATCAAATGAAAAGTCTTGATTAGAACTTTTAAAATCTGAAATAAAAAAATCATTTGATGAATTAGGGGGTCCACGGGAAGGCGAAATGTACCCAAAATTTCTGTCCCCCCCCCCCCTCGCGATTGGACACCTTTCAGCCGAAAAATCTGAAAATTATCACAAATGTGGACCTTTATGAGTACAAGGGCAACAAATACCTTAGAAATCGAAATTCACTCAACGTTGATAATAGTATGATTTGTAGATTTTACATTTTCGCCCATAAAATCAAAACGGTACCTTTAAACTTCTTGAAATTTTGCAATTATATAGACTGACTGACTGATATATATGCTCACAAAATTTAATTAGCCATTTCAATTATATGGAATTACAACAACGATAACACGTGTTTATGGTTCATATAGGGTTTTCCAATAAGAGGTGTTATTTTAATATTAAAAGAAAAATGCCAGTTTTTACAATAAATGATCGGATGTTTAGTTCATTATGAAAAGAAGATATGCCGTTAATAGCAATAACTAATATTGGGCGAATAACCACTATGACACGCTTGCAGGACCATATCCTCTTCATGAAATTTTCCATAACCAAATCGCAAAGTGGCTGCCCTATGTCGTCGATAGCCTCACGAATTTCATCTTTGAGATCTTGAATTGACGCTGGGCTATTGGCATAGGCCTTCTCTATCACGTGGCTCCAAAGGAAGAAGTCGCAAGGTGTTAAATCAGAAGATCTATTCAAAATAACACCTCTTATTGGAAAACCCTATGTATATTTAAAATTGACTTAGGTACTTTTATTTTCTTTCAATTTTCATGAAAATTTAAGGAATAGTGTTTAACTTGAATATGTTCAATCGGCCGAGCATTCAGAAAAATCATTTAAGCTAGATTAAAATGGCGGCTGCACTGTGCTTATGAAAGAAACTGTGCATCTTTTGTATAAATTTGAACGATTTCATATGTAAGTATTGGATGAATAGTTCAAGTTATCGATTCACGCCATTAGAAAACTAGCTTCTAACCCTGGAATGTTTACAAAGACCTTCTGGTAGGATCACTCTCCTGCTTACTCAACTTGTTATTCAGTATTGTTTGACAAATCATCATGGAAAGACTTACACTGCAACAACATATTCAAATTGTTCAGCTGTATTTAGAAAATCAGCGTTCTGTGAGAACGCTACTTCGCATACAGCGAAAGAAACAATAGACTTTTGAGAAACAGCGGCGGTGCAAGGCCAGAAATTTATGTAGGCAAAATAAGCTCCGTGAGGCCCTTCAGTGACACAACTGGAAGAACCTCATGGAAATCAAACAATTTAAACAGATTTTTTTATTCGTACAAAAGCACACAGAGTCTCGTCAGAAAGTGTTTTCTCAATGTACGTTAAAATTGAAAAATCATTAGTTGGACACTGTATACTACTTTTATGAATCGATGAACGGAATTCTATTACCTGATTATTCTATTCCTGCTCTTTCAAGATGATACTTCTTGCTGACTAGACTTTAATAGTGAAAAACAAATAAACAGAAATTTTCTACTTTTCTACTTACTAAACTCCTTAATAATTGCATCGTAGTCCAACTTAGATGCTATATCAGCCTCAATCGATAAAACTCCTAACGCTGAAAGTCTTCGCTGATCTATTGTATTCCTTAAAATTTTGTAATAAGCTTTAATCGAAAAAAACTCCTTTCAGCGAAAGCTATACTTAAAGGTATTGTTAGTAAAATTTGAATCACAATGTGAATTGTAGAATAGATTGTAAACCTTCTTTGGTAAATAAATAGAACAAAAAAAGTGCTTGGGTAGATTTCATTTAAGTTATTCTCGGTTATATATTGAAGCAGCTATTTTATATTTGCTGAAGCGGGTGGGCAAATCCGGCATAATTGCTTGCAGTTTTTCATACAATTCATAAAATTTGATGTCACTGCTCTCACTCGATCGTAGGACTGTGTCTAAGTCTAGACAATGTTTTAATAAATGCTCTTTTCGAATATTTGTGAGTTTTCTTAACTCATAGAGGAAACCGCAATCTGCAAAATATTGATTCAAAGATGTAAATCTTGTATCCATACTGTCATTATGGAACCAATCATAGTATTAAAGTACTTTTGTGTCAAACGGTTCCAGGCTAGGTTCTCAGATTGACAGGGGAGGTGTTTAGTGGGTAGTCCAAAGGTATCCTCCATGGGAGTCCCACACTGCCAGACTCGGCGGGCATAAATGCCTTCACCTCCCTACCACAAAAAAAAAAGTACTCTGTTTCAAACCGACTGTATGGGCTTATCACTACTTTTATAAGCGAATATCCTTTTTTTTGGCTAACCTTTTATTTTTAAATTCTTTTGGCAAGTCATAATTACTTTTTTCAATAAATTGATGAGCGTCCAATAAGCACTGTTCGAATTCAATTTGACAATATTCTTTGATCCAGTCACAGAACGTATGCAAGTGATCCAGGGCAATACTTGAATGGACTTCTACGAGTTGCCATTGTTTGCTGATGATATTCACTCGCGATAATATTTCATACCATAAATATAACGATATAATAAATTCTTAGCTGAGAATTTCATTTACAACTGCATCACAATCACTGAGTGTATCAGATTCTTCTATGTGATTTTTTAAGCTCTCGATAGATCCAACAATATCGTCAAATTGGAATAATATGGCTTCAACTGCTTTCCCATCTTGTGTTTGATAAAGGTTTTAAAGTAAGTTTTAATTTGCCTTTGATAAACTCCTAGTGTTTGCTTGATATTGCAAGAAACAAATAAATAAATTGAATATAATCAACAAAATTTTTTTTTGCTGCCATGGAAAAATTAGCTGCATCTAATAACAGCAGGCTCCAACTATGACAACCGGAAGGTGTAAAAACTTCCCGCGGATTAATAATCAAAATTCGTTCCGTTTTTTATGCCTACCATATTCGCATCATTGTCGTTCCCTTGGCCGCAACAACTATGAATATCTAATCTATTTTTTTCTAATTCTTCAAGTATTGCACTAGTTAGGTAGTCTTCAGTTGACTCAGCGACAACAAGAAACCCAATAAAATGTTCTTCTATTTTACCGGTTGTTATGTTGCTAAATCGTCATATGACAGACATTTGTTCAACTCGGCTATAGTTTCTTGTGCAGTCAAGGAAAATAGAATAATATTTCGCCTCTCTTTTCTTTCGAATCACTTCTCCGGTCACTCTTTTCGCCATGAGCCTTAACTCATTTTGAATATCGCGGCTTAGATAATGTATTACAAGTTGTTGGTCACCAATACGTTTCATGGGTTCTCGAAGTGTGGGATCATATTTAGAAAGCAATTTGAATAAGTCTATGAAGCTGTCGGAATCTTTACTACAGTTTATTTTAAGACATTCACTATGCCCTCTGAACGCCAGATTATGTGAGGCTAAGAAGTTAGTGATGTAAATCAATTTTTCAAATGAATTGTACCAATGTTCTTGAAATTCATGAATTATACTTTCGTTTTTTTACCTATTGTTTTCCAATGCTTAATTCGCTTCTCAAATAATAGCCATTGAGCCATTAATGACATATGTTCTCTGGTATTCTCGTGTCTTTGTAAAATATTTGTTTAGTTTTTCCAGTCACAGCATCCTCCCTGAACCAGCTGAGTTTGAGGATTGCTAAAAAGTCTACACGGATTTTTTTGATAACTAGAATAAACAGCCAGCGACGAAGTTCAGTTTCACCATTACTGAGTCTTCTTAAATAAAAATGAGAAAATTACCTACGATTATCATCTTTTGGATAACCATATCGCTGTTATTTGATGGCTGCATTGGACCACATTGAACAATCTCATGACGCTGAGAATCGGTTGGAACTTATAAAAATTTCTTTGAAAATGTTGCTTTCATCACCGTTAACTGACCGAGAACTTATTTATTGCTCAGGTATTCCGCTGCCCACCTCAGATTCTGATTGGCTAGAGCTTGATGCTATTAGCTTACTACTTAATACATCTGAAGTACTTTTCAAATTGTCTGAAGTATCGGCTGTTACAATATCCAACATCAAAGAAATCAATTCATCTGATTTTTCTATGCTATGATATGTTTTTTTGAGGTAATTCATCAATCCTGAACATAAAGCCCAATCTAATATGACCCTTTCAGCTTTCTTTTGTCTTTTTGCGGATCCAGATTCCCATTTTCTCCCGATATCTCTCTCTCTCTCTCTCTCTTAAGACCTGGTTGTAACATGACGAACGCCGTTTAACGTGTATTGAACCTATTAACAATAATAATAATTTTGTTTTTTAAATACATACCTACAGTCACTTCACATGCCTACAGTTGGTTTATGAAAAATTACCTCAAGTAGCTCACTAAAATCATATTTGAATAAATCGAGCTAATGAACAATCACTACGTATTAATTTAATAGTTATTATATTCAAACCTTCAACACAATGTTAATCATTCTCAATCATAATAAAATAATAGAAGTATTTACAATACTCTGCTTTGTCTCACGAGCCATGGAGAAAGAGTGGAGGTAGACACGAATCAACCGATATCAAAATTTTTTGGAGGTACGATACTCCCTTGAAAGATATTGCCATGTTCATTAACGCATATAGCATTTGACCTCGAGCACAAATAAATACTCACGATTCTTTCTCAGAAGTAGCGAGGGAATAGAATTACTCTTAAAGCCAATTCAAACCTGTTTTGGGACATTTACCTATTGTAAACCTTGGATCAAATTAGACGGCGCATCACTTATGTCTTACATGGACCGGTTAGACTGGTTTCTGTAATCCGTTGTTAAGTGTTGACTACAATTCACTGCGACTTATGATGGCGGGTTCATTATGTGTATAACATAAAACTTTGCGCATGATGAGTTGCATAAAAATTGCATATCCTGTTCCCACGGTAAAGGAAACTCATTTTTAGGGTTTTGTAAAATAATTTTACGAAACCCTACTAGTTTCGCGACCTGTCTGTCCGTCTGTCTGTCCGTCCGTCCGTGTGTCACAGCGCTTTTTCCCGTAAACTACTTAAGCTAGAAACATCAAATTTTGTATGCAGATGTAAAGTGGTGTTCTCTTCAAAGTTCAACTACAAAAAATTTGATAAGGTATTTAAGGGGGGGTCTCCCCATACAGGGGAGTGGCCTCCGAAAAAAAAATCATCAAAGGTAGCCGATATGGGTATCAAATGAAAGGTCTTGATGAAAAATTTTCAAACCAGGTCTTAATTTGATACTTTTTGCTTCGGGGGATGCGCAGGGAGGGGAAATACACGAACAATTTATGACCCCCCCCCTCCCAATTGGACACCTGTGATCTGAAAAATCTGAAAAAATTATGATGGTTGGGTGTTTATGAGTACAACAACAACAAATACCTAAGAAGTCGAAATTCACTCAACTTTGTTAATAATAGTATGATATTCGAATTTCACATTTTCCCCAATAAAATCGTATCGGTACCTTTAAACTGAACGAAATTCGATATTTGCGTAGTCCTACTAAGGGTTCATAAATTTTGTAAGTTTGATGAAATCGAATGATATACACGGAAGTTATAGCCGTTTGAAATTTCTCCAATTACAAAAACACTAACACATGATTTTGGTATTTTATGGACTTTCCATACAATCGGTCACTGCAGTTTTGACTTGATCTTCTTGAAATTTTCCAGTCAGGTCAATAACGTTAATATTTTTGAGAATTCATGATTTGATTGATTTTTGTTGGTTTGCAACAAAATGGCGACCGTTGAAAGTAGAAAAACAATGAATCTTCCTTTGAACGTGCACATCTCTTCGACATATTTCTTGTCGTTATTCATAACTGGTGACTGCATTTCTGAGAAGTTGGGTACAAAACCCTTCTGACATGAGCGTAGGTCTGTTTACCCAACTTGTTTATATATTGATTATTGGAATGATGTGCTTGCCCATTAATGCAAATTTCCCAGCGTAAATATTTAGTGAGATATGCATATGTTAGTAAATGCCATCGGATACCTCATTCTACGAAAGCGTCAAGGAACTCATTAAGCTCAATTTAATTATAAGTTACACTAGAATTGTAGATATCACACGGAAGTTAGGAGTGGAATTGTAATGTGGGAGACAACATTGAGGGTGGTTGCAAAAGAGTACTGTAAGCCAAGATGTTCGTTGCCGATGGTCTCATCCATCTTAAATGCCTTACTGTAGTTGAGTTGATCGTTGTCACTATTTCAGTCTACTATACTGTGGACTGGATAATTGATGCGTAACGCCAAATGCCAGCAATTTGAATGGTTTTATTGTTTAGCACTAATAAAATCATTCAAAACTTTGACTGGTATCAATACTTTTCAATCTTTTATTGTGTTCGGAAAGGCTCTTGGGTGCAAGGCCCCAACGGCGCGAGGCCGTAGGCGGTCACCCACGCATTGCGCCGCCACTGCTGAGAAATTATTTTGGTGAGAACCTGATTTCACGTTTCTGACCAGTAAATTGGTCACATTATTTTCTTTGGGGTTACATTAAGTCTCTGGTCTTCAGGGATAAGCCAGCTTCAATCGACAGGATGGACCCTTTATGGCGTAGACGCGGATAACAACTAAACAAGATAATTTTTAAAGAGTAATGCCATAGATTGTTCTTTTGATTTAAAATCCAATTTTTAATTATAGAATTCAACGTTCTGCCTTCTATATGAGATTAAAACCAAACGTCATAATGAGACCTTTATATTACCCTCACTTCGACAAGTGGTCCTAAAGAAAAGGCAGTGGACGTACTGAATGCAAAGTGCTCCAAAAAATCTATGGCCCAGTGAAACAAGGAACAGAGCGGAGACTTCATTATAGGGATGAGTCGTATGAACTATTTGACTACCCACCTGTCTTGCGTAAAATTACGTAAATTACAATGGGTATGCCGTATAGAAAGAATGGAAAAAACGCAAGAGAATACATATTGACAGGTAGAACACAAGGTCAACATCCATAGCGGGAAGACCAAGAGCTCGATGGGAAAACACAGTAGAAGCTGACAGTAGATTCTTGTTGGGAGGCGGACAAGGTCGCGAAACCGTGATAATTGGAGGAGATTAATCTTGAACGCCAAGGCCCAGCTTGGGCTGCCACGCCATAGACGATGACATGACGGTGACATTTTCGAAATCTCCGAGGACGTGACTGAATACTTTTCATTTAGTTTCCTCTCATCGGCTAAGCTTTATTGGTCATACTGTGGTAGCAAGCTTTTTACAATACCTATATATCTTGAATCGAGTGATATAAAAAAACGTTGTTTTACTTCTTATAATGTTCAAATGGAAACTTTATAGACCAATTTGCATTTTCCAATTTATAATTAATTGTATATTCACTAACATGTCTTATGGCCGTGAGATCTAGTCCCAGACTCTACAAATCACGTATACCGGCTTCTCACGGTTGCAAATTTGTATTTTTGCAATTTTCGGAATCCATGTTGTGAATTTCTGACGATATGTCTGCACCATAGCTTGAAAATGAAAGTTTTTAGTTACACCTCCGCGTGGAGGTGCTTTCTTAAATCTTCCATAATTTTTTTATATAAATCTAACGTACCAGTATACGTGACTTCCCCTCCTCTAGATTGGAGTTCTCCTGAATTCTATTTTATTATTCATGCTGACTATTATTTTCTTCTTCTGAATGTATTGTATAATACAATCGCTAAAATGAGGAAGAATATCGCAAAAGCCGTTGCATTTCATTCATATCCAATATTTTTATCATACCTAAGTTCTTCTATCTTATTAATTTTTTATATATTCTTAATAGCAATATCTTCAAAAGTAAATCTTTTCTGAAAAATTAGCAAATTTCACATTTACAAGATAGAAAAATCTCTCCTGAAATTTGTTAAGGACATTTAAGTAATATTTGTTTAATATTTGTATTCTGCAATTGTTGTAATGAAGGAGACTGTTTTTATTTATTCGAATATTTCGATCGTCACAATCTTGCGTTACATTCAATTCTTATGCATTTTTGACTACAATTGTTTGTTCATTTAATTCTACAATATTATTTCGGTTTTTGCATTGTTTATTGATGGACAACATTTTTAGGGTTTCGTAAAATAATTTTAACAAAACCCTACGAAAATCTTGTCCTGTCTGTCCGTGTGTCACACAACTTTTTCTCGCAAACCGCATAAGGTATTTAAGGGGCGTCTCCCCATACAGGAGAGTAGCCTTTGAAAAAAAAATTTCATCGCATGTAGATAATATGGGTATCAAATGTAAGGTCTTGATGAGAAATTTTCAAAACTGGTCTTAAAATGACATGTTTTGCTTCGAGGGGTGCAGGGGAAGGGGAAATGTACGAAAATGTTGTGTCCGCGAGGGGGGGGCCTCGCGACTTTCGGACCGAAAAATCTGAAAAAAATCACAAAGGTGAGACTTTCAGAGTAGAAGGGCAACAAATACCTCAGAAGTCGAAATTCGATCAACTTTATTATAGTACGTTTTATAAATATTACAATTTTGCAAAAACGAACCCTTAAATTTGCCAAAACGCTACAATTTAAGTTTTTTAAAAGCAATTGTATGCATTCTGAAAATTTCATAACAATTTGGCAGTAAAAAGCTCATTTAACAATTACAACTACATTAACACGTGATACTAGGGAGATACCCGTTTGCAACGAACCTAGACACTACAAATATGTAGACATTTTGATAAAACGTTTAGAAACGCTTTGTAATACTGATATGCTATCATGAATAATCGAGCGACAGGATCAAAACACATGAAACGAAATGGCGGCGCATTTAAAAACATAACCAAGTTTTGATATGCAGAACATATTGTTTGATTTACTAATTGTTTTACAAAACCCTTCTGGCAGGAGTACTCTCTTGCTACTTCAACTTGTTTAAATGTGCAGTGATTCGATAAACTTAATTCGTTAATTGTTTTTAATGGTTAATTTTTGTATGTTCTATTGGATAGTGTAAAAATTATTTATTTATCTGAATCAATTTTTCTCATTGCGGCATTTAGAATTGTTAAAATTACTTTTAATTGAACGTCTGTAAAATCTTTTAGAACTCTAATAGCGAAAATTAATAAATTGTTTCTACTTTCTACTAATCGTAACTCATACAATTTACATCAATTTTATATTTATTGATTTCTCCATCAGTAAGTAGGTTTGGGTGAATAACGCCATGCCTGGCTGATGCAATGTTGCCTTGGAGTTGCTCAATTTTGCTTTTAAGAGGTTGAATTTTGAATAATTGGTCGGATACATTGTTTGAGATACTGTTTACTTTATTCAAAACAAGATTCCACTCCATCTCGAATATATTTTTCAATTGAGTAAATGTTTCGTTAAATTTTTTACTAACTTGTTTGTTAAGCTGCTGAAAATTTCATATGTTCATCAAATTCGTGTCTGTCTTCGTCGTTTGTGGTACCAAAAAGCCACTTATGTTCATTTTCTACAAGATTGGTCGGTCCTCGTTGAGTCCTATTACTTTGTGATGTAAGTGTCTTAACTTGAGCCATCAAATGACGAAGTTCTGTTAGTAAAATTTCTGCAATTTCGTCCTTGTTTAACGTATACATAATCATACCTATTTTTCTAAAAGTTTCCACTTTGTTTAGGCTAATCGTAGATATTTAGAACTGTATTTATAAGTATCATTAGTAATAGAGATAATATGATAGTCTGAAAGTAGAATTATATAAGGTTAACGTTTGACAGTTAATTTTTTCGTTGCCTTTAGTTTACTAGTTAGGTCAGTTATTGTCCTTGCATGATTTCGACAATCATTCTTTTTCTCAAATATGGAATGTTTTCCTGTGTGGTTTCTAGTTACGAGATATGCATTCAGCAACGATACAACCGAATACGCCGCAATCATAACTGTTAATTTGATATGGTGAATCCTACTTTATAAGTTCAAAATTTTCATTCTCAAAAAATTCTTTAAAATGCGCATCATTGAAATTAATTTTGGCGAAAATTTCTGCGGTTTTCCGCTTTTTGCAAAATGTTCTTCAAAAATGTCTATCATAGTTATATGACTACAATTTGAAAGGTTATAGGCTGTCCAAATTTTGAAAACCTATCTGTAATGTGACGCCTACGCCCGGGAATCGAAGTGATTCCGATCCCGAACCCTTGCCCCCGGCCAGATGGGTATGACTTCGAAGTGCAAGCGGACTTCCTCTTTCGTGCGGATATCGTTGCGCAGAAAATATTTTTTTTTTTTCAAATATTTAGATCTGTGGAGATAAATATTTGAAACATAATATTAATTAAACACAGATACATTTCGAGGCATATCCATCTGGTAATGCCCCCCCACAGTTGCCATCAAAACACTATGCCACTGGCGACCAATAAAAATGCCCATTGCCGCCATGTGGCGTTCCATTCCGCGTCAGCTGCGACGACTCCCAGTCCACAGCTGTTTTGTCGGAGGTTGTGAGATTGACAGTCCGACGCAACGAGGGAGAAAAAACGCGGGAAAAAAAAGACTAAGATAACGTTCATTGCAAATGATAAACAGCTAAAATACTGTATTTTTCGTTATCCCGCCACAATCTTAATATACTAAAAGGACGAAAATATGAACTAACAGTGGGTAAAGAGTAATTGAATTGTTTTTCATTTGTTGAGTAATAATTTTCTTATTAGGAAAAAGAAAAGAAAGCGGTATCCAGTGCGGCTCGTGCGGGGCTTCAGTTCCACGTGGCAAAAGGATTTAGGATCAGTACTCGCGTACAACGAGACTCGGATGTGGTGGTGCAACTGCTGCTGTACATTCTGCAGCCATTCTAAAGGACTTGACAGCGGAGTTTCTCGAATTGGACAGCCGGATTGGAACCTGCATTGCTAGAGATGTTGTCATCCCACACATTCATAACGCTTGCTCGGGAAACAGGAAAAAAGCTAAGTGAAATATTAATTAAATAAGAATTTGAGAGAGTTTGCTTGGAAGCTGTCACGAATGTATACGCTGAAATTGGAACTCAAAAACGACGCGCGGTATTCGATTTTGGTTGGCGGCTTTGTCTATTTTTGTGGAGTGTACACAGACCCTTTTGTAAACATTTAACCGGCATATTTTCAAAGTTCAGTCCTAATTCGCGTTTTTGTGGTCAATATTATGAGAATAGACGAGGAAAAGTTACTCGAAGAGATTAAGAAACGGCGCCCATTGTGGGATCCTTACCTAAAGTCCTATAACTCACGCGAGTTGAAATGGAAACTGTGGAATGAATTGGCTGATTGTATGCAAATTAGTAGAGTCTTTGACCCTGCGAGATGTCGTTCTTGCGATCAATTGAATGTGTGCATCTCGTTTATCAGTGGTTATAGTGTTAAGGTCAGTGGCCTTGTCAATTGCATGTACGAATCTTCGTTATAATGCACATGTGAGCCCACATGTGGCTAGTCTGCGTTCGGTGCAGCCACGTCGTCATCGTTAATGCAATCGTTTTATCGAGCTCGCGCCTGACAAAGAGCAAATTATCGAGACGAAGACCAACCCAACAGCTTTATTAGCTGGCAATTAAACATGAATATACACACAGAAGGCATAAAGATATCAGAACACAAACAAACCAGTACCGCTTCGTATCATAAACAATGCAATTAACTCGCCTTCCTTCGGTCTCACTATACACATATCTATAAATGATGGATGTATGACTGATTTATGTTTGTGAGACTCTGTTTGGAAATGATGTACAAATCGGGATTGAAATTCTACGCGCAGTGCTGTAACAAGGGAATCGCTAGAGGAATACAAAAAGTCTGTTAATTACTTGATTGAAAAAAAATTCGGACCTGATGAGTTTTCGAAAATTCAGCATTTTGACTGACTGCTTACATTCCACTCGCTCTTTTACAAAGTTAAACATTGCATATTACTTTATTTTAGCAATGATTTGATATGAGTTTTAGCTGATTCAGAAAATTGTTTCAAGTTTTTCATTACAAGTTGGACGATTTCCAGAGATAATATCATTTTGAAAATTTATATGTTTACTATCAAGCCTACCCCGGAATCATTCGGCGACTGAAGAAAATCAAGCACAAGTATGTCCTTTTGTATTAATGTTTGCCTGAATTGTGTAATTTTGGTATCGAGTGCTTTGATCTGCAACCTATATAATTCAGTTATTCTACCGGAATCAAGGTCGGAATCTCTTGCTTTTGATTAATTACAATCTTAACTGCTTTCGTCGTGAAGACAGTGTTTCGTCAACATATTCCGCCTTATGAGATGAGAACGCTATTCAAGATCCATTGCATCAACCGGCATTGGGTGACTGTCATATGCTTTTGTATTATTCTTTCTATTTCAATCCTGTAGGTTTCAACAACTCACCTATAGACATAAGTCATCGCTGGCCGCAAAACAAGCTTAAATTGAATATTTTGAAATTTGGTTAGTTCTTTCCAGTGAGATCGAGCCTCATCTTCATTGGATTTGATAGCAAAATGAGCTTCATTTTAGTTTAATTAGCCCCTTTCGCATTCAACTCAGTAGGTTACTGATGTTAGGTGATCACATCTTCCGATGGCTAGATAATGTTTACATAATTTTTTTTAATGTTGTAAAAAGAAAGAGAAAGCAGGCAATGCATATATAGACTATAGATACTTTAACCTTTTAGGATTCTTCAAATAATGATCGTAAGCATTTGACCTTAACGTAGGTTGTCGTTTATATCATTTTATGACTATTATTTACCTCCCGTGTGCGGAATATTTAATGCATCTATAATTTTTGTATATCTTATGATTGGTGAAGAAACGCAGAGAAAACAAAGGTGGCAAACACTATATTTTGTTCATACAAATAAAACTATTTACATAAACATTGGCACTTAAGTGGCCGCGTAAAAAAAAAAAAGTTAGAGAAATAAATGAAATCAAAGCCATAAAGTTGTCATACGAAAAGAACCGAAGAAAAAGAATAAAGCATGGAAAAGTAACCACTTGAAAGAAAAAAAAAAAAAATAACTTCAAGAGAAAAAAAAAAAAGGATGGTACTTGAGAGTAAACATATAAAAAGATTAATGTAGTTTCTGCGTAAAATTAAATAAAGAGATAAACAGAGAAATAGAAATCTGCATGAATAAAATATATATAATTATAATACAATTATTTATTAAGCATTAAGACAACAAAAACCAATGAAGCATAAATAAAGAAATGTTACTTTTCTTCCCCGTTCAATATAAGGATTGTTGACTGTAATTGCCTTACAATTCTAATTATTATTTCCGTTTATCTATCAAGACTTTATTTTATTCGTTAGCGAAAAGGCATCAAATGTTTTTAAAATCTGGGTTGTAATTATTATTGTTAGTTGTACTGATTCATAAGATAGAGCATAAAAATGAATAAAATGGATTGCTAACTAACTAAAGACTTTCCTTTTCAGTGGTTCCTTGTTTCAGCGGGAAGGAGAGTGCAGGGTAGGTATGCCGTCGCGAGGGTAGGGTTTCGACAAATCCGCTGAGGTCGGTTTCGTGTCGCGCGCGGTACGCGGTACCTTTGTTGTTTTGTCATTTTATTAGAGTAGTTTTCGTCGGGTTAATTTCGAGTAGCATACTTTGCGGTACCGCGTCGGAAATTCGGGAACGCGAAATAAAAATTAGATTTTGTATTCTTGACTGGTTAATGAAGAAATACGGAGTAACGTAGAATAGGTTTCTTCTCCGTATGGTTTTGTTTTGTAACGCGTTTTGAAAACGGGCGTGTATAGGTGGCTGAATTATGTAAATGAGCGTTACCCATTCGGAGACCCGCGACCGAAATCCTCTCCGAACTAGCTGGCCGACAAGCAGCCACCGCGTGAATGGGTTACGGTGCACGGATTGGTTGACCTGTTGGTATCATCCGTTGGCACTACTCAGACTTAACGTCTAGAACCGATGAGAGGTCGGTTCCGCGTTCGAACCAAAAATGGTTGAAAATCATTACATATCTATTGTAGTCATAATAGTGTTATTATCAATCCGAAGAATTTGATTTGTATTTGATGGATTTTCTGTTAATTGAAACTTAGGCTTTATTGGTTTTCGATTATATTCATTCCAAAGGCAAACATCACATTGATTCAAATTCAAATTAAATTAATCAAACTAAAAGATTTTGGATTGTAAATGTTGTTTTTGACTCCTCGATGATATCACTCCTCCTGTGATATAAGCTTCTGTAGGTATGTCCTGAACCCTATAGGAACACCTAATAAATTTTACTTTCGAAACATTTAAATAAATGCCACGAATTTTGTTTTGGGCTATATTGTATTGACTATCTGGTGGTTTGGCAAAAATCCCAGTTGTACCTTTTTAGGGTTTTGTAAAATAATTTTACATAACATTACCAAAACCGCGTCCCCTCTGTCCGTTTTGCCGTCCGTCTGTCACCGCACTTTTTCTCGCAAACTACTTAAGCTAGAAACATCAAAATTTGTATGCAGATGTAAAGTGGTGCTCTCTTTATAGTTCAACTGCAAAAAAATTTAATTAGGTATTTACGGGGGGTCTCCCCATGCAGGGGAGTGGCCCCCGAAAAAAAATTTCATCGAAGGTAGCCGATATGGGTGTCAAATGAAAGGTACTGATAAGAACTTTTCAAAAAACTTTTTACTTCCAGGAGCGCACAGGGAGGGGAAGTACACGAAAAATTTGTGTTCCCCCGCCTCTCGTGATTGGACACCTGTGACCCGAAAAAGCTGAAAAAAGTATAAAGGTAGTGGAGTGGAGGTGAAGTACAACAACATCAAATACCTTAGAAGTCAAAATTCGCTCAACTTTGTTAGTAATAGTATGATATTCGAATTTGAGATTTTCCCCAATAAAATCATATAGGTACTCGTAAACTGAACGAAATTCGATATTTAATTGCACCCCCCCCTACATGAAAGTTTCATGAAGAGTATATATTGTACATATCTTTGAGAATTTATTTAACAAGTGATAGTAAGTATCGTAAAACAAATTGGTGGCCGTTTTAAATGAAAATATTGAATTAATTTGGGTTATTTTAACCTAACTTTAATATCTAAAGTACAGGCTATTAATCCTTACCGAGAGCATACATTTTAAAGGAGACAAAATTAAGGTCGTAGATTTTTATGAGCATAACAATAAAAAACACATTCAAAGCCGAAATTCACTCAGCTTTTTTTATAGTAGTACTCGAAGTATTTGTAAATATAACTTTTTTCTTGGTAAATTCATTGATGCACGCTTAAATTCACTGAAATTTGGTATTTAGATAGTTCTTTAAAATATCCATATACTCTGTAATTTTCAATGCAATGAATCACATTTACAGAAGTTGAGCCATTTTAATTTTCTCTAATTTATGTACCATTTAGGTTTTCCATCAAACTAGATATTGCACTTTTGATTGGATAGTGTCTAAATTTTCAGATGAAATGAATAACAAGAATGTCTTCAAGGTTTCATTCAGTCAATGTTTATTTGTAATATTACAACAAAAAACAAGTTGGGTAAACAGACCTACGCTCATGTCAGAAGGGTTTTGTATTCAATTTAGAAAATGCAGTCACCAGATCGAATCAAATCAAGAAACATGTCAAAGACGATTTTATTGGAGAAAATATGAAATACGAAGATCATACTATTATTAACAAAGTTGAACGAATTTCGACTTCTGAGGTTTTTGGTATTGTTATACTCATAAATATCTCCCTTGATAATTATTTCAGATGGATGATGACGGAGGAAACACATTTTTCATGTATTTCCCCCCTGTGCCCCCACTGAAGCTAAAACTGACAGATTAACAACTGTTTTGAA
Source organism: Odontomyia ornata (assembly GCA_963969285.1). Classification (NCBI taxonomy): domain Eukaryota; kingdom Metazoa; phylum Arthropoda; class Insecta; order Diptera; family Stratiomyidae; genus Odontomyia; species Odontomyia ornata. The sequence goes on from OZ017740.1 coordinate 157,229,297, forward strand.
AAGCTCCCATGAAAACTTTCATTTCATACTCATATCGGCTACGTTTGATACATTTTTTTTCAGGGGCCACTTTCCTGTACTGTTATCATCGATTAATGGCCAATTTTTCGAATCCTAGAATGGTTACAAAACCCTTTTGCTAGGAGCTCTCTCCCACCTCCTTGACTTGTTTCACTTATGAGCATTAATTGTAGGTACTCATCTTCAGTCATTCATTAAATTGAATCAAGTGTTCAAAGCATGCACCTTAAACGTTGAAGTTGGGAAAAACTAACTCAAACTATTCAACCTTCGCATTTTAAACAGCCACCATTTTGTTTTATGATTACTGATACCACTAGCTGAACCGATTCTCAAAGATATACATGACACTTATCATTCCTGAAATTTTCATGCAAATCCTAGCAAAACTGTAGTGTCTGAGTCAGTAAAAAGCGCATGTTGTTCCATAGCCATATGTTGCCATAGTAATACATGCGGCGCATATTGTTCCATAGTAATACAGGAAAATTCAAACCACTATAACTTCGCTAAATATGATTCAATCTTTATGAAACTTTCAGAATAGATCAATCTTATAAATATACATCTACGTACTGAATTTCATTGAATTTAAGGGTACCGTTGAGATTTTATTCAAGAAAACATAAAATCGATAAATCATACTATTACTAACAAAGTTGAGTGTATTGTGACTTCTCACGTATTTGTTGCTGTTGTACTCACCAAGGCCTACATTCCTGATTTTTTTCAGATTTTTCGGATCACAGGTGTCCAATCGCGAGGGGGGGGGGACACAAATTTTTCGTGTATTTCCCCTCCCTGTGCGCCCCTCGAAGCAAATTTTGCCAAACTAAGACCTGTTTTGAAAAGTTCTCACCAAGACCTTTCATTTGATACCCATATCGGCTACCTTCAATGAAATTTTTTTTTCGGGGGGTCACTCCCCTATACGGGGAGACCCCCCTTAAATACCTTATAAAATTTTTTTGTAGTTGAACTTTGAAGAGATCACCACTTTACACCTACACACAAAATTTGATGATTCTAGCTTAAGTAGTTTCCGAGAAAAACTGCTGTGACACACGGACGGACGGACGGACGGACGGACGGACGGACGGACGGACGGACGGACGGACGGACAGACGGACAGACGGACAGACTGGTCGCGAAACTAGTAGGGTTTTGTAAAATTATTTTACAAAACCCTAAAAAGACTGGTTCGACTAAAGAAACAACTGTTTATCTTTTAAAGTGGGAATGTTTTTGTTATAGATGTCGTCAAAGTTGATCGTGAGTTTATTCATTATTGGTATCATACATATCATAGTTTGAGTATGAAACCCTTCTAAAATGAGCGCGGTTCCATCTACCCAACTTGTTTACATATACTATTATTTGATATTGGAACCTCTTTCATTTTATTTATTGATGACTTTATTAGGGTGTTGTAAAATAATTTTACAAAATCCTACTAAAATCGCATCCTGTCTGCCCGTCCGTCCGCGTGTCACAGCACTTTTTCTCGCAAACTACTCAAGCTATTGTAGGAACATTAAATTTTGTATGCAGGTGTAAAGTGGTGCTCTCTTCAATGTTTGACTATAAACAAATTTTATAAGGTATTTACGGGGGTCTCCCCATAAAGGGGAGTGCCCCCGAAAACAAAATTTCATCAAAGGTAGCCGATATGGGTATCAAATGAAAGGTGTTGATGAGAACTTTTGAAAACAGTTATTAATTTGACACTTTTTGCTTCGAGGGGCGCACAGAGAGGGGAAATATATGAAAAATTTGTGCCCCCCACTCGTGATTGGATTGAAAATAAGGTTAATAACATTAACATTTTTGGGAATTCATGATTTGAATAATTTTTATTGATTCATAACAAAATGGTGACCGTTGAAAATATAAAAACAATGGATTTTCTTCTAAACGTACACATCTCTTTGACATATTTCTTCACTTTACTCGTTGCTGGTGACCGTTGCTCATTGCTGGTTGAGTACAAAACCTTTCTGACATGAGCGTAGGTCTATCTACCCAACTTGTTGTTAATAATTTCTGTACCGTCACTTCCTCATTCAGGCAGATCTTGAAAACGTAATGAATTGCGATCATAGTGATATTATAAATATTTCCAAGCCCGCATATGTAACCTGTATGATACCTGTTTCCATAATTATAGATGGATGTATTCTAAAGTGAACTTCTTTAGTCTCGAATATGTCATATGGTACTCTTTATATTTTTTGGGTTTTTAATTTGACACTCATTACAAATTAGTTGGTGGATTTTTAGAATTTTGTGCCTACGTGAATCATTTATAATTGGAACTAGCACTTGCGTCGATTGATAATGAAGCATCTCTAAAATGTTGCTTAATTTACATATCATTTGTATGGAACTCAGATTAAACATTCATCAGGTTAGTGATACTGGACGTCGTTTACCTTTCATCTTAAGAAACTCATTCCTGAAAATATAAAAAAAAGGAATGTAATCACATATATAGTTATAGAGGACTGTTGAAAACTGGATATTATTAAAAGGCTTTCTTTCAATGACCCCATTTAACATTCTAGCAAGTTTTTTTTTAGTTTAATGGGCGTTAAAAAATCAGAAAATAATTGTCAGAATTATGTATAGCACCAATTTACTTTCTTTTATATTTTCTTACAATTTACTTCAATCAGGATCTTACTATGATGCTACAAAGCATTAAGTTTATATCATGCTGAAACATTAAAAATATTAAATCCCTACACGCGAGCGAAGTGTCCACTTAAGTTATAATTTAAGGAATTTTATATGTTAGAAATCATAAAGTATGAATCAGTTTAACAGCCAGCGCATTGTTTTACTTTTTCCATTATACTCGTACACTAGATTTGGTACATTAACAAAATACTCTATGTTCTAGGCGATTTCATATTGGAGGGTGAAACAAACCGTGTTAAATTAAATTCCCAAAAACTCCCACGGTTAGTATAAACATTCTTCTGCTTCCATATGTTACACAAAGAAGTTATGGATGGGTTGCGACTTCGCGAATCTTCAATTAAATGCTAATATTCTTTATATCGTGGGAATGTTCCATAGCAATGTTCAAAAAGACATTCTTTTGTATCCTTCAGATGGTCATTTCCTCGCAAGGACACGAGTGTACGGAAAGACGTTTGGTCCCTCTTGTCGGAAACATGAATAAATTGCCTTAACAACCTTTCAAGCACCTGCCTATTGGCTGGTGCGATATGACTTCGTGACGAGCAATTACTTGTGGGTTACTCTTGAAAAATCACTCCAGTGGAACGTATACTCGTATATGTTAAACTCATGCAATATTCCTAACTCCTATCCCATTTTTATTGCTAGGGCTGAAATAAAGTTTCGATTATTTTTAAACAAATGTGTACATAATATGGTGCCTCGCTACAAGAGACAGATAATTTTGATTAGTAGATGTCCTAGGGAGGTAATTTGATCTTAAAGGAGCAGTAATGCAATTTTAAATGCATGCATCACAATATTTCCTCTGCTACAGTAGCCTCAAGCTAATGTTGTTGATAAACTGACGGCAATTGTACAATTTTTTCGATTCTACCCTCTTGCTTATGTAAATATGACAATTCTTCCAAAGGGTCAATTTGCATGTGTGGTGTATTCTCTTGTACCGACTGTAAACAGTGACGAAATATCTGAAAAGACTAGCACAAAGGGTGTTTGAGTATCCTTGCTCATTATAGCGGCAACCTACCTGTGAGTATTGAGAAGGTGTATTCTGATTGAATTCAGGTGTTTTATGAGCACACAAGTTGAAGAGTAGTCACCTCATGAACTTCTTATGTTTGTGGTGGGGGGTGTACTCCTGATAATTATTAGTCCTTCAATGTCCGATAGTTTATGTATTTTGTTATTATTATCAAGTTATTGTGACTTTTGTGGGTTGAATCATTATCATGCCGAAAACAATCATTTGTCTTTTGGGCTCACGTTGTCGTTGAAGAGGGTTGAAGGTGGCTTGTCGCTTCCAAGGAACTTCATAGTGCATCGCGAGTAGAATCGTGAAACACTTGTTTGATAGCGCGCATTCTTGAATGATGTTTTAATATAACTAGAGGATTTGTTATTAAGTGAATATAGCTATAGAGATTTAGTGTTGTGGAAAAAAGTTTATAACGGACTGAAAACCTATAGTAATTTGACAATTTCAGTTTAGAAAATCGTAGTGAAATTGTTGTTGAATAAATCATAAGTTAACCGAGTGTACGTTGAATTTTTACAACCTTGAGAACGATCTAATCATTTTTTACTGTTGCCTAAATATTACATGAAGTTTGCATCAAAATATTATAGTAGTTTTTTTTTTCTTTTATGTAGGTTCTCAACATAGCGGCACAACAGGTGAAGACGACTTTAATGTTTCAAGTGAACTAGAGCACAGCATCAAATTAGAAAATAGTAACCGCGACCGTGAAACAAATGCAGAATCAGATGACGAAGAAGCAATCGATTATCGGTGTGTAGTTTGCGAAAGACAATGTCATGATATCGACCAGTAAGTAAAATATCCTGATTTTGAACTCTGCCGATTTTTATGAGTTTGTATTTGCAGAAAAATAATACTTGATATACAGATAAATGTTGAATAAACTTATTGCTTTTTTATGCGCTGATTCTCAAAGATGGGTGTTAAAGCCTTTCCAAATTCAGTGCAATAAAAATAACATCCAAAAATGAAAAATTTTCATTAAATTCTTTAGATATCTAAGAACTCTCGGTATGGTAAAAGATCGTCTACCTAGTGATTAATTTGTAAACTGCTGTGTTCTTCTTACTTCCTCTGATAGCTATGTTATAAATTGAACTTTCACCAGGTAAACTCTTACAATTTTTCTAGTCATAAAAATTGCTCACAATACATTTTTTTCTGCGCAACCTAAACCTGCAGTATTTTAGCATACTTTTGATGCATATCTATCAATTTTCGTACATAAGTGAAAAAATAAGCATTTAAAAGTTTTGAATTTTAAAAACATTCGAAAATCCTAAAGAATAAGTTATAATGCGTCGAGTTTTCTTTGTATTTAAGAAAACCATATAATCAGACTGTAAAATCATAAATAAACTACCAGCAGATCCGTATGAGTTGCAACAAATATCTTTAAAGCTGTGAATTTAATAAAATTCATTTTCGTCTACTGTTGGTCTCCAGGAGTAGCCACTTCCTATCTTCCCAGTTTTTGGAATTTCTAGCTTCTTGAAAAAGCTCCTATTGTGCTCTGCTTACCCCATAACCCTTGGCTTGGAAGTCTGTGTACAAGGATGTGGATGGATTTTCATACATATCAGTAGCTCATCATTGGAGCAAATTCTCTTTTATTCTTCGCTAAATAATAAGCACTTTGCATCCAAACACATTCAAGGCCGAACCAGAATCACTTTTTTGAGTTTCTGTAGAGCAATTCAAGCTGGATGCCTAATTTGTCTGCAGTATTTACTTATTACTACATCATGTCTTTGTTCTTGATGCTCTTTTATGAATCCTTTAAAAATTGCCTGCCTTTGAGGTCATGTTTTGACAAGCTTGCATGATTCTCCTCGTCTATTTGTTAAAACTTATATTTGGTTTCATTGGCTTTTCCCGGAGTTCAATAATCATTTACTTCGCTTTAATTTACAATATTAATATTTTCAATAAGAACAAAACTTTAAAATGTTGACACCTACTAAATCATCAAATATATTGAGGACACGATGATCTTGGTTAGCCGTTTTCTACCTCATGTAGTGGCTTCGTAAGCTCAAATGAAGTCATTTCATCATTTCCTCAAGTTTTTTAGCTGAACGTATAAAATAAATGTTTTAACATACTAACGGATATGATCATATCGTTATGCATAATATACAATGTATCTGTGTATTGCGGTCAATTGCCTATCCTAAGTTTCCTTTGGTATAGGATTAACCAGAGTCAACCAATTAAATTTCAGCTAAGGCCTTTTAAGATCGCCTTTTAGCGTTTAGGGTTCAATGGGATTTTTAGCCGCAAATATAAGCACACTGCGATAAGACTTACTATGAGTCCTAAGGCATACGCAGAACTTATGTGTTCATATGTAGGTGTGCCCTTGCCAAGAATGATGTGTACAACTATAACAAAAATGCACAATCTAAAAATTATCACAAGGAAAAATTGAAAATCCTTACAACAATCAATCTGGTAAGAAAAATCAGAAAGTCGTAGTATGTACACTTCCATTTAACAATGAGTAAATTAAAATAGTCGCGTGCCAATTTTTTGTAGCTTGTCCGAACCCTTAGCCCCCGATTTTGGATAGAAACCATAGTTTAATAAGTAGATACATACTACGTTCATAAAAGGCACTGCTCTAGGCTTAACGTAGACATGCTAAGTGGCAAATGTCTTTAAGCAAATGTCCTCACTTAGGTCTTCTGAGGGCCAATGTGATGCAAAAATAATAAGTTTATCGTCATAATTGCGAAACAAACCTTCAAGGATATTTACAAATGACCAGGATTTAGAGAAACTGAGTATCGAAAGCTAGCCAATGATTTTGTAGCGCCATAGCTTCGGATTCTAGATTTCCCGAAAGTTTCTAAGAGAAAATGTACCTGAGTATAGTAACTAACTATAATAAAGCTTCAATGTGTAAGTGGTGTGGGATCTTTGACTCATAGTCCCCTATTCATCTTCTTCTTCGTAGTACTTCAGCTCCTCTTGGACGTTCCTGTTACAAGCACCTCCAACCATCTAGATCCATTGACTGCATCCTCCACATATGAAATCCGAGCAGTGATGAACTGTCTTCGTCGGCCAAGTCAGAACAGTATTTCCTCGGTTTCCCCACTGGCCTCTGCTGTTCAGTTCGGTTCGTGTGGTCAGGCTATTGCAGCTTCCGCAATCTTACAACCATTAAAATCTCCGGGTCGTCAAAATGTTCATACAGCTCATGGTTTACTATTAGTCCCATCTAGCCTAGCATAATTCCCTATTGGGGACTTGTATTTTCCTAAATATTTCACAGGGCTTGCTTTGTATTTTAGTCTAAACTTCATTAAGTTGCAGTCGCAGGATTTTTTTTGGTTCTCTAAGTATAGAAATGACTTAAACGTTAGGGAACACTGAAGTAGGAGATTAGACAGCCTTTTTGTTTTCGAATGATGCTAGCCATCTACTCACTCCTTTTCTAAGGTTCATATCATCGTAGATATTTGGTAAGACGTGGCCGTTATTAAAAAGACAATTCGAAATTCAATAGCGTATGGAATTTAAAGTTTATATCAGCACTCTTCCCAACAGTTGAGCATCAAATATTCAATATTGCTGCTACACATGCATATGCTTTAAAATTAACATGTTGAATGAAGCTAATGAAACAGCTCTAGATGTGACAGCATAGGTATAGAACGGAGTATCTCTGTAAAAGAAATTCTGCTCATCTACGAATATTATCTATTGTCTTCCGGCTCACCAACCTTTCTATGCCTAGCGGTGAGCACAATTATTGATATCATTATAAAGGGTTTTCCATTAAGGACATAACAATTTTATGTATTAATAAAAAAAAAGAAATATTTGAGATATTGAGTTCAAATTTCTTGTGGGTGTAGTGCAAGCATTAAATTTTATGAATGAAATTCGATTTCGGTCATATGACCACTACGAGTCCGTTTACAGCGGTCGATTCTTTGGACTACATTTTCCGCCATTTTAGCACGTATGTTATTTCGACCGTTACGTTGGCGATTTCACATTGGATGTTGTCTTTGAGCTCGTGTAAAGTTGCTGACTTGTTGACATAGACCAGTGGCTTGACATAACCCCATAAAAAGCAAGCCGATGGCGTTAGATCACCATTCGACCGGACCATTTCTCGAGATAACACGTTCACCAAATTTTCCTTTCAATAAATCGATTGTGAGGTGTGCTGTGTGGCTAGTGGGAGCATTTTGTTAAAACCACATATTGTTGATGCCAAGTTCATCTAATTCTGGCCACAAATTATCTTCCAACATAACGCGATAACTGTGATTTTTTTCAGATGTAACGGTGTCTCAAGAAGCAAATGTGGGTTTGATGCTGACCAATAATGCATATTTTGCTTATCGACAAAACCATTGAGCCAGAAATGAGCTTCATCGCTGACGTTGATTTTTTGATGAAATTCTTCATTTTCTTCAAGCTTTGCCAGGGCCCAATTGGAGAAGCTTCGGCGTTTTGAATGATCAAGCGGCTTTATTTTTTGAGTCAGTTTGATCTTATAACTATGGAGGGCAAGCTTTTTTCGCAAAATACACCACACTGTCGTTTGAGTGTTGCCCGATTCTTGAAAACGACGTGAAATCAACAGATTTGGCTCATTTTGAATCAATCCATTTACGGCTGTGATATTTCTTTTGGCACCAGAACGTCCAGTAGTGAAAATTTGGACTGGAACTTATCCACTATAGCACGCATAGCCTTTCGGATGGGACGATTATTATGGCCGAAAATTGGAATAAGTGCTCTTAAACTTGCGACCACCAACTCAGGATTTCGGTAGTAATTTTTAATAATTTCTAAACGTTGCTGTTTTGTGAACTTTACCATGATGAAAATGGCGACTTTAACTTACGTTTTGACGTCGACAGTTAATTGAAAAAATTGAAAGTGCATTCATATAAAGATGCAAAACTGGTGTGTCCTTAATGGAAAACACTACAATGTTATATCACTCACTTGGCTCTTTGGCACAGAAAGGCTTATGTGCCCTGTTTTGTATGTTTTTTTTCGATAAACTACCAGAAAATAGAGCGATTTCAATTTTGTTTCTTTGTTATAAACTAATGTTTATATTTCAATGCAAAAAGGAATAGTACCACTGATTTGTGCTAGTACTTAAACTTGTCACGATAAATATATATATATAGAATGAATATGATATCAAAAATCTGGTAAGCTTTCCTTCTTATGGCAATTCCCAGGCAACCTTTAAGAACCTTACATCCAATCGAGTTTTCACAATTGCTAACAGTTATTACAAACTGGAACCTACAAACGTTAGTTGAAGATTCATATTATATTCTCTGCAAATTTTAGCGCACATACTATTGCATATTTGGTTGATGATTTATGGTTTTTTCTGAAACTTTGATGCTCTCTAATTATAGTTTCCTCAAAGCACCTCACCTTATACATTTCATCTTAATAACTGTTGGACTGCAAGGTTGTAGGTTTCTGCCATCGTCCTGTTTTATTTCGAGTGTTGCCTCGATGGTCGGGGGCCGCTTGTCCAGCGTGTCGTGATTTGGGTGCCTTGCCCTTCCCGGTCGCCAGTACTCCTGCGGCAGTTCACTGACCAGGCGCCGGAACTTCTTGCGCTCCGCTGCAGTTGTTACCACCTTGCCAAGTCGTTTTGCTTTACAGGTGCGTTGTTGTAACTAAATCTGCCGGTGGTTTGCTCTCTGCCGCCTTGGTACCGAACGGCTTCTTCTGCCGGGCCCGGTATTCAGCGATGCTGATTGGTTTGGGGCCGGCTTGAAGGTCCGCTGTAATGGCCTCTGCCAAACTTGGTCCTGGTGGCATCTAGGGCTCTAGGCAAATAGCAAACCAGAGCACCTAGATATGAAAAGACGGACCTAGGCACTTAAGCCAACTAGACAAAAACCAGCCGCAAGGCCAACTGGTTTTCAACCAATCTATTAGGCAAAGTCAACCAACAGGAAGGTTCGAAGGAAATTAGTCTAGGCACAAGGCCAACTAGACAAGACCAGGTGCAAGGCCAACTGGTTTTCCAAATAGATGGTAGGCGAAGCCAACCACTTGAAGCAAAGAATGATAGTCGCTTGAATTTCCAGCCTGCTTTGCTGTTTATATACGTTGTTTTTGCTTGCTCGAGGGATCTTATTACTTTTAGTGATATAAATTCCACGCAATGCCTTTGAGTGGGGTTGAAATACCAATGCTTACTGCACAACTCCGTATATTCATGAATTTGAAGTGATTGTCTATTCATTTCAAAATAATACCAACAATGACCAGTATCTAGATTTTATTTTCGTCCTTCCTCCAATAGTTGTATACTCTGAAACATTGTGTGGAGCGCAAACTTCACGCACTTAGAGGGAAGCCCTACTTTTTTGTTCGTAGCTACTTCGGTTTGTGTGTAATTTTGCCATTTAAGTTTTGTATCCAATCCTAAAATAAGTGAGAACTGCACATAAAAGTGTGATTTTACTACTCAAAATACAAATTACACAATATTATGGTTTTTACAGACAAGAAAACATCTATTATATGTGGTTCTGCGTTTCAGAATACATATAAATGATCGTCGGTTTTTATGTAGCGATTCTAAATGGAAGCATGTTCACAGGGTGTCCAGATTTTAGAAGATCGTCAATATCTTACATCATATTGATCAACTTAAATGCTTCAACTCTCACTCTAGAATAACATGTCAGAAATCATACATATTAAAGCAGGCAACAAAACGTGCCTTCATTCATTGTTAAAAAATCCAACAGAAGTGTTTTGCAAAAATAATACGAGAAATATCACAAAACGCACACACATCAAGATTCCTCACAATTTTTGATGCTTTTATTTAAAACGTTATCGTACGTTCGGGATTTCCGGAAGGAAATCTAAACCGACCTCTCATCGGTTAAAGACGCAAAGTCTCGGTACATACCAACGGACTCTACCCAAAAGTTCAGCTAGTCCGGGCACACTTAGCGTGTTCCAAAGTGGCTGCTTGCAAGCTAACTAGTTTGGAGAGGAATTTTCTGGTCGCAAGTCTTACGCGAGGTGACCAAGTCTGGATACAATTTACCAGCCACCGATTCAAATGCCCGTTTAAAACAAATTCTAATAACCCTCCAAGGTCACCCTTTACCAAATTGACTGCTGGTCAAACAAACAGTTTAATTTTTTACAATTTTTACGTTCATTGGACCTCAGCTGCAATTTTCGAAAAACTGGGGAACTATTTGTTTTATCAATAAATTTAACATTTTATTACTCGATAACATTTTAGTTGATGAAAATTGTATTTCTTACTTCAGAAAATCAAAAATGTATGTGCCACAACAGGTACATTGCAGCAATATCTTCATCTACGAAGTGTGGAATGCTTTGAAACAATTATTTTGTTTATTTTTGCATAATCCAACTCCACCCTTTTCACAAATTGTCGGCCAGTGACAAACTTGTGCTTGGTACACAGCAGTCGGTGGCACAAATTGTGCTGGACCTTTGCATTTTTTTGCCTGTATGTCCGATTCAATGCTTCGGCGTTGACCATTTGCTTTTATCCCCATCTTCCTGAGCACTGTACCAACGTCATCACAAAAGTCAGCCAAACCCGTTTGTATAGTAACCAGGCATTGGACCAGCAAGGTCCAAAAATGGTAAAATATGTAAGCCTGGCATCTCTTGCTTCGTATTTTTATTTTATACCTACCCATTATGCTGTCAATAAGATCGACACCGCCCATATGACAGTTATATTCTTCCACCACGTTTGGTCTATCAATAGCCACATACGCCTTAAGGCTCTTGTCGTATTTAGATACTTGTGATTTGGATAGTTCACCCACAAAACAGGACGAGAGTTTGACTATTTTGTTCTCCTTCCAGGTCACTGTAGATACCTGTATCTCAATTCCTTCAACACTGGAAACATACTCAACTGAATAGCCACGTTCTTTTTTGACAATTTCTTTTTCTGTAGGTAGTCTACAGTTATGATTCCCAAGCTCAATATTCCTTGTTTAGTGAGATATTCTAATAGTTGCTGGAACGTGAAGTAAGTGTCAAAATGTAGGCAGTAGTTTTGATTGTGTGGTACTTGATGAGTTACTCTAACGGCAGCACCTAGACTCAGCTCATTAGATGCAATTACGTTTCACTTCCTGTTTCTGCCTCAAATTTGTATGCAAATCCACTAACACCTCTCAGAACATCAACTTTGTACCCCCACTTATGGGGCTTCTTCGGATTGCATCTCTTCAGGTTATTTCTTGCTTTCGTGGAACAAATCTGCTCATCCACACTGAGATACTTCTCGAATGGGACCTTGAGGCAAGTTTCATTTAGCTTTGTCACAATAAGTCTAATTTTGAACAGGCGGTCGTGATCTGCGTGATTTTGAGGAACCATTTTAGAGTTGCCATTAAAATGAATAAATTGTTTGATTTTTTCAAATCGATTCTCTGGCATTGTTTCTTTAAGAAGAGGTGTTTATAAACTGTTACTCCAATGTTTTGTAACTCTTGGCAGATGTACCAACGACATAATAAAAACCGGCCAAATAATTCTTGGATATCGGTTTCTGTGACGTGGAATGTCATATTAATAGTTTTTTGCACAATATATAGATTCGTTTGGCTTACAATTTTTCCAAAAATTTCCTTAGGAAATATTTTGATATAGAACTATACTGGGCTATCAAGTTCCAAAAACTCTGCTGGCAAATTTTCGTCACCAGTAAAGCATGAATGCTACTCATTTAGCTTGAGGCTCTTTTTTTCAGCTTATATTCAATTTTTGCTTGACTGCATCTTAATGGGCCTGGTCGAGATGATGAATATAAGTAGGAGCTGGCAGTTGGGAAGTGCTATTTGTACTCTCAGTACGTTCAATGATGGTATCAGTTTCCTCTTCATTAATCTCTTCAAAATCATCTTCTTCCATTAGCTCCCCCAGATCAGGAACAAATCAGGGTCTACGATGCTGTCGTCATCACCGTCGAACCCATTTTCTCTGTCTGCGTAATCAATGAGAAACTTCAATATTTCGTCTTCTCGTAGACCTCTGGCAGCCATCCTGTAACAAGAACCTTGTAGACTCACACGACAAACACTCAGTTTTTATTGTTTATAAGTATATATATTTTTTTCGATATTAAAAGCTTTGTTATTCACTGCACTTCACGAAATCGGGACAAGCTCAATTGTAATTTGTTTCTGTCCAAATTTCACCATATACTGAGTATAAACTGTACTTAGAACTTAAAGTGCATTTTGTTCCAGAGCGGAAATTGTGCTTTATAACCGAAAAAGTCTTTTCGACCATATTTTATAAGCAAAAATTTGGAATGTTCCAGTACTATCTCATGATCAAATAAAGGGTTAAACTGCTGTTTAACCAATTAAACTAGCAACATGGGATGGAAGATTGTTTTTTTTTTTGAGAGAATTATGTGAGAGTTTTACTTAGTTTTGCTCTGCATAGCGCCATGATTTAGCAAAAATTATAGTTGTATGTAATAAAATGCATTGTAACAATGACTTTGGCTGACTTTAAGGGTTGCATTATTCTACAAAATTTGTTTTCCAATTTATTTAACTCAGTAGAATACTCCGGCGCTCTAAGCGTTTACTTTTGAATTTATTACAAATCATACCAAAACCTACTTTTTCTCTTAACGCGTTACGCATTAACTAGGAAAAATCTAAATATTCATAGTCAACGTATATTCATTAGCTCATTGAACATCCACTTTTCACCCTTCATTTTTTCGATGATTGTCTTCATTCTAATTGATAACAATCAATTATAATAATTTATTTACAAATTGAACTTGTGATATTTACGAAAGTCAACACTTCCATTCTAATTGATAAGCAACCGCCAAGCATTAGCTGTTAATTTCGTTTTTGTCGATGATTTCTCCACATGTCCTAATTAGACGGTTTTATTCAAGGGCCAATTCACTGAGGACATTAATAAGACGATTTCTTTTGTTTGAAGCAAACGTTCTCATGTTATATTGAACTCATCGAAGAACTTCCATAATTACACACCATATTTACTCACATGACATGTAGATATTTTGTTTGTACAGTCTAAACTGATAATGATTTGACCAGGACTCGATGAACATTCTCATGAATAGTTAATACATGAAGAAGGACGGACAGAATGAGGTGAAAATTTGGTTAGCAAAGCAGGAATATTTGAGTATATCGAATTGATGCAACTTACGTCATCTATCCAAGGAATTATTTTACTTGAAAGGATAATTCAATGAGCTTATTATCTTGTGAATTCATGTTAAGCCTACTGTGACATGAAAAGGGATAAAGAAATTATAAGTATTTTGTTTATTAGAATATTGAAACTCACAATGCTATTACAAATGCAATCATTTATTACATCATCTTTCAACACCTTGGGTCATACGTGCGCTCACGCCAAGGATCAACTCCACTTTGAAAAGGCCACCAAAGCGTTACTAGTGTCAAGAAGTTAATTAGTGAAAAATCGACGTTCTCTAAATCCACAAACGATACAGTGCAAATTAACAGCATGAAATGCTGTGCTCGGGTGTCCACTCATTTGAATATCCAAATCTGATAGTAGTCTCCAAAAGGCTTTGGTACGTATGTAAATGAAGAACCTTTTTATCTAGCCATTTATTGAGCTTCAACACCATGCCTGCGAGCAATATCCACCTCCGATCCACACCTCCATTTAGCTTCTATGTAGAAGCGAGGCTGGAACATTAGTCACATATTCCAAATGACATTTACACTGGTAGCGTTTCGTCTTTCGAATTGTTGCTACAGTTGAAAGATTGGTTTGCACGTGAAATGAAATTGAATCAAACCCAGTTCAAAGGTATTTCTAATACTTGCGTCAATCGTACAATCAATGAAGTGTATAATGATTTCATATTGGAAGAAGCTTTTTATAAGTTAGATTGGATGATGGGAATTGGATTATTTGAAAGATTAAGTTGGAATCTAAAATGAAAGATCGGATAGCTATGCCTAAAGAATGTTCGTTCGAAAAATGCAGAATTTGATTTTTAACCCATTTTAATAGGAGAGTAGATTATCAGTTTTATTCGTACCTATCACCTGATGTGAAAAGTACTTCATACTCGTATATATATATTTATATATATATATATATATATATATATATATATATATATATATATATACTACTGTGTCCAAAAAATAAGGTGACATTTGAATTTAAACTGTGCGTGTCGAAGGATTTGGAGAATTTCTTTGTTAGGTTGGTAGTGCTCTCAGTGACATCTATGTCAAATTTACATGTCAAAATATTCATTAGTGTTTGAGATACGCGTCGTTTTGGTAGCTGCTGAAAGTAAGTTTTTCGTTTTTTGCGATGTCGAAATTTGTTGAATTCGCATTAAACTTCGTTTGCGGATTCAATTTTCTGCTGCGGATACGTTGAGGATGGTGCAGAAAGCCTTCGGTGATGAGGCTACCTCTAAAAAAATGTTTACAAGTGGTATAGTGAGTTCCAAGCCGGCTGTGAACGTGTCGAAGGCGAAGAGCGTACTGGGCGACTATCAACCTCTTCTCTTCATCGATTATCGTGGTGTTGTGCATTATGAATTGCTTCCGCCGGGCTAAAGAGTCAACAAGGTATATTATTTGAACGTTATGCGTCGTTTGTGTAACGCTATCTGCCTAAAAAGGCCGGAATTGTGGAAAGACAATTCTTGGTTTTTACACCACGATAATGCACCATCCCATACTGCACTCGTAATTCGTGATCATTTCGCCAAAAACCGTATTTAGCTGATCTGGCGCCGTGTGACTTCTGGGTGTTCAGCAAGCTCAAAAGACCGCTCCAGGGACACCGTTTTGATACGATAGAGGAGATTCAAACCGGTGCGAAGACGGAACTGAAGGCCATCCTGGAAACGACGCGTATCTCAAACACTAATGAATATTTTGACATGTTAATTTCACAAAGGTGTCACTGACAGTACTACCAACCTAAAAAAATAATTCTCCAAATCATTCGACGCGCGCAGTTTAAATTCAAATGTCACCTTATTTTTTGGCCACAGTAGTATATACTCAGTGATAAAAAATCGACGATGTCAATTCCATGAAAATCACTACATATCTTATTTTATTTCTAGAAATGTTCATATTGTGGATAAAAAATACTTTTCTTATTGTAGTATGCTCGTGAAATAAGTGTAACAATATTGGAGCACTTTTCCAGGAGCTTGATTCCTAAACAAATAGAAAATGGGTGCCCTTTTCAAAAAGAAAAACCCCAAAAAAGGGAAAGCGAGCCGCAAACTCTCCCTAATCTGAAAGGTGTAATAAGAAAAGTGTGGGAAGAACAAATTATTGAAGATTTTTTTTAAATTTTGTATGACAGTATGATAAAGCAAGTGAAGGCAGTCATCCAAGCAAAAGGCGGACCGATCAATTATTAATAATTTTTAAACACATAACAGCTAATCAAATATTTGTAATCTTAATTTTGTCTTTGTTATTACAATTTGTTTTCTCTTTTGTATTTGTATGAGAGAAAACTTATTGTAATAACTAAGGCAAAATTAAGAATACAGAAATTTTATTAGTTGTTATGTGTTTAAAAATTATTAATAATTGATCGGTCCGCCTTTTGCTTGGATGACTGCCTTCACTCGCTTTATCATACTTTCATACAAAATTAAAAAAAATCTTCAATAATTTGTTCTTCCCACACTTTTCTTATTACACCCTTCAGATTAGGGAGAGGTTGCGGCTCGCTTTCCCATTTTTGTCAACCCATCACCTGCCAAAGGTTTTCAATGGGATTCAAGTAAGGGCTGTTTCCTGGCCACGACAATGACTCTATCCCTAGCTGCTCCTTTAATGGTTTTACCTGGAGAAGCCAAACCATTAGAAATTTCATTAATTAAAATATTCTATTTTTTCCAATGTGGAAATAACTTACATTATAATTATGTCATTTTGATGGTATCTTGGAAAGTTCTTAATTTGTAGATTTTTTTTTGTCACTGGGTGTATATGTGAGCAGTCTTTTTTCTAAAACTAGCTTGATTTTCATACTTTTATTTACTATTCTTGAAAAATTGAGTTGTTTTCAAATTAAACACTCTTTATCTTCGTAACAAAAAACAAAAGACTTCCCAAACTTTTAAAACAACTTAACATTTCGTCAATTCATAAAATGTACAGAGCGAGCTCGATGTGCAGGAGTCAAATCGTCTTGAAGGAGAGCATTTGAACCATCTGCCGTTAGATCCTCGATTGCTGGACCTACGCCTTCTTCAACATTTTCTCTGTATTCAGCACCATTCATAGATCCTTCAAGAATAATAAGAGGCCCTACGCTATTTTGTAGGATATATCTCCAAACCATCACGTAGGAGGAATGCTTTACCGTTGCTTGGATACATTCGCCCGAATATCGTTCACCGGTTCTGCGTCTTACTCCCAATTTCCATCTGGTCCAACAAGATTAAATTTCGATTCATCCGAGAAATGATTCATTATCAATCCTCTAAGGTCCAGTTTTTCTTTCTTTGCGCCATGCAAGACGAACTTGTCTTTTTCGCAGGGCGACAAGAACGCAAACTCATATCGTTCAACCTTCTGTAAATTGTTATGGTACTGCGAGTCTTATTCGTTGATTTCGACAACGTTGCCCATAATTTTTATTCTAATTCGAATCGATTTGCCGGACCTAGGAACTTCAAATGGTCTTTCTCCCATTGCGTGGTATCTCGTTTTCTTCTGCTGCCCTTTTTTCGCTCAAGGCTGCCTGTATCTGGTTTCGCGACCTGTCTGTCCGTCCGTCCGTGTGTCGCAGCACTTTTTCTCGCAAACTACGTAGGCTAGAAACATCAAATTTTGTATGCAGGTGTAAAGTAGTGCTCTCTTCAAAGTTCAACTACAAAAAATTTTATAAGGTATTTAAGGGGGGGGGGGGGGGGTCTCCCCATACAAGGGAGTGGCTCCCGAAAAAAAAAATTTCTTCAAAGGTAGCCGATATGGGTATCAAATGAAAGGTCTTGACGAGAACTTTTCAAAACAGGTCTTAATTTGATACTTTTTGCTTCGACGGGTCCGCAGGGAGGGGAAATACATGGAAAATTTGTGTCCCCCCTCGCGATTGGACACCTGTGATCCAAAAAATCTGAAAAAAATCAAGAATGTAGGCCTTGATGAGTACAACAACAGCAAATTTCTTAGAAATCGATATTCGTTCAACTTTGTTAATAAGAGAATGATATTCGAATTTCAGATTTTCCCCAATAAAATCGCATCGGTACCCTTAAACTGAACAAAATTCGGTATTTGCGTAGTTCTACTAAGGGTTCTTAAAATTTGTAAGTTTGATGAAAATCGAATGATATACACGGAAGTTATGGTCGTTTGAAATTTCTCCAATTACAATAACAATAACACATGATTTTTGTATTTTATGGACTGCAGTTCTGACTTGATCTTCTTGAAATTGATTGAGTGATTTTTGTCGATTGATTTGAGTGATTTTTTTCGGTTTGCAACAAAATGGCGACCGTTGAAAATTGAAAAACAATGGATTTTCTTTTGAACGTGCACATCTCTTTGACATATTTCTTGAGGTTATTCATTGCTGGTGACTGCATTTCTGAGAAGTTGGGCACAAAACCCTTCTGAAATGAGCGTAGGTCTGTTTACCCAACTTGTTTTAAATTAAATTCCGAACTGCCGCCTTGCTACACCCTACTTGCTGAGCAACTTCCGATTTCGACTTACTCCATTGGTAAGAAGCCCTAATCTCGGCCTTTTATTCCATACTCAAAGTGATGTATTTTGGCATGTCTTTGGTGATTGTTTTTCTACTGGCTTGCAAAATCAGACTGATGCAAAAATTTTGCATTCTGTAGTGCATTGCGTAGTCTCTAATTACTACCCGGAAAATTTCGTTAGCCTTGGGATAAGCTAATTATGTCATTTTGATGGTATCTTGGAAAGTTCTTAATTTGTAGATTTTTTTTTGTCACTGGGTGTATATGTGAGCAGTCTTTTTTCTAAAACTAGCTTGATTTTCATACTTTTATTTACTATTCTTGAAAAATTGAGTTGTTTTCAAATTAAACACTCTTTATCTTCGTAACAAAAAACAAAAGACTTCCCAAACTTTTAAAACAACTTAACATTTCGTCAATTCATAAAATGTACCAATTTTCAAATTGGCAGAATAATAGGTGTGCCTAACAAACATCGTCATTGACATACAAATTTTGACAGTTATGGTCCCTTTTTATACAAAACTAGTTAAGACGCATCTAATATCATGAATACCCGCCATTATTCTTACTGATGTTTTAATATATATATATATATATATATATATATATATATATATATATATATATATATATATATATATATATATATATATATGCAGCGTTTCAAATGCTTTACACTAGAAGTAATTATGTAGCAAATCATTTGTCTTTATCAGTGTTCGACTTTCAAAGAAGCGGCCAATCGAATTATTAATATTTGCTTTTTGGAACGAAGGGTGCCTACAGAAAATTTTGCCTTTCAGGCTGGTGATGCCAACGTTTTTTATGTGTGTCCAGACATAACTTTTGAATGGGGATTAATGTGGGAGTTATTGTTTTTGCCATTATGTTCCATTTGACATGATAATCAAAGAATGGCGAAGGGCATTTACTGTTCAAACAAAAAAACAAAAAAAAAAACCCACCTACCGCGTGGATTTTGTGACATAACTAACCAATGCATGTTTCGATTTTTATCTTTAGTATTGAATATGATAGATAATATATCGGACTAAAATATTCAAGAATGGAATGGCAATTTATTGACAGACTGCGGAAGTATTAGCAATTACATTTTGTTTTTTGAAGTTCATATTAAAATCATATTTTTAACCGAGTTTTATATGGAATTTAGTTTTGACATTGATTGCATTTCATCAACCGCTGTGCCAAATTTCGTTCAAATCGGAGTTTTACTCTGCACGGAACAAAAATATTCGATAGTTACTGAAAATGGCAACATAAAAATATTAAGATTTTAATTTTTGGATTTTTTTACTTATCGTCCAGTTTTCATAACTTTTTCTAGATGGAAGAACTTACTTGTATTTCATTCATTTCGCATTTCATGTTGTAGCAAATTCTGTTGAAAATTAACGAAACCATCAAACAGATTGAATCAAAATTGTGACTTAGTTGCATTTAAAATTTCAGAATTTGGCTAGCGCCATTTTTAAATTTGAGAACTGACCTCAAAATTTTTTTATTATTCTCTCGACACTTATAGTTGCTATTGCACTGACAAGTTTCCTTAAAATTGGTTGAAACTTTTCGCCCCAACTACAAAAACAATTTTTAGCACGTTATTCAGCCTTTGAGCGGCCGCCATTATTATTCAGACGGCTCGGCTTTGAATTTCTTATTGTGAGCTTCTTCACATAGTTCCATTAACTCCCCTATCAAATTTTGTCCAGATGAGAGTCATTTTTTGGTTAGAACAGATATCACGGATTTTCATCTTAAATGACCGTCGTTTTGTTAACAAACTCAGTGGAGATAATTCTTCAATACACCTTTCGTGAAAATTTGATGAAAATAGGAGCGAAATTGTGACCTCCAGAGTGATCACAAATTTCATTACAGTTCGTATATATATATCTATATATATCGGATAGTATAAAAAGTATTGAAACTTTTTGTAATTTTTCGATTGAATATTTCTATTATTTAAAATAGATTTTATTTAACTACATATTGTCCACTATTATCTATGACTTTTGCCATATTTTTGGTAGAGCCATTATTCTATCTGTGTAGAACTTCTGTGGTTTATTTTCACACTCCCTTTTTGACGTGAACTTCTTTGCATTAAGGAAGTTTTGCAGAGACTGAAACAAATAGTAGTCTGATGATGCAAAGTCTGGACTATACGGTGGATACATCAAAACTTTCCAGCCAAGTTCTGTCAATTTTTGCCGGGTCATCAAAGATGTGTGTGGTCTGACATTGTCATGATGGAAGAGAAGGCCCTTTCTATTGATCGATTTTGGCCGGTTTTTCTGAATTGCTTGTTGCAATCTTGTTAATTGCTGACAGCAAAGAGCCAAGTCGAGTATTTGGCCAGGTTCTAGCACCTCATGATAAACAATACACACAGCATAACCTTATTTGGTGTCAATTTTGGCTTTGAAGTCACCTTTTTTTTTGACCATGATTTTTTTTCAAACGACATATTGTATCTTACCCACTTTTCATCGTCCGTCATGGTTTGCTTCATAAATGGCTCGATTTCGTTGCGTTTTATTGGAATTTCGCCAATAGAAATTTGGTTGGTCAATTTGTTTTTTGTTAATTCATGCGGCACCCAAACGTCGAGCTTCTTTATGTATCCAGCTTTACGGAAATGCTTCAAAACTGTTTGGTGATGGATATTTAGTTCCTTAGCAATGTCATGGCTGCTTATGTGTCGGTTTTCTTCATTTTTTTGTAAGATTTCATCGACTTTTTCAGTGATTGGTCGACCTGAGCGAGGTGCATCTTTGACATCAAAATTTCCAGAACGAAAGCGAGCGAACCATCTCTTGGCTGTAGCTTTTGATAAAATATCTTGACCGTAGACACCACAAATTTTTTCACGAGTCTGCGATGCATTCTCACCATGATCGTAGTGATATTGTAAAATATAACGAATTTTTTCCAGAAATTTCACTCATTTTATATGAATACAACTTTTGACATGAACGACGAAATACAAAACTGTCCATATGAAAATTGTAGACAGAAATGTCACCTTTCAAGCGCATGTCAGTTTGACTCAATCTGATTAGTATTGCCCGATGTATGACAACGAACACCATCTAGTGACAAAAAAGGCTCAATACTTGTTAGACTATCCAATATATTAACAGCAGATATAATTATATTTGGCGCAGGTATAATTTCAACAAATTTGAGATTTTAAAAGGATAAGTTGCTGTCAAAAGAAATACCTAAATTTCTGATTGAATTGACTCTAACCGGCTTATTATTATTTATGGTATAATGATAATTATGAAATATGTTATAATATTTCAGAATAAAATGATGGCAATTCGTTGACACAAAGCTCAATTCCACGGTTAAAAGCTCAGATATACGCCTTATTAAAATCATTTTGTAGTTTTGGGTAGCCTTCGTGACAATAAATAGATTTAATAAGTTTAATGCCATCCATAAATATCAACAACTCAAAATATTCAACAACATGTGAAGATAAATAATTATTTCAATGAATAACAGTGGCCCATAAGAACTCCAGGGGTGGCTTTAAATACGAAGCTTTTGATAATTTTTAATTCTTACAATTAATTTACATTTTTTGGAATGACTCAATCTATCTTAGAGCATTCCCTTTTCCTCATTTACCCAATTTTTGCAATAAGATATTATAATTAACTTTTTCAACAGCTGCTCTCATGTCAATATATATGGAATCAATCTGGGTTTTGTATCTTTAAATATCATTAATATAATTGGTTTCTCAGGAGCAAGGGAATTCTTTTATTTTATTTGATGAATTAAAAAGAAACGATCCGATATCACATTTCTCTTGAGACATTTTCCTAAGCCAGTTGGCTAAAATACTTCCAAGATTTTCTTACAGCGACTACAATGAACAAACAAACTGCGATTCTGATCTCACCACTAATTGTTAACGATGAAAAGGTGGCTATAAGTGTCCTTGAAAAAAAAGGTCCATAGAATCAACGGTATAGCTACTGGAGCTGCTTTATCTACACTATAAGTCCAAATATGAGAAGCTGAGCATTTGCTAGACGATTGGTCTAACATTCGATACATAAAAAGGGAGACAAGTTGCGCTGATTCATGACCGAATTGATTTTTTCGGGAGTTGGTTTGGTCAGTACCGTGCTCTCGTGTGCCTGCTCAGCTATGATATGATCTGATTAAATCAGTACATATCACCACTAAGTGAACACTCGTAGTCTGTCCGAAAAATCCCCCGAACTAAATCACGTTGCTCCCAACGAGATTTGAATCTGAGACCTTCAGCTCTAACCACAAGGCCACACAGACTAAAAAAACCTGAGTTTAGCTAGCTAAAACCTCGAAAACATGAATCACTCCAAATGCCTATGGGTCAACTCGGCTGTATAAAAATCAAAAAAATCGCCATTGGCACCACCAGCCGGAAAAGAAAATTTCCCGTGGGCACCCTTATTTTCAAAAAGCAAATAATAATTTGATGAGCCGCCACTTTGAAAGTCAAACAACGTTAAAGAAACATTTTCTAATTTATAAATACTGACAATGTAAGCCATTTCAAATATTTTCTTGAAAATATATTCATCACTTTAGTTGCCACAAAAATAACGTATTTCACATACTTTCTGAATTTTGGGAGCCACCATTTTGAATTTAAACGTTTAAATTTGGATATTCTTAATAGAACTCTATCTAAGAGCCCCATCAACAGCTAAATTTTCTTCAAATCAGAGTTATACTCTGCACAGAAGAAAAATATTTGATAGTTATTGAAAATGGCATCTTAATTTTTTGCTAGAGTCACTTATTTAGAACCTCAAATTTCATCAAAATCCGTTGAAAAATATCAAGATAATCAAACATGATCACTATCTGTTTTAGTGTTAAGTTTGATACAGATCGAATCAAAATTGTGACTCTTACTAGCCTTTGAAATTTCAAAACTTGGCTAGCCGCCATTTTGAAATTTGAGAACTGACTTCAAATTTTTTTTATTATTCTGTAGATACTTACTGGTTCAAAATTTTGGTCCCAACTATAAAAACAATTATTTGCACGTTTTTCAAACTTTGAGCGGCCGCCATTTTTATTCAGATGGCTCGGCTTTGTATTTTTAGTTGTGAGCTTCATCACAGAGTTCCATTAACTCCCCTATCAAATTTCGTCCAAATCAGAGTCATTATTGGTCGGAACAGATATCACGATTTTTATCTTAAATGGCCGTCGTTTTGTTAAGAAACTCAGCTGAGATATTTATTCAGTACACCTTCCCTGAAAATTTGATGAAAACCGGAGCAAAATTGTGACCGTGAGTAGTAAAGAAAAATTATTACAATACAAAGTTGATAAGAGAGCTCCGGATACTGGCAAAATTTTTTTGATTGTCAAATTGACCATAGGCGTCAGAATATTAGTAGGAACTAGACCCATTTGGCTGGAGCTTATTGTTATGAAATCATTTAATCAGCTAGAGTTTAGTAATGCGCATAGTATTGTTAAGGTGTATATCTGAAGAAAAGCACGGCCACTTCAACAATAACAATATAAATTAGAACCTTTTGGAGTATTTTTATAGACACAATTATGAGCTGCTATGTGATTCGGTCATATTCTTTTTCCAGGGTGTTTTCCTGCTTTTTGGAACTCCATTTTTTACAAAGGTACCATATAACAAACATTCCCGTACTCTGTATGATCATTACATTATTGAATATTAAGAGCATCTTGGCTTGTCCTCGTTGTACATAATCCTTGTGCAAGTTGTGTTTAAATTATATTCATTGTTTGAACTGTTTTGACGATACGTCTTGCAGGAAAAGAAATTTTCATATAAGATCCAATTTAAAGAGAGAGCCAAATTACTACATAATTTTGCCAAGAATATTTAGTCTCGCAATATGTAAATACCATCGATTACCTGCTTGCTCAAATATTATACCAATTCGATTGTGGCAAAACCAGTAGTACTCAGACTTTGGAATGACGAAAAAATCAAACAACGCGCCAAGTATCTTCCTGCATTTTGAGCAAAATGTTCCATTGCAAAAAATGCGTATCAAAGAGTACAATGCACAAAGTAGCAAAACGTCTAGAATAGAAGTTTATGCAGAGAGCAAATACAATATATAAGCCGCATTAGTTACTGTGTAGCGTAGGATCGTTTATTGGGATAAGAGGTTAAAAAGACTCTTTTAGAAGCATAAATAAAATTTATATCTTCATGGATTTAATAATTATCATAAATTAAAATAATTGTATATATTTTTATGGTATTTAAATGCGGCTGTTTTGCTGTTTAACTACGCAGCTACTGAAAAACTCTTTTGTAAGGAACTTTAGGATAGTGCCTTCGAAATTTTTCATATCAGCCAAATATCTCCAGCATTCCTGCGGCGCTTTGTCATTCTCATCGATGAATCTATTCGAGTGTTTTTAGTTGCATAGCTACGAGTATAGCAGTATGTTAGATTATCATTTTTTCACGAAGAATTAAATTCATGCGACCACGCAGTTCGACTAACTATGTCGCTTGAAGGCATACCACGTTTAGATATTATATTTCTTCGGCAGTAATAGGCTACGCGTAATTTTTAATTTTAATTAAAATTTGAAGTTAGCGAGAATTTTTTAATGACGCGGCGGCAGCACGCTGCGTGGCGCGAACTTCTGTCCCATTATGTTATATTGTAACAAAATATAGCATTTGTCAGCATGGCAAACTAGTTGTTTCTGCCAGAAAGATTTTGAAAAAAATAGTAAATCAAACATTGTCATCTTAAAATCAACAGCTAAACTCATGCATCGATTCCTTACATCGAGTTAGGAACAATAAAATCTGGTTATGATGTATTTAGCATTACCACTTTTTCTTCACAGTGACCTCATTGTTTGAGTGGTTATGATAAAACATCAATGTTACCCACTATTCCTAAAATTATTTAGAAAACTCGTACATATCGGTAGTGTCTAGCTCGGTTGGAAATGTGTAGACTCCTAATATCAAGTATTGTTATTTAAATTAAGGAATTTTAACTCGGCTGTAACTTTGTTAATTAATGCTCAAAGCGCCTATTACTAAGCCCTTAAATATGAGGTTTTTGAGAGTCCCCTCTTGATTTTGTAGGAAATAATTTAGAATTCAGATATTGCGCTATTATTTACAAAGCTCAAAATTTTACTTGGGAATATTTGTTGGTCTTGTACTTATAAAGACGTTCTTCCATGACTGTTTTGATTTTTTTACGTCGTATCGCGAGGGACACAATTTTTCACATTCTTCCACTCCCGCTGTACCCCACACCTCATACTGCATTATTGATACTTGATTTTGAAAGATCAAGACCTTCCCTTTGATACCCTGATCGGCGACCTTTTGAAAATAAATTTAGTAAGGGTCCCTTCCATTTATGTGGGTATGTTCCATAAAACCGTATAAAGTTTCTTTTGTATTGAGACTTTCTAGAGATCATCACTTTTGACCTATCCACAAAATTTCGCATTTGTGTGACTTCCGAGGAAACTTCTTGTGATACATGAACGGATGGACAGATGAAATTATTGTACAAACTCCCAAAACATAAATCGTAGCAGCTGGAGAGTGCTCCTGTCAGAAAAATGTTGTTAATAAATTAGTAAATCAAACAATGCCCTATAAATAGCAACTTCACTCGCGCTTCTAATCTTTCTACTTGGATTGACTGATAAAAATACGAGTAGTATGTGTTTATCGTATAATTGCGAACTTTCCACATACTTGTTTTTTCACTAGCCAACGCTCCTCCTCTGCCGTTACCGCTCTTTAGATACCCGACTCTGAAAGTTCTTGTCAGAACCTTGCACTTGATATCCATGTCAACCAACTGTGGTAAAAAAATTGTTTAAAGCGGTTACTTCGAATTTATAATTCTTTTTTTTATATCTTAATAGGAGAGGTTTCATAACTGTAGCTATTGTGCCTTCCGAGAAAAGTTGCTGTGACGCATGGTTTCGTAAAATATATTTACAAACCCCTATTAATTTCGCAATTTAAAGCTGGGCTTCAATAATTAAAATACTAGATACATATAACGTTTCTCCGACAGAAAGCTAGTTGAACCCATCAGGCTTTACTTCATAAATTTAATTTACAAGAAAAATGTGACGCTGGATGAATAAAAAAACCCAGATGCGATAAAATTGAATTCCCTTTGAGGTAATTAAAATTTTGCATCAAGTGAAATGAATGCGTCATGCAACTTGTTTATTTTGATTTAAATCGCAACTGAACTGAACATTGCGACCCTTTGGCAATTTTAATTAATAATTAAAAATTCAAAAATCTGATATATGTATGCGCACACAGCAATAGCAAACTACCCCGCATTTGAACATTTCCTACAAAAAATATGTCAGATGGCACATGTATAATAAATAACAGAAAATCTGAATAATAGCACATAAACCCATCATGCTATTAGATTTCCCAATAGTTTACTGTCCAACAAAAAACCTTGAATCACAACACGCAAATGTGATGATGATTGCCTGTCTCATTAATAATGAATCGAACACATAAAGAAGTGACCAGAAGCGGTGTTTGTGGTGGCATTCACTATAATTAGTCCCAAGGGACGAACGCCAGTATGAATGTGTTGTCTCCTTTTTTGAATAGAGCAAAGGAAGTGCCAAGAGTACATAGATACATGAGGCGTGTAGTCATCCTCGATTGGATTGGATACTTGGTAAAAGGTTGGCGTCCGACAGGCGTTGTAGCTGTCATCGCGATAAATCTTCAAACCATCAAATTACCTACGCTATATTTGTATGCTTATGCTTACCCATGTATATTTACAGTCCTTTTAGACAAACTGGAGGGTTTACTTATTGTCCGTTTATAGTTAGTGGCCCATATAAACATTAAATAACCTTCCCTTTCACGAGTGGTCAATTATCGGTACTCAATGGAAAGAATCCTTGTGGGATCGCTTCTGTTTATTATATTTGAAAGTTTGGAAACGTGAACAGGTGCTATAAGTGTGAATCAATTAATTTGAAAAATTTCCAATGTATTCAATATTTAGACAGGATGATATCAAAAGGAAAACTGGTTAGTAAAATGTAGATCAAATGTATTATAAAACAAGTGCTGTTGATGTGTGTTTACATATTGTAATTGTAGATTATAAATTTTCAAATATATATTCATACAAAATCCCCCACTAAAGGTTTATTGCATTCAAAAAAATTTACTTTAAAAATTTTGATAAATTTTTGCACTGTTAGTATTCACTAAGAATAGTTCAATTTCAATAGACCTCATAATACGAGTATGTGAAATACTCTACATGCTTGTGACCCAAAAAGAGGTGGTATCAAATCAAAGAAATATTCTGGTTCTTGTTTTAAATTTCATAGCATTAACTTTTCTTTCAAAAGAAGCTCTATTTGTACTATGTTCATAAAATTTACTGCAACATATTCACCATCTCATCCATTAACGTATTTTCATGACTATAAAAAAATATAATTATTCATTAATGAAAGCAAGCATATGTTAGGGTTTACACATGTAGATTGACATCTAATGATGGCATTTTGTTCAAATTTCAGCTTAGACGATCATTTAGTAGCCGCCCATCACTATCCGAAGGATGCGTTCAAATGTGAGTTGTGTCCTAAAGCATTTTGTTATCGACCAACATTACTGAGACATCGAGCTTTAGCGCATGGTGAACTGAGAAAATATCCTTGTGAGAATTGTACAAAGGTGAGTTTGCATGAAATTATTTTTAAGAGTTTAAAAATTGACTAAATTTCCGAAAGATTGACTTTTTGATATGGGTGATTTATATTAGTTGTTATTTACTGATAGTTATACTTTCCTTGGCTTGACTTTCCATATCTTTTGATGGCCAATATCGTAAAATCCACCAATTAAGCTTCAAATTGGACAAAATACTCGTATGCTATTTGATCAATTATGTCTTACGTAAGGGGTGGAGTACTCAAATACTACTTGCTAATAAAGGATGTTCCATAATATTAATTTATTGACTACATTGTGCTATTTGTGTTTTAGTTGAAAAGTGTAAAAATTCAAAGATGATATTTTGGTTTTAATCTATTGGCGATGTAATTAAAGCTAAATCATTTCAATGGCTTCATTTGCCAGTATATTATTGCATTTATAAAAGGCTTCGGCTCTAAATAGTAGAATATTGCGTTTAGAAAAGGCCAGTAATCTGGTGTCGTGGTGATTATCTCCTCTATTCTGGTAAAAAATTAAAACCACAATGCTGTCCAATAAGCACCTCAAGAGTAATTAGTTTCATGCAAATTCAGGAGTGTCTAACATATTTGAATTTGATTTTACCTTTCTATATTTCAATTATGGCATAGCTCCAATTCGAACCCTCACCTCCAATAGAAGTCGTCTTCAATAGTCACGGTTCTGTAACCTCATTCACAAATCGGATATCCGTTCTGCAACCTAATTCACTAATAGGATATCCCAAGCAGTGATCTACTGTTAGCATTGATTGAAGCTTCCCATAATTTCGTCAGTTTTTCAACTGGGCGTTTCCCTTGCACTCTACCCTCCAACGTTCGTCTGGGGAGCCAACGCACTTCCATTCTCTCCACATGCCCTACCCATTGCAGTTTACGTAGCCTTATGCATTCGAAAACAGTGAGGTCATCATAAAAATTATACAACACGTTGTAACGAAGTCACCACTCTGTTCCATGCTTTACTGGGTCATATGTTCTCCGAAGCACTTTGCATACAAATAAGTCCTGGGCCTTTTCGAAAACGTCTGTATGGGTTCAGGTTCGACATCCATATACCAGCACAGGTCTAATTATTGACTTGCATAAGCAAAACTAATTTTTTGCCTGTGAAAATTTCTGGATCTTAGCATAAGCAGTAGATTTTGTTTGCTGCGTTTATACTTTTCTATATTTCATTCTTTTCTGTGCCCTTTCTATCAAGGATGACTCTTAAGTATGCGGAGCTATCCACATTTTCCAGGTTGTAGCTTCCTAAGCTCAGGTTTTGTCATACAGGCATATCTTTCCTTATTGCAATTTATCTGAACATAATGTAAACATCGCCGACATATGCTACTGTTGCGTGGGCTTTTACAGTAGCGTGTGCACGGTGTCTGCTGGCTTTTTCTTGATCACATATTCCATGAACAACACTGTAACCAGCCCACCCCTTTTCTTTGGTTTGAATTTGTTAGAAAGCAAATATTTACTTATGTAGTTGTAAATAGTAGTGAATGTGATAAAAAATTTAAACGTTACAAGTTCTTTTAAAGACAGACTGCCTCACAAATTGGAGCCCACTCTATGACGTGAAAGAGGGTCGGCGAAGGATGGAAGTTACATCGGGTGTTGCTCTAGGCTCGATCCTTGACCCAGCCCTGTAGAACATCATGCACGATGAATTATTGAGACTTGAGCTGTAGGATGAATCGCGCTTGATCGGCTATGCGGACTATGTTGAGGTGCCGTTCAAGGGACGTACAGTTGAACAAGCGCAACTTAGTCTTGATCTGATAATACACCGAGAGAAGGACTGGATGACTGCTCATATATTCTGCTAAGCGCTACAGAAAACCAAAGTAGTCATCCTAAGAAAGAAGCGGATTCCTAAAGTAAAGATCTTTAGTATTGGGGAGATAGTTATTGAAGCTAAACTAGCAGTGAGGTATCTAGGCATTCTGATCGACTTGAAGATGCATTTCTCTGAGCAAATCAGGGCGATGACTGACAGAGCTGCAGCAGGTATATCGGCTACCAGTTGACTTATGGGCAATAAAGAGGGACCTATCTCATCAATAGGACAACTTCTGATGAGCGCATGCAATCTTTATACCTTATAAATCAGGAATATGGTACAACGCTCTCAAAAATGAGCGGTACCCATCGGAGAAACAAAGGCAACAGAAGAAACAAAGGCAACAGAAAAAAAATTACTGAATAGGAGAGGGTTCGCACTTTAATCGATTAGCAATAGACATGGGCCAACGAATTAAAAGGAATGTGGACTATGCGCCGCATTGGTAGCCTATAGCCGAAAGTACGGTGAGACTGATTTCTATCAAATCCAGTTCTAGAATGGGCATCGATATTTTCAGTCATACTTGCACAAAGTTTGTAAGGCACGGTCTCTTGATTGCAAATTTTGTGCGAGAGAGGTGGATGACGCCTACTCTACACTTTTTGTAAGCAAGACGTGGAGGATCAATTCGATGACCTCATCGTAAAGACGCAAGAGCTCTCCCTGGAGAACTTAACAAGAGAGATTCTAAGATTGATTGACAAGTGGAACCGTGGAGTACATTGCGCTTGAGCAGTGCTAAAGAAAAAGTGCAGGCAATTTGAGTACCAGGAAGCGTCGAAGGTGGAGGGCTCTCTCTTCTAGATACCCGTCTCCCCTCCACACCTTCTTCTGGAGGAGGAATTTCTGCAACCCGGTGGCACCTAGGCACATTATGAAACGAGGGCCAGTCCGAAGTAATGTGTCAAAACGTTCCAAGCATTGTTCTCAGATTGATAGGAGAGATGAGTAGTTCAGAGGTATAGCGCTGGAAAGAGCCCCACACTGTGGGTATAAGTGACTTCACCTCCCGACCGTAAAAAAAGATTGTTCGCCTTTTTTAAGTTGGTAGGTAAATACTATTCACGCGCTGAGTCTAGGGCTCCCATGCTCATGAGCAACTGGACTATATATATATATATATATATATATATATATATATATATATATATATATATATATATATATATATATATATATATATATATATATATAAATGCATGGGATATAACAAAATTTGTGACCATGCTAGAGGTGGCAATTTTGCTCCGATTTTCCCTAAATTTTCAGGAAAAATGTATCGAGTAAATATCGGCCAAGCGAAAACAAAATGGCGGCTTTTACAGGCGAAAAATCGTGATTTATGTTCTGTCCAAACTAAAGCTCCGAATTTGATGAAATTTGGTACAGAAGTTTATTAGAGTATGTCATGAATCTTAAAATAAAAAAAATTAAAGTAGGTTCGTCTGAAACAAAATGGCAGCCGCTCAAAGGTCGGAAACGTACCAAAATTTATTTTTGTAGTTGTGACCACGCCTTTCAAGCGATGTGTACTTTGGTAAAGACTGTAAATATCTAAAGAAATATGTTAAAAAACTAGAGTTTAAGTTTTAAAAAACAAAATGGTGGCTAGTTAAAACTTGAAATTTCGAAGGTTTTTGAAAGTTGCAATTTTGATCCGATGTGTTTTGAACTTAGTTTTAATGTAGAAAATGATTAGGTCGAAGCATTTTGCCATTTTGATATGCAAGTAACAAAATAGCGGCGGTTCAAAGATGCAATTTTTTCAAATTTTTGTGACCTTTTAGTGGCCACCATTTCCTATGGTCTGAAAATATGCGCGATTCACTATTTTAGTAGCAACTGAAATAATGAATACTTTTCATGGAAACGTTTCTAATGGCTTAACTTGGAAGTATTTATACATCAGACAATTTTCAGGTTATTGTATAATATTTTTAACAATGCCCTACTAAAATTACATGTGGATCCATGCGTCACAGCAACTTTTCTTGCGAACCACATAAACTAGAGTGATGAAACTTTCTACGTAGGTCTAAAGTGGTGCCTCCTCAAAAGTGGCAGTGCAAAAAAAATATTTTAAATGTTTAAGGGGGTCTCCCCACATAAAAGGGGCGACTCAAGCATTTTTTTTTACCAAAAGTTGCCAATATGGTTGCCAAACCAGGTCCTAAACAAGAGGCATTGGCAAGGAGGAGTGTAGAGTGAGAGGAAATGTACGAAAAATCACGATTGGACATCTTTGGACAGAAAAATCTGAAAAAAATTACCAAAGTAGGTCTTAATGAGTACAAGGCTAAAAAATACCTCAGAATTTAAAACTCGATCAACTTCATTAATAAATTTTATAAATTTTACTTTTTCATCTATCAAATCCAAGGATCACTCTTAAATTTGCTAAAAACTGTTATCTCAATTTTCTGATGTAGAACGTTTTCTGAAAGTTCTTTAAAAATCGAGCCGTGAACAGCTAATTTATAGGGGATTAAAGTTTACCAATTACAACAACAATTACACGTGAAACTGTGTAAATACACGTTCACATAGGAACCAAACACTACAGATTTGTAAAAGCTTTGATGAAAATTTTAGAAATATTTCAAAACACTGATATGTTACCATGACTACTCAAACGTTGAGGTCAACAGACTGAAAATAAAATGGCGGCTAATTAAAAGACATAGTTCAATTCATGGACCATAAGTGTGAGCCAAGTTTTGATATTCAGAAAAACTAGTTTAATTTACTAGTTATTCTACTACTTCCGGCAGAAAAACTCTCTTGCTACTTTTACTTACATTAAACAGTGTTTGACTTTCAAATTGAGGGCTAATAAAATGATCTACCAAATAATGGTACCTTCGGGAAATTTGCCTTTCCAGCTGATGGTGCTAACGGGATTTTTTTCAGATTTTTCTGTCCTCGGGTGTCCAATTGCATGGGGAGGACACCATTTTTTCTGTTCTTCCGATTCCCTTGCCTACCCCGTCAACGATATTGCAGAGATCTCATTAAGACCTTCCATTTGATACCCTAATCAACTATCTTTGGTGAAAACAATTTTTTAAGGGTTCACATCCGTATGTGTCGATACCCCCCTTAAAAGCATTTGAATTTTCTTGACTACGGGAATTTCTTTAACTTAGCTTCTATAGCTCCTCACAAAACTTGCTGTGACGCACTGACGGACGGATGGACAGGTACCAATTTTACAAAACCCAAAAAATCGTTAAATTTTTCACCGAAGAACGTTGATATTTGAGGCATTTACTGCAACACCAATGATTTTTTAGGGCTTTGTAACAAAACTTACAAAGACCTACTAGTTTCGCGTCCTGTATGCTGTTCATCTGTCGCCTGTTCACCCGTCCGTCTATCGATACGTCACGGCCAATTTTCTCAGAAACTAAAGCGCTCTGAAAAGGTCAGAAGTAGTAGTCTCTCAAAATCGTAGGTCTAATCAAACATTTGAATTTTTTTAAGGTGAATCCTCCATTATAACGAAGTAGTCCTTAAAAAATTTTTAGCAAAGGGAATCGAGTGAGCTATTAAATGAAGGTTCTTGGTTAGAACTCTTAGAATCTGAAACGAAAAGTGGTTTCATGCATCAGAAAGTCCAGGGGGAGCCAAAATGCACGGAAAATTAGTGTCCTCCCCTCTTGCGCCTTGAAACTTTTCAGCCGAAAAATTTGAAAAAAAAATCACGAAGGTAGGTCTTTATGAGTATAAGGGCAACAAATACCACAGAAATCAAAATTCTCGCAACTAATAATAGTGTGATTTGTAAATTTTACGTTTTCCACATAAAAGGTATCCTTACACTTCTTAAAATTTTAAAGGCATGTAGATTCATTCTATGAAAATCAGATCATAAATAAGCAAGTTATAGCCATTTCAATTGTATGGAATTATAACAATAATAGTACATGTTGGTGGTTGATACATATTGGATAGTCTTAAAAGTATTGAGCCTTTTTGTCACTAGATGGTTTTCGTTTTCATATATCAGTCAATACTTATCAGATTGAGTCAAACTGACATGCGTTTGAAAGGTGACATTCCAGTCTACAATTTTCATGGGACAGTTTTGTATTTCGTCATTCGTGTCAAAAGTTGTATTAATTAAAAAATCAGTGAAATTTCTGAAAAAATTCGTTATATTTTACAATATCACCACGATCATGGTGAGAATGCATCGCAGGCTCGTGAAAAAAGTGTCTACGCTCAGGGTACTTTATCAAAAGCCACCGCCAAGAGATGGTTCGCTCGTTTTCGTTCTGGAAATTTTCAAGTCAAAGATACACCTCGCTCAGGTCGACCAATCACTGAAAAAGTCGATGCAATCTTACAACAAATTAAAGAAGACCGACACGTAAGTAGCCATGACATTGCTGAAGAACTAAATATCCATCATCAAGCAATTTTGAATCATTGGCATAAGGCTGAATACACAAAGAAGCTCGACGTTTGCGTGCCGCATGAATTAACACAAAAAAATTTGATCGACCGGATTTCCATTTGTGAAATGCTAATAAAACGCAACGAAATCGAGACATTTTTGAAGCAAATCATTACGGACGATGAAAATGGGCAAGATACGAGAATGTTGTTCGAAAAAAAATCATGGTAAAAAAAAGGTGGATCATCAAAAACGACTTCAAAGCCAGGATTGACACCAAATAAGGTTATGCTGTGTGTATGGTGGGATTGGAACGGAACTGTTTATCATGAGGTGCTAAAACCTAGCCAAACACTCAATTCGGCTCTGTACTGTCAGCAATTAACCAGATTGCAACAAACAATTCAAAAAAAGAAACCGGCCAAAATTGATCAATAAAAAGGGTGTTGTCTTCCATCATGAGAATGCCAGACCACACACATCTGTGATGACCTGGCAAAAATTGGCAGAGCTTAGCTGGGAAGTTTTGATGCATCCACCGTATAGTCCAGACCTTGCATCATGAGACTACCATTTATTTCGGCCTCTGCGAAACTTCCTTAATAAAAGGAAATTCACTTCAAAAAGGGACTGTGGAAATCACTTGGCCAAGTTTTTCGCTGATAAACCACAGAAGTTCTACATAGATAGAATAATGGCTCTAACCTATAAATGGCAAAAGGTCATAGATAATAATGGACGATATTTACTTAAATAAAATATTCAATCAAAAATTACAAAAAAGGCTCAATACTTTTTAGACTCACCAATATTTTAAAGCAACCTAGACACTCCTATTTCCTTCGGATTTTCATTAAAATTTAACGAATAGTATTTAATTTCAATATATGTTCGATTGGCCGAGTATTCCGAAAAAACTATTTAAGCCGAAACAAAATGCCAGCTGTAATGTGCTTATGAAAGAAACTCTGCATCTTTGAATAAATTTGAACGATTTCTTACACAAGTATTGGATGACTTATTCAAGTCATCGATTCTTGCTATCAGAAAATAGTATGCTACGAAGTCCTTCTTGTAGGAGCACTCTTCTGCTTATCCAACTTGTTCCAATTCAAATACATTTGACACTTACTCAAATCCCTGTCGCGAGTGTTTTTTATATTTCTTTGTAAAACAAATTTTACCTCTTATGCAAAAGTCACCCTTAAACAATTTTAATATTATATGTAGTCGAGCGAGGTATGAAATGAAAAGTCTAGATTTACACTTTCAGAATTTCGAAAAAAAAGTAAATTTATGTTTCAGGGGATCTAAGAGGAGGCAAAATGTACGGAAAATTTTGGGTTGTGTAATATTGGATGTTCTTTCCTTTGCTGAGTTCTTCTGGTGTAATACACAGCTCTCTTGATCGTTGAGGAATTTTGATTTTCAGAAACGTTTTGCAGAAATGAAACCTGTTACGTACATTGAAGCGGTAACCAAGCATCAACTAGTTTTTTTAAGTATGTAAATTGTAAGAAAGTGTTGGCAAGGATTAGAACAGATATCAACTTCTTCAAGACATTTTTTGAACGCAAAGTCACCCCAAAGATATAATAATCACAGCATTGCAGCAAAGCTCACATGGAAGATTTATCGGAGAAGGCTGATAGAGCGTACCAATTTAAGAAGGAGAGGAAAAGATCAACACACCTGCAGAAATTGAAAAAATAGAAGAAGCTGGTTCAGCAATCACCAAAGAATTTGAAGCACAAAAGATTCCTGGTCTAGCGGTCATCAAACCAAGAGTGATATTCAATGAAGATGAAATTTGACTACTAAGCATGGGCCTGAACTATGCGATAGAGTCATCAAGGGTCCCGAAGGAGAACATAAATTTGGAGATTAAAGAACCATAAGTGAATTGCCAGAAGCATGTAAAACTTCAGTGAGAAAGGAGATAAAAAAAGCAATATCGTGAGCGCAAATGTCAACGATGAACCCAGAAGTAGATATAGCCTTTGAATTGAAAGATAAACCGGTCTATTTCATCAAAGCGGACAGAAGAAGCATGGTTGTCATTATGGATAAAGACAAATACGAGGAAGCGATCACCGAAAAAACTCAACGATGACACCTTTTTCGAACTTCACCCAAACCCTCTGAAGGATTCCATCAAACGATTTGAAAGAAAGATGAAAAGCTGCAAGCCACCAATCGGTAAACTAACGAAAGTAAGAGTAATGAACTCGACACTACCAAGGATCAAATGCTTGCCGAAGATTCATAAGGAGGGAAACGAAAGGCAAGAAATCATATCCACTGTCAACACTCCAACACAGAAATTAGTTAGGTGGTTGGTAGAGAAACAGATGAAACCAGTAGAAAGCAACTCCATCAAAACCACTAAAAAATCACGAAAAAAACTGTTAACGCACAGCCTGCCAAACAAAGACGTAATGATGGTATCATTTGATGTGAAAGCTCTCTTTCCAAGTATGCCAGTGATGGAAACACTTGGGTATACCAAAGAGTGGTTACTCAAACAGGACAATTCTGTAGCATAGAAGGCAAAAACGAGACTATACGAGGTGTGACAATTAAGTAATGAGACTGATTCCATGAAAACCGTATATTTCAAAATTATTCTATAACTCTGCCATCTCCTTCAAAGTAGTCCCCTTGGGCAGGTATACAACGATTCCAGCGCGTTTGCCATGCTTCGTAACATTTCTGGAACCATTCGACTGGGATGTCCGCGAGTATCCTCGTCACGGCCGCTTGGGTGTCCGTAATCGATTCAAAATGGGTTCCTTTGACCATGAATGTTGTTCTAGGCAACAAAAAAAGTCACAGCGTGACATATTGGGTGAATAAAGCGGCTGTTGCGACTCCTTTAGAGGCCAAATACTGGGACACGCTGAGGGTGATTTGGAACCATCTCGTTTCTCTATTTTCGTGATAAGCGCCACCAACACACGTCTAATCAACACGACATAGCAGGCTAACTAAACAAGCTAGAGCAATAGTAAACATATCAATCGAGAGTTATCGAAGCTATATATGACATATAACTATTTAAGAGAAAATTCTACAAAACTTAATCCATTTTCGCCATTTTTTAGTGAAATGTTTATGACGCGTCTGGAGAATGGACTTAAAGCAAAAGACCAATTACCGCGATGTATGATTAGGTTTGTGGATGAGGTTTTCTCTTACGTCAAAAAAGGAGAACTGCAACAAATCCTGGTGGAACTGAACAATGCACACAAGAATGTCAACTTCACAGTGGAGGAAGAAAAGAATGGAAAGTTTACTTTTCTGGACACATTGATATCAAGAACGAGCAGTGGCATCAGTTTTGAAACCTATTAAAAAAGTAATATCTACGCAACAGACTATTCCAAATACATGGAACCATACAACAAATGCAGGTTTCAGCTTACCGAGCCATGATTCACAGCATGTACGATGTACCACTAAATACGGCAGCCAGTGAGTAGAAAATTCCCTACTTCCTCGACACTACAGAGTTGAATGAATTTAGGCACTCAACGATCAAGAAAATTGCGTACAAGTTAAGGAGAACTCAGCAAAGGAAAGAACGCTCAACTTTACTCACCCCGGATTCTGAAAAAGCGTACTGGAAGGCAGTTACTTACTGCAAATGTATCACCGATCAATTGAAAAGGAGGCTAAAGCAATATGAGCCCATAAAAATAATCGAATCAACTTGCAAAAACCATCTGAAAAGATCTTCAGATCAACTAAGGACAAACGGCAACCACACGAAAAATTGGGCGGATCGGTAGCCCTGATTATCACGAAGTATACATTGCGCAAACAAGAAGAATAATTAACACCAGAGTGCAAGAAAATTTAAGTGATGCAAAAGCAGTGGAGAAGAAAGAAAGGAAGAATAACTCTAGGCCAGCAGTAGTGGAGCATATCATAACCAAAGGACAATGTAATTAAGGATTTAGTATATAAGTACAATTTATAGTTAAGTAAAATAATCGTTGAGAAAGACCGAACGATAACGGCCAAAGATCGGTTACGTCAAAAAAAACACACTACGCAAAATTAAAAGGAAGGTTTTTCTTTTTTATTTTCCAATAAAATTTTTTTCGGTTTTAAAAATACCAAGAATTTATGATTCATTACCACTGATTTATGATCGACTAAGCGCTTCTCACGTAAATCGCTATATTAAATTGCACAAGGGCCTTCAAAGGTCATGAGCCAAGTCATCGGGATTCTTTCAATTTTATTAACAAGCATTTCCTGAAAACAAATTAAACAAATCTAGCGCTGCTTTGAATCCAAATCAACGAATAAACTCAAAAGCTAGTATCTATTGTCGAAGTAGCCGTTAGAGCTATATTTTCTTTTTCATGAAAAGTGGAGGCAAGGTTGTGCAGCTGTTGTGTTATCTTTGCTGATCGTTTTAATATAAAAAATTGCAAAATCACATACTTGCTTATTGACTTAGTATGCAGTCTATATGCCAATTTGAGAAATTGTTTCCCTAGTGTCTTGGTATAATCCGCTTATATGGACAAGCATAACAAATAAACGGTAATGCCATGGATTTCATTTCACACCACGTGCCTTGCTCCACATTTTTATGGTTGAGCAGCATATTTTTGATACCCATCCAATTTTGAATCTGCACCATGTTTAGCTAAAACGACGGATAATAGTCACTTGTCAAATTATCTACGCATTCACATATAGCTTCGTTGCTATCAATACGAAGAGTGTTGTCA
Organism: Odontomyia ornata; assembly: GCA_963969285.1. Taxonomy (NCBI): domain Eukaryota; kingdom Metazoa; phylum Arthropoda; class Insecta; order Diptera; family Stratiomyidae; genus Odontomyia; species Odontomyia ornata. The sequence goes on from OZ017740.1 coordinate 157,268,609, forward strand.
ATTTCTCTTCTAAGCTTCCTGGAATTGTTCAACGTTAGTCGTTTACTTTTAAAGATCAATGAACGTATACAGTAACAATTAAGGGTGTTACTTGGTGTCAATGATAGTCTCAACAAACAGTTTTTGTGAAAATAGCAAAATTGTAACATTGTAATTCATCCTAAATGTTTCCCTCAGCTTAGCATTGACAACACTTAAGCACACATGAAATAATAAAAATTTTAAAGTAACGCTAATACTGCACGGCCTTCCGATAAAAATCTCAAGTGAATTTTTTTACGACGATTGCTCAGCATGCTTTCCATTTCCTTTGATTAAATCCACCCGTCTCGTCATCTTAAATCCAACACGTATTTATTTGAGGTGTTCTTCGTTTGGGCAGGTAAATAAAATGTTGCTTGGAGGGCCCGTAAGCAATATGAGTAGGCTCAATCAAATCTATGCTATAGTCATTTTTTCACGTTCAATTCAACTACTCGCGAATGGCCAATTGTAGCCGATGGCAATTTACTTCCGAACTGGAGCAATCATCATCGATCTTATGCCCACCTCAATGAAATACATCTTTGAGATACTGTAATAAAATTCCTAGACATTTGAAATAGATTCAAGTAGCTTTTGGGCAGTGCTCCTCTATGTGAATTAAATTGAATAGGAAATTTAGTTATGCAGTTATGATTCGCATTATTAATTTTTTTCCTCATGCGTCACAATATTACCAACGCAGTTATATTTCTCATTTCCTTAAAAATTCTATTCTTCTCTTAATCCACTAGTTTATTGAAAACATGAGATAAGATGAAAGTAACGATTGCGGGAGCCAATTAGGATAAGAAAACTTAAAGTTTGGAAGCACTGCCTAGGCGGTACTCTAGCATTACCTATTACCATTGTTGTATTTCTTTGACTAAATTATCTAACATATAAATTATATTGGAGGTCCATATTTCGCGTAGTATACTAAGCCGAAAATGTTTTTATGTCATACGAACATAGTTAGGTTTCGCTTTCGTTTCTGTCGTTGTCGCAAGTTTTTTTGCCTTTGCTGCAAAGATGGAAAAATTGAAACTTTGTTTTTGGTGAGGAGAATGGGGGTAATCTTGACAATGATCTGCGTGTGTCAAGAAAACAAGTTCGACGCGGCGAAAATCAATGCAAGATTATTAGTGCAGGCATTAATTTGTTGTTAGATAGGAAGCAATCACTGTTGCTGGGACATTGCTTGTGCAGTAAACGGTCGTTGCAGTGAGGTGCGGGATTGAAATGTACGGACAGCTAACTTATCCTTCGTTTAATTTAGACGTTCAATTCCTCGCGTTCCGATTGAATTAAATTTGGTGTTTGTTTCATATTTGCAGGCCTTCTGTGATCCGTCAATTTTACAACGGCATATTCGAACTCATCACGTGGGTGCAAGAAGCCACGCATGTCCCGAGTGCGGTAAAACGTTCGCGACCTCGTCCGGTCTTAAACAGCATACGCATATTCATTCCTCGATCAAACCATTCCAGTGTGAAGTGTGTTTAAAGTCATATACGCAGTTCTCGAATTTGTGTCGTCACAAACGAATGCATGCTGATTGTCGCAATCAGATCAAGTGTCAGAAGTGTGGACAGAGTTTTAGCACGACCACGTCACTAGTTAAACATAAGCGATTCTGTGATTCCACATCAACTCCTTCCTACCCGCATCAATCGCTGCATCCGCCCCTGCATGCCCAGCAGCAACAGCAATCTTCAGCACAAGGACTAGCCCCGCGTATACCTGACACGATGACAACACCACCAAACCCTTTTTTGATGTTCCCAGCCACGGCACAATTCTTCCCACCTGGATTTCATCCATATCATCGGCTGCGATGCATGTTTCCTCCCAGTCCTCAACCACCTGCATTCCCCATGTTATTTCCTAAACCAAGTTTAGAAATGCCAATACCACCTCCTGCCACTGACACAAGCAGACTAGGAAACTCGCCCGTGCGATTACCTATGTCAGGACATTATAGTTCGAGGAATACTTCCAGCGAAGATGAAAAGAATAGTAATCATCAAAGAACGCCATCGTCATCAAGATCAATCTCCAGCCTGCATCAAGAGTTAACGAAAAGTGATACGGAGATGAAATCTGATTTGCTATCATCGAGAAACCGTAATTCGCGAAGTCCAGACAGTTACTCACCAAATAAACTAACTATAAATGAACAAGATCCAGCCGATGACAGCGACAGTGAAAGCATTATTGATGTCAAGGATGAAAGGAGTACACCAGATGATAAGGTATGTTGATGAAAATCATTGATTTGTTTTTAAATTTGTTCTATTAGTTTCTATGTGAGGGTTTCTTTTACAATAGTAATCGATAAGCTTTTTTAAACAACAAACAAAAGACTTAAGCCAGTAACCTTCAATAGTCATTTGCTAATTTTTGGGTGCATTTCTTAAGTCTATTATTCGCTTTCAGAAAACTCGTTGCTGCCAGTTAAGATTCAATGTGAATGTATGGAAAATTAATGGGGAGTTCTTTTTGGATGCGTAATATTTTCAATCGTTTCAAGTCGTGCAGATATTATAGTTTGGGAAAATTTGCAGTTGAATATTAATGTGAAATAATTTTTCGAAGCTCCTTTTGATTTTCCCAAGTCATTGGATTACTGGAATTTTTTTCAGAAACTAGAGAAGGAAAGATCATGGTGCTTTCCCAAAAGCTCGTAAGTTCGTAAGTGCCTCATCAAACATTCACTTTTAAAAAGTTCCAAAGCCTTTAAGGGAGTCTTCCTATACAAGGGTGTAAACACTTTTAACTATTTTTTTATCGAGCATAGCCGAATAGAGTATCAAACAAATGGTCTCAGCGATGGCCTCAAAATTGCAGGATAACAAAAAAAAATACGAATAAAGTGTAACTCTCACCATCTACCTTTCGATTGGGCACCTTTGGACCCAAAAATTTACAGGAGTAGATCTTTATTTATCATGAGTATCTTTATATATTTTTGATGAAAAAATCAAATTAAATTAGCATAGTTTTCATCAGTTTGAGCATGAACATTATATTAAACTGCTTGTTGGATTTATTAACGAATGGCTTAGAATGAAAGTCTACATTTCATTGATTATATGCGAAACACTTCAGGCAGGAGCATAATCCTTCCTCCTTAACTTATTTAAGAGTATTTCGAAGATAGAGCTTAAGACTATTTTTATCGTGAATAATGTTCCAATGAGATTTTGAAGAGTCTTTTTTGAAAGCAGTATTAAATTGTTTCATTAATTTTTGGGTAAGCATTAAAGAAACTAGTTGAGTAGGCAAAAGAGTGAAAACATACAAAAAATAGTTCAGTTATATATCAAAAATTGAGGGATTGTCGCGAAGGGGAGGGGCATATTTTTTCGTACGTTTTGCCTCCCCCTGGGCCCCTAATGCATAAATTGATGTTCTTATTCTGGATTATAAAACTCTTATTAAGACCTTTCTTTTGAAATCCCACTCAACTATATTTGATAAAATAATGGTTAAGAGTCATAGTGGCGTAAAGTGCAATCCTTTTAACAAGGTACTGTACTGTAGCTTCTATAGTTTCTGAAAAAACTTGCTGTGATCTATGGATAGATAATAGCCGAGACGCGAAATTAGTTGGTCTTACTAAAATTCGTTTTCTTCATCTTCTCCGTAGCACTACAGCACCTCTTGGGCCTTTACTTCCTGAAAATAGCACCTCCAACTGTTTCGGTCCATCGACCACGCCCTTTAATTCCGAAATTAGGGCACCGATGAACCGTTTTCGTCGGCCGAGTCGGACCAGCGTTTCATCGGTTTCCCCACTAGTCTCAGGCCTTCAGTTCTCCCACCGAATACTTTCTTGGATATCTGTTGTTCGTTCAAATAATTCGCTGCAGCTTCCGCAGTCTTACAGTCTTTGACCTCCAGCTCGTCAAAAATTTAAACAGCTCATGATTGTATCGAATTCGCCATGGGTCGCCAGGTGGCTTCGCTCCTATTATTATCCTCAGGACCCGTCTCTCGAGAGCGTTCAGTATACCCTGGCGGCCCTATAAGTACTTAGCCTTACTGCTCGATGGCGCCGCTATCACAAGAAAAATTCACTATCGTATAGTACATTCCTGTAGATGGATACATTCAAAATTTCAGTCAAACTGGTCTCATAGTCTTGTTTTGACCACGTGTGGAAGCGGGTGTGTCTGTTGATTTTAGCAAAATGGAGAAAAAGCAATATTGGGCGATGGTTTGATTCTTGTTTTTGGGAGGGAAATCGTGCAGCGAAACGAAAGAACGTTTGGATGCTGTGCACGATGACTCTGCTTGTGTGATAGTAACCGTACAAAATTGGTTTAACTAGTTTCAATGTGGTCACACGTCAATTTTTCATGAACCACGCTTCAAAAACGTCTACCATGGAGTGTAATGTGCCAAAAATCCGCAAGCTCGTATCAGCCGCCGATTGAAGGTTCATGAGATAGTTAAGACCATAGGCATCTCAAAAGACGTATGGATCATATCTTGCATGAAATTATGGCCATGTGAAAGCTGTTGGCACCATGGGTGCCACATTTGCTCACTCCCAACAACAAACGCAACCACGAGACCACTTCAAGGTAGTGTTTGACGCTGTTCAAGTGCAATCCGAAGAAGTCTCTGCATCGTTTTGTGACCGTCAACTGAAGATAGCTCACGTCGGTACACACCAAAGACCAAGGAGCTGTCCAAACAGTGGACTTCACCCGACAAAGTGCTCCGGAGAAGGTGAAAACCGTCCTATCGGTCAGAAAGGTGATAGTCACCGTTTTCTGAGATTTTTAAGCTGTAATCTGCATCGACTACCTACAGAAGGGCAAGCGGTCACTATACTCGCTATTATGCCAGATTATTGTCCCAATTCGATGGCAAATTGCAGGAAAAAATCCCCATTTGGCGCTGCAGCTTCCGCAGTCTTACAGTCTTTGACCTCCAGCTCGTCAAAAATTTAAACAGCTCATGATTGTATCGAATTCGCCATGGGTCGCCAGGTGGCTTCGCTCCTATTATTATCCTCAGGACCCGTCTCTCGAGAGCGTTCAGTATACCCTGGCGGCCCTATAAGTACTTAGCCTTACTGCTCGATGGCGCCGCTATCACAAGAAAAATTCACTATCGTATAGTACATTCCTGTAGATGGATACATTCAAAATTTCAGTCAAACTGGTCTCATAGTCTTGTTTTGACCACGTGTGGAAGCGGGTGTGTCTGTTGATTTTAGCAAAATGGAGAAAAAGCAATATTGGGCGATGGTTTGATTCTTGTTTTTGGGAGGGAAATCGTGCAGCGAAACGAAAGAACGTTTGGATGCTGTGCACGATGACTCTGCTTGTGTGATAGTAACCGTACAAAATTGGTTTAACTAGTTTCAATGTGGTCACACGTCAATTTTTCATGAACCACGCTTCAAAAACGTCTACCATGGAGTGTAATGTGCCAAAAATCCGCAAGCTCGTATCAGCCGCCGATTGAAGGTTCATGAGATAGTTAAGACCATAGGCATCTCAAAAGACGTATGGATCATATCTTGCATGAAATTATGGCCATGTGAAAGCTGTTGGCACCATGGGTGCCACATTTGCTCACTCCTAACAACAAACGCAACCACGAGACCACTTCAAGGTAGTGTTTGACGCTGTTCAAGTGCAATCCGAAGAAGTCTCTGCATCGTTTTGTGACCGTCAACTGAAGATAGCTCACGTCGGTACACACCAAAGACCAAGGAGCTGTCCAAACAGTGGACTTCACCCGACAAAGTGCTCCGGAGAAGGTGAAAACCGTCCTATCGGTCAGAAGATGATAGTCACCGTTTTCTGAGATTTTTAAGCTGTAATCTGCATCGACTACCTACAGAAGGGCAAGCGGTCACTATACTCTCTAGTATGCCAGATTATTGTCTCAATTTGATGGCAAATTGCAGGAAAAAAATCCCCATTTGGCGAAGAAAATAGTACTCTTCCACATGACAATGCAACGGCTCACACTTTCACCATTGCCACGAAAAAATTGGTCGAACTGGGGTACGAAATGCTACCCCATCCACCGTATTCTCCAGATTCGGCCCCCTGTGCCTTCTTTTCGTTTCCAAAATTGAAAAAATCACTCGCCAGGCAAAAATTTGAGTGAAATGAGGAGGGCATCGCCGCCACAGAAGCCTACTTTGCAGACTTGGAGTAGGGTTATTTGTAGCCCTACTAGTTTTGCTTCGCTGTCGAGTTTCAGGAAGAGTTCGTTGGCAGTAGTTAATGACAGTGTAAAAATGTTGATGTCCGCATAGGTTGCTACTTGGCTTAATGTGCATGGTAATGTACCTCGTGAATCGAAAGATAGCTTTCTTAAGCATATTTCAGAGCCAAATTGAATAGCAGCTAGGCCAGGCCACGTCCCTGCTTTAATCCGGTTTTTGTGTCAAATGTATTTGGGTCAAGAGACTAATTTGGCTGGGATACCAAAAGAAAGCATTATTTAGTACAGTGCGCTACGATCAACACTGTTGTTTGCTTATTAAAGTCAATGATAATTTTTGCCGGTATATGTTGAACTCCCAGCACTTTCCAAGTACCTGCTTGACAGTGAACAATTGGTATATTGTCGAACTGCCTACTTTAAAACTACCTGGATACTACCCAATAATGCTGCTGGCGTATGATCCGATTATACGAGTATTTCGTTTTACAAAGCCCTAAAAATAAAGCTTCAACAAATTTTTAATACAGATTATTCTTAAAGTTGTTCTTCATATAAAGTTTAGAAGCGACTAAAAATGTTAAAGAGGTTAAATATTTTAAAATATCTAATTTTGTAAACTGAACAAAACAGTCGACAAAGTGATGGCTGAGTGAAACATATCTGATTTCAAATTCATTTGCTTATAAATTAAGTTTTTAGAAAGTCACCCAAGATTCTGCAAGCGCGAAAGCGATTTAAACCAGTGAACTTTTTGATAAGTATCATTGTGGCACTCGGGCTAGTACAAAAAATTATTTAGTTTTGGAAATAGTTACTTAATTTTGAAAAGAAAGAAAATCTGTGTTTTAATCAAGATAAATGTCTGTAGCTTTTGCACTAAGGATCCTAACAATGAAGTTTTTCCATACATGAGGGGGTTATTTTTCGAATATATTACATTTTCACGTTCTCTTGAAAGGATCAACGACTATTTAGGCTTTTGCTTTGTTTTATTGGCCGTTTCCCCTTTAATATTTATGCTATGTAATAATATCTATTCTCTTCCTAGCCCCTTTCTTATTCAATCAAGAGACCACTTGTTTTGATCGTGCCTAACAACTGTACCTGTATATCGCCATTTAGATGCATCTAGTATGTATATTTGGGAAAAGTAAATGCGTTACTTCAAAAGACTCGGTATTTTCTATTAGTGTTATAAGCAGCTGACGTTGAAGTTATAGTAGCATTTAATTTCCCAAATCGACTACAAATTTTCTAGGGCCCTTTCCATATTTTCACAGAGTACCTTCTCACAGCGTCGCTGGCTAGAATTCATAGCTGGTTAACTTATTTAAGGGATGTAATTATATCTTCTGGATAGATCAACGCTCTACGTGAACGCTGCAATGCGCACATTTTCTAATAACATATTCGTTTGGGGCTATGATGCATAATTTTAGAAAGCTCTTCTGAAATCGAGACCTGCCGGTCCGTCTATCCGTGCATCCGCCCGCCCGTGTGTCACAGCAACCCATCTAAACATAAAATTTTATGAGTAGGTCAAAAGTGGTGCCATCTTCAAAATTTTACTGCAATAAAATATTTCTAAGATGTTTAAGGAGGGTCTCCCCGTGTAGAAAGATGACCTTTAAAAAAAACTTGACAATGGTTGCCTATTTTTTTTTTTTTTTTTTTTTTTTTTTTTTTTTTTTTTTTTTTTTTTTTTTTTTTTTTTTTGTGGTAGGGAGGTGAAGGCATATATGGATATCAAATGAAATGTTAAATTTTACAAAAAAGTCATAATATTATATTACACATTTTGCATCGAGGGTTGCAGACGGAGGGCAAATGTACGAGAAATATGTGTCCCCTCCTCTGGAGATTGGACACATTTCAACTAAAAACCTAAACAAAATCATGGAAGTACAAGGCCAACAAGCACCTTATAAATCAAAATTCAACCAACTTTATTAAAAATAGTACAATCTTATGTTTTTGCCTGTAAAATCAAAAGATTTGCTGAGAACTTATACCTAAGTTTCTTGGTAGTAGATGTATGTATATATCCTGAAAATAGCTAAGTTACAGCTGATTGAATATTTAACAATTACACTGCAGATATGCGAGAATTTTGATGAAAATAAATAGTTTATGGCATTCGTATGTGATCATGACTACTCAAACAATGAAGTCAGCATGCTGAAAATAAAACGATGGCAAATTTTAATGAATAATAATCAAGTTTTAGTTTTTGAGTCAAGCTTAGATACTCAAAAGATATTGTATGATTTACTATTTGGTTTAAAAACTCTCGTGCTACTTTGACATGTTTCATTATTGCTCCGTGATAATGTGTAGGACTTATACCATTCATGAAAGAATCAATAAGATAAGTAATTAGCCTACAAAAGAAAGACGAAAATTTTCGAAAAATTGCGGTTTATTCCTCAACATAATCTCCTCTTAGTTGAATATACTTGACGCAGCGCTGTTTCAACTTCTTTAACCCGTCCAAAAAATACGTGTTCTCGAAGTCTGCAAAATAGGCCTCCGTGGCAGCGGTGACCTCCTCATTCGACTCAAATTTTTGCCTGGTGAGTAACTTTTTCAAGTTTGTAAATGGGCCCAAATCTGGATAAGGTAGCAGTTCTTAGCACAATTTTATCATTATCATCGAATTGGCCCAATAATTCAGTATAGTGGAGCTTTGTGACCGTTCGTCCTTCTCCACGTAGTCGATGCAGATCACACCTTGTGAATCCCAAAAAACGGCGACCTTCACCTTTCCGACCGTAGGACAGTTTTCACCTTTTTTGGAGTACATTCACCGTGTGAAGTCCACTGTTTAAACTACTCTTTTGTATGTGGTGTCTACCAGTTTAGCCTTATTCAGTCGACGGTCACAAAACAATACAGAAATTCCTCAGATTCCACTTAAACAGCGTCAAACACTCCTTTGAAGTGGTCTCAGGGTTGCGTTTATTGTATGGAGTGAGCAAACGCGGCACCCATGGTGCCAACAGTTCTCGCATGTCCAACATTTCATAGAGGATAAAATCCATGCATCTTTTGAGATGCCTACTGTCTTAGCTATCTCATGCACCTTCAATCGGTGGTTTGCCAATTTTTTTCACGTTATCCTCCGTGATAGCCGTTTTTGGGGCACCTAGGCGTGGCTCATGAAAAACCGACGTGCGACTACGTTGAAACTCGTTAAACCAATTTTTTACGATTGCAAGAGCAAAGTTACAATTTAAAGCATCCAAGGATTCTTTGATTTTGCTACGCGATTTCCCTTCCAAATACAAGAATCGAATCACCGACTATTATTGTTCTTTCTCCATTTTTCTGAAATCCACGGACATGCCCGCTTCCACATGCGGTCAAAACAAAACTACAGGTCGGATTTTGATAGTAGCTGTATACAAGAATGTACTTTACGATAGTGAATTTCTCTCGTGATCGTGGCGCCATCGGGCGTTGAGGCTAAGTACTTATCAGACCATCGTCGTAGGACAAGCGATACGTTGATAACATTTTCAACTTCGTTAAATTGTAAGCAAAGAACAAAAGTCCATTCAAAATAAAGGTCACCACAAAAAAGTCGAGCAGGTAATAGTATGCTCCTATCAAACGGGCTTAGTACCCAACCTACAGCGACTCTTATGTTACGTAATTAACTTACATACTGAAAGAACTCTTCGATGATATACGAGTATATCTTAAATAATATGCTTAAAAGAAAATATATTTTTGCAGTGGCTTTCAAAGATATTATTCATGTTTCCCGAAATTTTCTAGAAGATCCAAACAAAATTGTAGTGCCGTGTTTGATTGGAACACTATATGGTAAAAACACAACGCAATGTTGTTATTTAATAAGTGCAAATAGCCATGACTTCACAGAATACTGGTATTGTAAGGTTAAACTTTCGAGTTAAGACAATTTTGAACTGAACTACCTAGATACAAAATATTATTGAATATAAGGATGCTTATCCAATTTTCATGGAGAAAATTTGTAATTTATTAATTCTACTATTAATTACACAGTTTAGTAAATTTAAGTTTCAAAATGTTTGTTATTGTACAAAAGCTCTTGCAGAGAACTGCATGATTCCTTAAGATTTTTCTATCACAAGCGATCAACCGCAACGGGATACAATTATTTTTTAAGTATTTCTCCTTGTCCGCAAGCCCTCGATGCTGGTAGCACTGTTTTAAGACCTGTTTGAAAATTGTTCATCCAAAACTTGCAATCTCCTCCCATTTATCGAGAGGCGACTTTTAAGAATTTTCGAAAATAATTGTGATACGTAAAATGTCTAGGGACGGTCACTTCTGTTACACGTACTAAGATTGCTGTCTTTAGCTGATATAGTTTCAAAAAGAAACTGCTGTGACAGGTCACTGTTTAATACGGGTTTGCAACAAAGTTCAAAATACTAAAAAAACAAACAAATAACTTTCAAAATGGGTTTTCCCGTGGTGCAGAAACATGTACAATTTGAGTACATAGTGCATAAAGTATGGACTATATTACAACTAATACAAATACAGAAGTGGTATTTAAAAGCCTCACATAACATAAACTAACAATGTTCAGGTCAATGGTACAGATACCAGTGGAGCTATTGACTACTTGAACAGAGTCGCAAATTGAGTAGCTGAAACGAATACGAACAAAATGACACTGATAAAATCAACACATCCACCCAAAAACTACCACCAATAGATTACATTAAAATTGTTGGTAAATTATCAAAATAATATTCAACGAGCAACTGGTAACCGAATTTGATGCATGAAATTACATACCACACGGACGAAGACTCACTAGCAGATAATAACTCTACTTCTTCTTCTTCGTAGCACTATAGCCCATCTTGAGCCTTCGCTTCTTACAAACAGTACCTCAAACTGTCTCAGTCTATTGACCGCATCCTCCAATTTCAAAATCCGAGCCACGATCGACCGAGTCAGACCAGTTTTTCCTCGGTTTTCCCACTCGTCTCCGGCCTTCAGTTTTCCCAACGAATACTTTTTTTGGTATCCGTTGTTCTTCCATACGATACATATGCATTGCAGCTTCTGCATTCTTACAATCGTTGAGACCTCCGGTTCGTCAAAAATTTCATACAGCTCATGGTTGTATCGAATTCGCCATTGGTATCCGTCTAGCTTTGCTCCGGTTATTCGCCTCAGGACCGGCGCTCAAAGGCGCTCATATATTTGCGGATGATTCGGTTGGGGTCCACGTTTTACAAACACAGCATGACACATGTCTTATCATAGATTTTTATACTTGGAGCTTTGTTTTCCTGTGTACGAGTATGCAGCTGGTGTGAGGTGTTTTTCCTCGACTGCGTCGTAAGCTTTATTTTCATTGATTTGTAGCCTTACTAGCTTTGCTTCGCAGTCGAGTTTCAGCAAGAGTTATTTTGCAGTTGTTAATGACCATCACAAAATGTTGATGTCATCCGCATAGGCTTCCACATGACTCGACTTGTATAGTAATGTACTCGTATACGTATGTGAACCCTTATACAATTTTTTCACCAAAAAAAGGAAAGGGATTGATGAAATATTTTGATATCCGTTAGTAAAACTGCAATATCATTAAGGGGGTAGCCAGGGAAAGCGTAAGAACACTAAAAATTGTGTCCCCTTCCCTCCGCGATTAGACACCTGTGGACCAAAAAATCTGGAAAAAATCACGGAGTTAGTTCCATACGAGTAAAACAACAAATACCTGAGAAGTTGAAATTCGCTAGCTTTGTTGGCTATATTATGATTTATCAATTTTACATTTTCTTGCATAAAATTTCAAGTGTACTCATAAATTCAATGGAATTTTACATACCTATAACTACTCATAAGGATAATAAATTATGAAATTATGAAAGTTTAAGATTAATCAGATAGTATTTAATGAAGTTATAGTTGTTTAAATTTCTAGAGTTACAACAACAACAATTCGTGGCTATTGAGCAAAACTAAGTGTGCGAAAAATTTTGTCTAGTCAGAAATATGGGTTTTAAAATATTTTGTTGTTTTGCAGAAAACGGTAGGATTTTATAAATTCTACATATATGGCATGCAAAACCTTGAATGGGAAGGTTTGCTTTTCCTCAAGAATGAAATCATTCATTTATTTTGGCTTGTATTATTACCTTTTTTATTTAACAACCAGCTATATGCTAAAACGTTTACCCATCACCTTATATATCTGAATTAAAAATTGGTAGCATGGAAAAGAAGGGTATACATGTATTTATTCCTGTCTTAAGCAGTTATGTAGCTTAACCCATTAATTTAATTTGTGATCAGTTTAGGGATATACATTCAAGGATAAAGTTAAATTTTAGAAAGAAATCTTTCATTTATGTTACACTTTTGTCATCCTTTCATGTTAAGTGATAAATCTCTCAACCGAAAAGCAGATGTACTATTTTGTTTTTAAAATAAAAAAAATTAGATAAGAATGGCAAGTTGAACTTAATTCCCTAGTTATCTTTTTCAGTTAAACAATGAGAGGTATTAAACAAGAGAATTTTATGATCAAATTATCAAGCAATAATCATTTTATACCCATTTTCGGTAAAATAATGTAGATAAAAATGCATTGCTTGAAACATTAAATCTTTTGCAACATGAATAAAATTGAGATTTTTGTTAAAAATTGCATCCTAATTTAATTAGCATTTTTTTTTTTCATTTCCAGAAACCCATCAACGTTACATCACCATCCCCAGTACAACCTTCAACTGGCGAGCAGCCATTAGACTTATCGCTAGCAAGAAAAAGAAAATCAGAGGAAATCCCAGCTCCAGAACCTACAGAGAAACATGAGCGATCACAATCATCATCCTATCAAGCAAGCCCATCGCCATCAGTAACGCCAGGTCCAACGCCTTCACCATCTCCACCTGGGCCCCCACTAATCTACCCAAGCCCAAAACACCCTATGCTTCTTGACGCCATCTATCAGCCTCCAGGAGGTCTCAACGCAGCATTGCAGCCCTTTCCTTTTTTATGGTCAATGGGCGGGCGACCAAGTTTTGACCCTGCCGCTGCATTTCGTCGAAATGGTCACTTCCCGCCCAAAACGTTTCAAGAAAGTTTGATTGCGAGTGGACACCCCAGCGGGATGATGGGTCCTGATGTTGGCGTCGGAGTTGGTGTTGGGAAGTTAAAAGATCGGTACACCTGTAAATTCTGCGGAAAAGTATTTCCACGCTCAGCTAACCTCACACGGCACTTGCGCACACATACCGGCGAGCAACCATATAAATGCAAGTACTGCGAACGTTCCTTCAGCATCTCTAGCAATTTGCAAAGACACGTACGCAATATTCACAATAAGGAGCGGCCTTTCAGGTGTAACCTTTGCGACAGGTGCTTTGGGCAGCAGACAAATCTAGATCGGCACCTACGCAAGCATGAAGCGGATGTCGGTGGATTGGGGCTAGGTGTCGGGGATTCTCCAAGCTCAAACGAGGCTGATCGCGATGACGCCTATTTCGACGAGATCCGGTCGTTCATGGGTAAAGTGACCTACAACGGAATCTACACCCCAGTTAGTATTCGCGGAGCAGACAACGAACCTGAAGACGGTAGCGATGTTGAAAATGACGCCATAAACGACAAGGAACCGCTCAATAACAATGACTCAGCTATTGAGATATCGACATAAAAGAACACATTAGACGAAAGCTCTATCTGGTCCACGCAGAAGTTTTTGCGCGAGTATCTTTGGCTGGAACGAAAACTGGAACCTATTAATTCTGGGGCTTTCAATGTCTAGCATTGGCCTTGCAGTTTTAAGTAGAGCTACGACGACGATACTGAAATCAAAAATAATTACTACGGCAATTCAGCTCTTATAGTGATTATCAAAGAGCAACAAATGTAACGATTTAGACGCTGACATTGCAACCAAATGCATCTAAAGATTATAGGACCGAACGGTGAAAGGCCGCAAATAGAGCACATTAATTTCAGCGAAAGATTAATCTAGTCTGGGCATAGATCAAGGCGCATCGATCAATAATTAGTCGAAATGTAGACATGTCTACCTACTCGTGAAAATAAAAGATTTGTAAATAGTAATTAAGCTACAACGATCATAAATGATTTTAGTGTTACAATATTGTGTACATATCAATTGATTTCTACTATAAATATAGTTGCCCTTAGCGTTAAAGCTCATGTTACAATATTCAACTTAGTTAACAATGTAAAATAAATGAAAATTACTACGAAGCTGAAAGAAAACAGATGAAACTTATCAACTTCAGATAATTAATCATGTATTCGAGGTAAGCCACAGTGAAAAACGAAAAAGCAAAAAATAATAAAACATTAGTTATTAGCGATCTGTTTTAGGTACAAATTTTTTAAATTGGTGATATTACCCTACAATTTAATGCATAGAGGAATACTTAAACCTAATCTGTAAATTTTGCTGTTAACCAAAGTTTAAAGTAGGCTATTAAAAAAAGTTTTCCCAATTAATTGAAACAATCTTTTTCCATACGGAATTGAACCCTTCATTGCAATTATATTGAGTTCGCCGAAGTGTAAGCAAATATTGCAAATGTTAACCTAATGATTGACTGCAAGATAAGGGCGAACGTCTGTCGCGGCGAAAAATACTTAATATGTAAATTATATACTTAAAATGTGTCATGACTTTATAAACAATTATTTCATTAGAATGTTTTACGCTTTTATAGTAAATTGATTTTTTTTCGTAGCTATTAAGGTATGTAAAGCTGTTGGCTAATTTATAGATTGCCTTTCCTTGAAGTAGGAAATATTTTCTGAGATGTAAAACATGTTCTTAAGTTGAACTTAAAATTTATGTTTTTTAATTATTTGCACAAACGTATTTCTTTTTTGTGTTTATTTTATTGTAACTATAAGTTGTGCAAATGATTTGCACAGTTTTCAATTAAATCAAGCAAGAAAATTTATAAAATGTATCGAATGAGAGGCAAATTTTTTCAATAAAAACGAACTACTTGTTGCACATTGTCACAAACTTCATCTCTTAGATTTTATTGACAATTAATGAAATATAATCTATTAAAATTGAATAGCAAGTGATATTTTTATTTGATTTTCGTTCCAGAAAAATAAGGCAATGTTTGGCTCGGTTCTAAAAACTGGACCGTGCCAATCCAGTAATGATAAATCTGATGCAGCTGGCACTTTGTACTTTGCGATCGCCTCCTAGCTCTAGCTCTTTAGCGAGGGAATATTTGAAAAAAATTTAACCAGGTCGGATGTTCTTTTATAGCTGATGCATGGTCCAAGCATCGAGGTCTCTCGCGCCCATGTTTCTCAATTCTCAGGTGTACAAGCTTTCTACTCTTTCATAGTTATTTCTTCAGTTGCATTATCTTCACCACCATCTATCAAAGACGCTAAGTTCTACAAGGGGCAGATCCTAAAGTCACCGCGATAAATGTTTGGTTGTAAGAAACTGAATTATTAGCTGACATTGAAGCTTCTACATGCTTATAATAAGTAAGGATTTTGTGCTGTCTTCCCGACTTTGGTCAGCTTGCCATTGGTACATAAACTAATGATTAGCAAGTTGAATAGATGGAGCTACGATCATATCAGAAGGGTTTTATACTTAATCTACGATATGCAGACACCAAAACTTCAACGCCATATCCAACAAATGCATTCTTGCTTTAAGAGAAAACCCGGTATTACTCCATTTTTAGCGGCCACCATATTATTGCAATACAACAGAACCTCGATAAGACAAAACCTAAGGGAAATGTCAAAAAGTTTGAATTAACGAGTTTTTATCTTTTTAAGGGCCCTAGCTAAGAATTTTTTGGATGTTTCGTGATTTTCATTATCTCTTTATTTAAAAATTATGATTACAGAAAGGGCCAAGATAAACTTTTAATTCAAATGCCAGTAAACTTTGCTTCGTTTACTGATATACACGCAGGGAGATCCTGTAGTTACTCATCGTTTGACTCTTCAGCTATATCATCATTTTCAACACCGTGAATCACTGCGTCCAATATTTCTTCCTTTGTGAGCGTTCCCCCTGTGGCTACTTCAGCATCGCATGAGAAAAAGTAATTTTTAAGTTGGATATGCATTTATTCCATTCTTCAGGCATTGTATCGAGTTCCTCTTCAATATTTTCTTGAAACTGTGACGTGAGACCACAAACTTTAAAACAGTTATTCACTATATGGGATGCAACACATCGCCAAGCTTTATCTATCATTCTCATTGCTTCTAAAACATTGGTTGAAGAAACTGTATTTTGCTCCATATCAGTAACCATTTTTCAACAACTTCTTTTCGGTAAAATGTTTTGAAATTTTTTATTATCGCCATATCTAGCGGTTGAAGTTGTGATGTTGTATTCGGGGGAAGGAATTGAATTTTAATTGCCTTCAATAGAGGTATGTCACCCTGCGCTATTCAGTCGTCAACGAGAGAAGAATTTTCCTTTTTGCAGTAGCCGTTTCTGTTTAATAAGTTCCTGCAGTCATACATGCTCCTTGGTTGGCTCATAATCCAGAGGTAGTGAAATGCAATCCGCGAAGCAACGAGGTTCCTTTGATTTGCCAATCATTAATGGCTTCAGTTTTTCTGTGCCGGTAGAATTTGCACAAACAAGAATCGTTAGCCTTTCCTTACTGTGTTTTCCCCGATGGCATTTCTCATTCTAAAATGTTAATGTTTTGCCGGGAAGACATTCAAAAAAGAGTCCAGTTTTGTCAGCGTTGAAGACATCATTGAGGTTGTATCCATTCACTAATCCTTGCAATTCATTCTTCCATTCTTTGCAAAGTTCTTAATTCATACTCGCACTTTCACCGCAAATTTTCTTGAAGGCCAAATCATGCGTCTTCTTAAGGTTTTCCAACCAGCCGTTGCTAGCCTTATTGATTTGCAGTGACCTAGCAAACTCTTCAGTTTTTCTTTCAGTATCGGTCCACTTACACTAATGTTTTTATTTCGGCACTGTTTAAACCACGTAAGCAAACACTCTTCTCATTTTAGGAATTCAGGTATTCTAAAAGACTGGCTTCCGATTCTTATTTTTTCAATAGTTCCGCTTCTTTTTTAAAATGATCAAAAGTGTACTTTCGTGCATTCCGAACTGGGCTGTACCATCTTTTCTTTTCAAACCACTTTTCACTGTTCCGATTGCTTTTAACTTATCAGCATAAGTAAGTGTTCGTAATTTTCGTTGCAAATTCATTTCGCTTTACTTTTTTAATCACGATATGCACACGACGCCTCCTAGAAAACAGTCTAAACTCATCACGACCTGATTAACACGTGCAAGCACTAACAACTAATTTTCGCACAGCATTTTTCATAAGCACATTCACACGAATGAGTCGCTGATAGATGCTTTAACTTATAGAGCGTTGAGTTACAAAGATCAAATGCCTAAATTTTTCGTTTAAGTTATGAATGTTTTGTATTTTAAGCAAAAGCGGTTTTGAGCTCAGTGGGGATGGGTACGCAAATTTTTTTTAACTAAGAGAGGTTTTCACTTTATTGAGGTTTAAGTTATCGATTACTAAAATTAAAGACTGAATAGAATTTCAAAGAAAATTTCGTACATTTCCCCCTCTTCTGTCGCCTTCGATACGAATTAGGTAATTTTAAGACCTGTCTTAAAAAGGTCTCATTGAGAGCGTTCATATGATATCCCACTACTAGCTCGGTTGATAAGAGGGCGAACCTCATGTATGGAGAGACCCCCCTCCCTCAAAACTCTCTGCAATTTCTTCCACTGCACAATTTTCAAGAGGTCATCACTTCTGACCTTTCCATAAACTTTAATGGCTTTAGCTTTTATTTCTTCGAAGAAAAACTATTGCGGCACACAGACAAATGTAGGTTGTGATTTCAATACGGGTTTGTATTGTAGAACAATATCTTAAAAAAAGCCTTAAGAAGGATGAAACTAGTTTCATGGAATTAACGCCGTTGTAGTAAAAATAAGGTTGACAAAAAGATCCATAAAAGATTGCAGTGATGGTCTGCTGCATCGGCGAGAGGATGGTGGGTTTTGCCAACATTTTCTTTGTCTTAGAATGCGTGAATGCACTGGCAGACTAGCATTGCGGTGGCGTCAAGCGGGTTCTTTTCCCCAGCACAAGACCTCACAAAAAAAAATTCGCATTCACGAATTGAAAGATCAAATGCGGATCGACAGATGTCGAGGCCGAGGTAAACTACTAAGGGTCAAAAATTGCTAACACTGATGACAAACCGGGCCGGGAGAGAAATTCGTTGTTACCGACGACACTTATGGCACCTAAATAAGAGTGGGGTATCCAGGTGGAAACGGTGCCCCCTCGCACCAGCCGGATCAAGATCCAATGCACTCGTAAGCGTAGCCATATATTTTCCATTTAAATGAAAACTCATACAAAAATAATTTGCATGAATTTTACCCTTAAATGGAAAATATGAACGTGGCAAATTTATTTTATATGAGGAAATCACATAACTCCGTACCATAAATAGGCACGTGACCGAGAGCACCAGTAAACGAATTAAGAAGGGGTAATCTCTCCCGATGACTAGCTCATTATAGTGGAGGGGACAGCCAACGTGGCGGGTCCTATACCCGGTCAGGTTCATAAGGCCAAATGGAGAGACCGAGTTATTTACTAAATTTTCCAACATTTTTAGGGTCTCGTAAAATATATTTACAAAACCCTACTAAAATCGCATCCTGTCTGTCCGTCCGTGTGTGTCACAGAAATTTTTCTCGCAGCGTACTTATGCTAGAAACATCAAATTTTGTATGTAGATGTAAAGTGTTGCTCTCTTCAAAGTTCAACTATAAAAAAGTTTTATAAGATATTTAAGGGGGGTATTCCCATAGAAGGGAGTGGCCCCCAAAAAAAATTTCATCAATGGTAGCCGGTATGGATATCATATGAAAAGTCTTGAAAATAACTTTTCAAAACAGGTCTTAAACTGGCATATTTTGTTTCGAGGTGCGCACAGGGAGGGAAAATATATGAAAAATTTGTGTCCTCCCTTCGCGATTGGACACCTGTGACACGAAAAATTTGAAAAAAATTATGGAGGTAGGTGCTTATGAGCACAACAACAACAAATACCTCAGAAGTAAAAATTCGCTCAACTTAATAGTATGATCTTTAAATTTCACTTTAATCGTATAGGCATCCTTAAACTCAACAAAATTCAAGTAGCCTTAGAAAAGGTCCTTATACTCGTATTCTGTAAGTTTGATAAAAATCAAATGATATACACGGAAGTTATATCCATTTGAAATTTCTCCAATTATACAACAATAACACATGATTCTGGTATTTTATGGACGTTCCATCGAATCAGACACTGCAGTTTTGATTTGATCTTCTTGAAGTTTTCAAACAAGATCAACATCATAAATATTATTGGCAATTCATGATTTGAATGATTTTTACTATTTTGCAACAATATGGCGACAGTTGAAAATAGAGAAACAATGAATTTTCTTTTAAACGTGCACATCTCATTGACATGCTTCTTGACTTTAGTCGATGCTGATGACTGCATTTCTGAGAAGTTGGGTACAAAACCCTTCTGACATGAGCATGCCTGTAGGTCTGTCTACCCAACTTATTATTTCTTTGTTTCTATTTGAAAATTATTCATATATTTCAGGATTTGACTGATTTCATCGTCTTCAGGCTCGCTAACAAAAGTATTCATCTTTTTTCTTTTGTAATTTTAACGGATTAATAAAATATTACAGTTGCTCTACATGCATGAGCGGTATTCTTAGGTTTACAAGATATACTAGTAGGTGCTCATTCGTAAAATGTGTAAAACATCAAATGAAATCATTGGAATATGAGCACTGGCTTGGTTTTCACCTATATTTTATTGGTTTATCTTAAAACTTTATGCACTAAGTATATCTACTGGCTAAAATGTGCTTTATTTATATATACTCGTATATGTATAGTTTTTTTGTCGATTTATAAGATTCGCTTGATAATGGAGTGAAAAGAATAGGAAGTTTTTTGATTGGCTATTTGGACTTTTTATATCTTCAACAGAAGTTTGTGATGTTCACCTTTCGGCCGTAAATTTTAAATTAATATCTAAACATAAGCCATGATTGATTGAAGTAATTTTGAAATAAGACAAATAAGCGAATTTTATCTTCTTCAATACGCAAGAGTTCTTCGCTGTTCATAACGCAATATCTCGTCGGTGTGATGCATTTATTACAGAATAAAACTGCATTCACACCAAATATTGACAAGTATGTTTCATTCGGTAGAAAAGATTTTACTAATAATAAAAAGGAAAATAATAAATGGGTACTCGCCCAATATCCTTACCGGGCGCCCGCTGATGATGTGGATGATGCTTTTTTCCTTAAAAATTAATCCAGGAGCATAATTTTTCTTAATTTAACTTTATGGTTCATTCATTAATTCTTAATATTCTAGTAACTCCACAATTTTTACATTGAATTATCCTTATTTACTTGATTTACATAACTAATCACTTTGCACTATCATCATATATTTTAAGAATTGTAATCATTTCATAAAATATAAAGTATTCAAGCTGTCACTAGCATATATCAAAATATAAAAAGAATCATCATTTAACAATCGACGAAACTACGTCCAATTGCACCAGCTAATTTTCACATAGCAGCGGGTCAACATTTCCACAAGTTGAACTAGTATGCAATGTATAACAGTTTGAAGCTCATTGCAAGATCAAGTACAGGGTTGTCACACAACTTCGCAGAAAAATTCCATACTGTAAAGGTTCTTGTAAATTAACGGACCGTTGTTTCTCGCTACTATTATTAATTCGCTTCCAAAATTCACGTGTTCACCGCATACAAAACCAGGAAGCACGTCTTTAGACCCTAAGTGGCACGTTAAGTTCAATTGCCGTAATCGCTCAGCCAAACGGATAGAGATACTCTACGCGTCCAATGCACAATTGTGCCACTCGACAGGTAATAAGCAACTTTCTGGTGGTTACGCCATGCGAAAGGTTGAAAAGCGAGTAATGCCTTCACTCAAATAAATTTAAATTTTACACGAACACTTTCTTTGATAATTACTATATAAACTGTTCAGAATGATAAAATCGGCACTGGATCGAAATTGGATCGAGATTTTTGCCGCCTAGTACGGTGCATGCGTTAAGTCGACACAATAGGTGTTATATTGCTAGATTCACTCCATATCTTCGACAATAACTTAACGTCCCCGCTTGCCGGCGCGGTTCTCGCAACGTGTTACCATGGCAATCGAAAGCAGACTCCCCAATCCACCCAAGCAGATCTGTTTACTTCCTCCGAACCGTCACTGTACTTTAAAACGCCGCAACCGAGTTTCGTGACGAGCCCCTTATCCATCCACTGTAGATTCCATTCAGCAACGTGATGCAATGTTGCCATATCCGAATTTGAATTGCTGATTTGAATTATTAAATAAATCTAAGATAATAATACAGAAAATTTAAATAATAATAAAATGATTAAATTTCTCAAATCTGAAATTAAAATTTGGATCAGTGGTACTACACCATATCGGTTTCTTCGTTTTAGGAACAACTTGTTGATCGCTTTTAGTTACGAAATATTAATCTTACCGCACGTAAAACCGCAAAAAACCGATTTGGGTATCAATGACGAGAATATTTCAAAACTCGCCTTAAATCCACGCCATTTTGTTTTTTTAAGGGAATAGTATGAAAAATATGTCTACTACCTCATTGCAATTAGATACTTGCCATCTTAAAAATTTCAAAAAGAATCAATGAGGTAGGAGTTTATGGGTACAACGACAACAAATACCTTAGAAGTCAAA
Organism: Odontomyia ornata; assembly: GCA_963969285.1. NCBI lineage: Eukaryota > Metazoa > Arthropoda > Insecta > Diptera > Stratiomyidae > Odontomyia > Odontomyia ornata. The sequence continues at coordinate 157,290,682 of OZ017740.1, forward strand.
ACTCACTCAACTTTGTTAAAATAATAGGACTTGAAAATTTATATTTTCTTTTATTAAATCGTACATGTACCTACAAGTTCAATGGAATTCAATACTTTGTTAGTTCTATGCAAGGTCCTTATGTTCGGAAAGTTTCGCTGAAATTAAATTCGAGTCATTTTTATGAAGGTTATAGCCGTTTGCATTTTCTCTGATCACAATAATAATAACACTGGAGTTTCCTTCGGCATGGGCTCTGCATTGCTCTAGACAGTACATTTTTGATTGTATCTTCCTGAATTGTCCAGATATGATGAATAACGCAAACATCCTTAAAGTCTTATTATCTTAATTACCATGGTGTTACCGTAACAAAAACGCGGCCCAGTAAATTGGAGTAAAAATGGTTTTTCCTTGAAACCAAGTATTTAATACACGTTTTATAGAGATTCTGCTCGAGTATATTCATTATTGCTGTACAGCGTACCATAGATTGAGTAAAAAGCTCTTCTGACAATCGTGTACTGTCTATTCAACTTATTGCATACTGCGCGGATTACGATGTTGCGCCAATTTTGCGGGAGTCCAAAATTATATGATTTTACATTATAGATAGAAAGTCCTCAATTTATCTAGATCTTCCTATTGATAACTGTCGAATTATAATCCAGTTTCGCATTAAAAGTCAGTTAGTTTCCTCCAAATTAAAAACATTAAGAACATGTTAAAAATAAGAAATTGCTTCTTTGGTTGCATTGCCCCAGTATGAATGCCAGCTCAAGTCAATAGATGTGGCCAAGCAGTGATCATTTCTGCGAAACCTTTGTAACGGGTGAACATTGAGATTCCATAGTGTTGCTCACCCCGAACACTATCATACGCAGTTTCGTAAGCTTTTTAATTTTTTTTGATAACATAATGATGTAACCAACAGGAAGTAATTGAAATTTTCATTCATAAAATGACTACTTGTTAGATTACGGAAAGAAAGCCACATAATAATTTTTGCTTTGTAACTTTATGTAATTAAACTTAAGTAGCTAGGTAGCTTCCGATTTACATGCCACATTATGGACAACACAAGTAGTAACAAGCGCCGGAAGCATCAAAAACCAACGCGACTCGAAACGAAATGCAAATTCACACGGTAGCGGAAACTTTCGTCATCCAATCAACATATGCGGCAGCATAAAACATATAACCCCTCAAAGCAATGGGAATTGCGTTGCAAACAAAATAACATGCAACGCTGGGAGAAAATCCGAATTCGGATCGTCGCTCCCAACATGCGACAAGAGGTGTTTGTGTTATGTGCGATAATCTGCGGCCATTTACATCATTTCCTCAAATCAAGTTTTCATACTGCCTGTGTTTTCATTGATTCTACTTTCTGACATAGACTCCCAATGAATTTTGATTCAGTATATAATTCGACTAATTCAAATTCGAACCGGAGTGCTGTCGCAAGTTACAAGGAAACGATTTTGAGTGCGGATTTAAACGTGAGGCTGTCGTCAAACCAGACATTTTTATTAGGTGTGCAGCCGCTGAACTTCCGGCCTAGGACACAAACTTAACGATCCGGCCACAAACATCTTCACACTCACGCAGATCCAGCAGAGATGCATAGGAACGAGCCAAGTAACGAAGCCAGAGATGCTACTGAAGCAGCAATGGTACGCATACCGAAGGAAGACACACGTGAATTGAACACTTCATTAGTGGCAAGCACAGGACGAGTAAAGCGTTAACTTGAGGCATAACGTAAATTAAAAGTAGGAGCGACAAGAAAACGAAAGTGCTAAGGAGGAGGTGAAAGGCGTACTTGAAACTCTAGAAGAATTGACTGTTAGCTATGATCAAAAATCACCAGGAATCGAGAGAAAAAACAAAGATATTGATACTATGAACGAGAAATTGCAACAAAAACAGGCCACATTGAATGTCGCTATATTGGAGTTGTAACAATTGAAAGATATGTTAGCGCATAAGAAACGAAGTTATGGAATGCTGTCAAAAGTTGGGCAAGCCTTATGCACGGATAGTATCAGTGAGATAAAAATGACTAACACCTGATTCAGGTGGTAAGGTTATAGAGGAATTCACTATATAGTAGTAAAATCAAACCGGAAGTTAAAAGTATCGCACAAGACGTCAGAATCTGGAGGCGTTACAAACACATCCAAATAAAAAGGTTTCTGAATATGGAAAGGTTTGTTGAGTTCACAACGTGAAGCCAGAATCAAGTCACTGTAGGAATCAATGTGAGAGTCCGAGAACAAGAAGCGAACTCTTGAGGAACAAATCGATGGTCTACGGGAAGAATGTGCGAATTTAATAACAGATGCGCATGTTTCAACAATTAATGTTGAAGCGGTACGCGCAATATTCGATATCAAATAGTTGAACTACGTGACATCTATACAAAACAACTGGCAGAGCTTCGTGATGAGTTTTCAGCCAAACCAGAGGCTATGAATGAGCTTAACAATATCAAACAAAAACTCACTTTGGCACACCAACAAATGACACATTAAATTGGAGAGAACCTTGGATATTCAAACATTAGAACAACAAGACAAAAAGACAACTATGCGGTGGCGATAATCACGAAGACGGAAGCAAAGAGCCCCTTACTAGAGTAGGGAATAAGTGTAAGTGGCTTTAATTTTATCTCATATTGGTCGATTTTTTTTAGTAAAGTATAAAGTTGAATAAAGATAATTGGAGATTTTTCTTTCCTCGCTACAATTTGACATATAAATATAGGAATGAATAAAACCTTTGTGCGCGTAATAGGTATGTAATTTATTAATTAAGTATACTGATACAGAAACGGTTTGCAAAGAATATCAAATAATATAGTTTTCACGTGTGTTCCGTCCTTCGCAGAGCTCGTCGTACCGAGAACGTCTCGTCTCCTATCAACTCCAACTCGTCTACCCTTTTCTCCAACCAAATAAACAAAATGACGAGCGTTCTATTCACTGTTATCTGAACTCGTTTCAAACACGTATTCGCAGTCAACTAAATTTCGCTAGTTGCAAACAGCGCTTCCAATGGTCTCGGTCCGTTGACCACGTCCTCCGATTCCGAAATCCAATTTCGAAGACTGAGTCAGGCCAGCGTTTTCTCGGTTTTCCAACTGGCCGCCGGCCTTCAGTTCTCCCAGAACACTCGTGCGTTCTATTCACTGTTATCTGAACTCGTTTCAAACACGTATTCGCAGTCAACTAAATTTTCATAGGGTGATTCCAAAATGTGTAGCTAATTTGAATTGGATTTTTTCATTTGAAGAAGAAACAAAATAGTATATTCCCACATAAATTTTCCTTTTCAGCTGTGAAAGGTGTGGCCCGGGAATTCTTTTCCCGGGACGCTTACGAGGCAGGAAGACCTAGAGAGATTAATTGAAGTGGTAGTGTTTGTGGGCGCAGTGAAATTTATTGGCGTTGTGGTCAATTTCGGTTGGCCTGTCGTGGGAAACTACTAGTTTTATTTGGTGGCGAAACATCTTAACTCGTTCTCCGTAGTAGTTTCTTTTGTAGGTAATTTTCGCGACTAAGTGGTGGCGGGTCCCAAGACTTGTAAATTTGTGATTTTGCCTTCAGATGGTCATCTTTATGTTCGGACGACCCCTTGAGAAGCTCGAAGAATTGAAAGAGTGGCGCCCATGCCCGTCTTCGGGTGAGTTAGTTTGGGTCGGTAGAGCCTCCGCCGGAGTAGCCCCAAAATAGCGGTGGAGCAGCTAGGGAGTTGGTAATACCTTCCATCTCGTGAGCTTTCACATACAAATGACTTGTCTAAAAATGTAAGTACATTGCCAATATTTAGTGGGGCAAAATCAAAAGCAAATGAATATATTTTGCATGGTTTTGAACAAGCGCAATAACTGACAAGAGGCACTCACGTCTGAACTAATAATTGGTAGAACTCACTAAGCATTTGCGGTTGCGTTTACTTCGTAGGATTTTGTATAATACATTTTATATTTTAAATCATCCATTCAACCGACAGTGCGTCACAGCAAGTTTCCTCATCACATCTTGTGAACAATTCAAAAATTAATGATTCGTGAAAATTTGATACGTAAAAATATTTCCTAGGGTTTGAATGGGGTCTTCCTATATGTATAAAGACTTTAACCTCTTTCATGTTTTTTTCATCGAAGATACTTAAGGAAGGTATTAAATGAAAGTTTTTGATAGGATCTTTCAATATCACTCTACAAAATTACAATATGAATAATGGTTTAGGCAACAGGCGTGGAATAACATGCAAACATTGCATATCCGCTCGCAATTCGACATGTTAATACCAAAAACTTGGTGGGAATATTTCTCTATAAGTACAATAACAACAAATACTTCAGAAATTGAAGTTCGCCCCACTTTATTAACACTAGGAGGACTTATGAGTTTCAAATTTTTTCTTCTTCTTAGCATTACAGCCCCTTTCGGGCCTTCGCTAGTTGCAAACAGCGCTTCCAATGGTCTCGGTCCGTTGACCATGTCCTCCGATTTCGAAACCCGAGCAGCGATGAACTGTCTTCGTCGACTGAGTCAGGCCAGCGTTTCCTCGGTTTCCCCACTGGCCACCGGCCTTCAGTTCTCCCAGCAAATACCTTCTTGGGTACTCATTGTTCGTCCATACGATTCATATGTCCAGTCCATTGCAGCTTCCGCAGTCTTACAATCCTTGAGACCTCCGGTTCGTCAAAAATTTCATACAGCTCATAGTTGTATCGAATTCGCCATTGGTCCCCATTTAGCTTCGCTCCGATTATTCGCCTCAGGACCCGTCGTTAAAAAGCGTTGAATATATTTGCTGATGCTTGGATTAGGGTCCATGTTTTACACCCATAGTACAACACAAGCCTTATCACAGATTTGTATACTTGGAGCTTTGTTTTCCTGTGTATGCAGCTGGTCTTCAAGATCGACAATACTGAATAGAATATTTTATTGGCGAGCTGTATTCTTCGGCGTATTTCGTCTCTTTCATTGCCCGTTTTCGTTATTTTCGCGCTAAAAAACACAAATTCATCCGCCAAGTGTGATATTTTGTGTATTTGGGGTATTTTTCCTCGACTGCGTCATGAGCTTTGTTATATTTTCGTTGATTTGTAGCCCTACTAGTTATGCTTCGCTGTCGAGTTTTAGGAATAGTTCTTTGGTAGTTGTTAATGACCGTGACAGAATGTTAGTGTCGTCCGTATAGGCTATTACTTGGCTCAACTTGTATAGTAATGTACCTCGCGTATCAACAGGTAGTTTCCGTATGACGTACTCCAGAGCCAAATTGAACAGCAATGGGGCCAGCCCATCTCCCTGCTTTAGTCCGATATTTGTGTCAAAGGCATCGGTGGGTTGGTTGTTGATGCGGACATGGGAGGTCGTTGACGTCATTGTCATTTTGGTAAGACGGACTAGTTTGGCTGGGATGTCAAAACGAAGCATTATTTGGTACAGTACGTTACGATCAATACTGTCGTATGCTTGCTTGAAGTCAACGAATATTTGGTGTACGTCTATGTTGAACTCCCAGCATTTTTCAAGTACCTGGTTGACTGTGAACAATTGGTCTGTTGTTGATCTACCTATCCTGAAACCACCTGGGTACTCCCCAATAATACTGTTGGCGTATAATCCGATTTTATTTTCTAAGATTTAAGAAAATATTTTGTACGCCGTAGAAAGTAGTGATATGCCTGTATAATTTGCACACTGTAGCTTGTCACCTTTTTTGTGGATAGGGAATATAATTGATTGGCTCCACTCTTTCGGCATAATTTCTTGTTGCCGGATGTACTGGATGACTCTGTGAATAGCTTTCTGAACACTGCTGCCACCATATTTGATGAGCTCCACTGGAATATCATCGATGCCCGGCGCTTTTTTATTCTTTTGGGCTTTGATGATTGAACAAACTTCATCCAGAGTTGGTGGGACCAATGGAAGCTCTCCGCAGACATCTATAGGCTCCGATGTTCTGGAGCTGTGCGGAGGATTAAGGAGGTTCTTGAAATATGACGCCCATCTTTCCTTAATCTTGATTTCATCAGCGATTATATTGCCGCTGTCATCACGACAGAGCGTGGTCTTTGGCTGATAACCACGTTTCAGGCTTTCCACTACTTTGTATGCTTGTCTTGTGTTATTGCTCGCTCAATTTACATCTATACTTCTCAATTAGTCGTCATAGTATTTTCTTTTCTTAATCCTAATTATCTTATTCGCTACTCTTCTGAGATTTTTATTGTGCTCTCTCTTCATCCTGGTTTTCCTACCTATGTATTCAGTTTCAGATTTCCCCCAATAAAATCAGATTCTCCTTCTTCATAGCACTGCAAGCCCCTTGCGCTTTCGCTTCTTTTTAAAAGTGCCTCCAACTCTCTCGATCTATTGAACTAGCCTTCCAATTTTGAAATTCGAACAGCAATGAACTGCCTTCTTCGGGCGAATCCTTGGTTTCCAGAATGGTCTCCGCCATTCAGTTTTCCCAAAGAATGACTTTTTGGGTACTCATTGTTCGCACATATGATTATTGTCATTGTAGCTTCTACAGTTTCACAATCGTTTGGACCTTCGTATCGTCAAAAAATTCATACAGCTCATATTTGTTTAAAATTTGTAATGGATCTCCATCTAGTTTCACTCTGATTATTTGCCCCAGGGCCCGTCATTTGAAGGCCTCCAATATGTTTGCAGATTCTTGGATTATGGCCCATGTTTCACATCTATAGTATAGGCCTTAGCAGATGTTTGTTTACTTGGAGCTTTGTTTCCTTGTGTATCGTCAGAATTTAAGTAAATCTTTTATTTGTGAGATGTATTTTGGCGCCTAGATACACAAAGTTGCCCACATTTTTGATTCTGTATTTATAAAGTGTATTATTTTAGGCATTTGAGGTATTTTCCCTTGACTGCGTCATGCGTTTTGTTTTATTCTCATTGATTTGCCGCCCTAATAGTGTTGCTTCACTGTCGAGTTTCAGAATAAGTTGTTTGGTTGTTAGTGACCGTGATAAAATGTTGATGTCATACACATAAGCTAATTCTTGGCTCGGCTTGTATAGTAATCTAGCCGAACTGAATAGCAACTGGACCAGTCTATTTTCCTGCTCTAGTCCGATATTTGTGTCAAAATCGTTTGTGAGTTGGTTGTTCATGTGAATTTGGGAGGTTGTCGACGTCATTGTTATTTTAGTGGACGGACTAATTTGGCTGCGATACCAAAGTAAAGCATAATTTTGTACCTTACGTTACGATCAACAATGTTTTATGTTTGCTTAATGTCAACTAAAATGTTTTGTACGTCTACGTTGAACTCCCAGCGTTTTTCAAGTACCTGCTTGACTGTAAAAGATTGTTCTATTGTCGATCTATGTGTCACCTTAATACTTCCCGCAAATATTGTTGGCGAACGCATTACGGCACGCATCAAGCCATCGTATCTTTTGCTGTCCAATCATCTGTTCAGCGACTGTTTTAATTATCACTGTCACTTCCACTCACAGCTCGTTGATATATATATGGATATATATATATATATATATATATATATATATATATATATATATATATATATATATATATAAAGATATTCAAAAGCAAAACGTTTCACTTCTGCGAAGTGTAGAGGCCACGCATTCTTTTGTAGAATGCAAAAAGTCGTGATATGCTTCAGTGATTTTTGCCATTGTTTGAGCGTAGGGATGAGGGGCATCACTCCTGTGGCATATAGACTTGATCCTAGAAGTGCTGAGTTAGCACGCTTGATGTCGCGATACTGCTATAATTTATTAATCTCAGGAATTTCAGCAAATCCCGGCATTTTGTGTTCTCTAGGATAAAAGCAAGTTTGGTTTCTCGATCAATTAATGCTGTTTAAGCTTCATAAAGCTGGGCGGGGTGTAGTTACACTCCTAGCCTCCGTTTTTTGGGGGTATTTACTTACATACGAGGTGTGTTCAAAAAGTATCACGAATTTTGAATTTTCGCGGGTTACGTATATTCGAATTTCGATTTTTTTGTGGCGTTGTGTTGGTACTCATGTCTGTCACTTATGCCGACAAGCTCGGCCATTTTAAATGTTCACTTAATTGGTGATAGCTGCTTTACTTGCACGTGTTTTCAATCGTCTTCGATTTTTACTTATTCAAAAAAATGGATCAAAGAACGTGTATCAAATTTTGTGTGAAAAACGAAATTAAGTGCGCGGATGCATTCCGAATGTTGACTGTGGCATACGGAGAAGCTACCTTGGACCGAAGCAACGTTTATCGGTGGTACAAAATGTTTTTAGAAGGCCGAGAAGATGTGGACGACGAAGAGCGTGCCGGACGCCCGAGCACTTCAACAACAGACGAAAAAATTAATGAAGTGGAGAAAATGGTATTGGCCAATCGTCGAATCACCGTTAGAGAAGTTGCTGAGGACCTAAACATATCGATTGGCTCGTGCCGTTCGATTTTTATCAACGATTTGGGCATGAGATGGGTCGCCGCGAAATTCGTACCAAAATTGCTCAATTGCGACCAAAAACAGCAACGCATGAACATTGCTAATGAGATGTTAAACTCTGTCCGCGACGAACCAAATTTGCTCCAGAGGGTCATAACTGGTGACGAATCGTGGGTTTTTGGTTATGACGTGGAAACCAAAGCTCAATCATCTCAATGGAAGCTGCCGCATGAACCAAGACCAAAAAAAGCGCGCCAAGTTCGGTCGAATGTGAAAGTTTTGCTGACAGTTTTCTTCGATTGCAGGGGCGTGGTGCATCATGAGTTCTTGCCACAGGGAAGAACGGTCAATAAGGAATATTACCTGCAAGTTATGCGCAATTTGCGCGAAGCAATCCGCCAGAAACGCCCGGATTTGTGGGAGAACAAAAATTGGCTTTTGCACCACGATAACGCCCCTGCTCACACATCGTTACTTGTGCGCGACTTTTTGGCCAAAAACAACACACTAATGACGCCGCAGCCACCGTATTCCCCAGATCTGGCCCCCTGTGACTTTTTCTTGTTTCCTAAACTGAAGAGGCCCATGAAAGGACGACGTTACGCTACGCTTGACGAGATAAAGACGGCATCGAAGGAGGAGCTGAACAAGATTAAAAAAAATGATTTTTTGAAGCGCTTCGAAGATTGGAAAACCGTTGGCACAAGTGTATAATATCTTATGGGGATTACTTCGAAGGGGACAAAATAGATATTCATGAATAAATAAATAATTTTTGAAAAAAAACCAAATTCGCTATATTTTTTGAACACACCTCGTAAAATTTTTTACTTAATTTCATTTCAGCTATGGTTCTAAAATATATTCCTAATTTGGTATAAAAAAGTTTTAATAAATTGCTATTTATTGTAACAAACTATAGTGAATTTCCTTTTTTGGGGTCCAGCTGGACCCCTCTCGATGTGTAAAGACAGGTATATATTTTGCATACCAACTGGGGTAAAAATGAACCCCAAATTGCTCAAACGACGGAAATTCCCCGTTTATCTCATTAAAATTTAAGTGTGTTTAGTTACGTTTGCAGTGATTGTCGAGTACCTACGCGCTTGTAAAAATGAGTGAACCACGGAAGTTTCGAAATGAAAATAAGCTAACTGACGAAGAACTATTGGCGTTATTGGAAACAGACGATTACGATAGCCACAATGATTTTGCACTAGAGGATGGTTCAAGTCATATCAAAGAGACTGATATAGTGACTGAAATAGATGAGGTAGATGATGTTTTGCAAGGTTATGTTGGTGATAGTGAAAAAGAGTTGACATATTCTATAGATAAAGGAGGCCCATCAGTAAAATTGTATACTGATCATCCAACATATGCGTCTAAAAATGGTAGTGTGTGGGCTACGATGATAACGAGAAAAAAATTAAATATTCAACAAATTTCACCAGATTTGACTAAATAACTGTATAGTTCCCGATTTCTCACCATAAAAGAAGCTCTCAAACTTATTTTCACAAGATATTATAGATATAATTTTATCAGAGATGAATGGAAAAGCCGAAGTTTATTATGCAAGAAATGGGAAAGCCTTGTTTCCTTTTGTGCAAGAAGAACTGGAAGGATTTATTGGTTTGGTAATTATTTTTGGAGCCTGGTACTATGGAGCCAAGATCCAACTTTATGTTGACCTCTATTATCATCAACATTCTCTTGCAATAGATTCCAACAGATTATGTGCTTTCTAAGATTCAAAAATTTTAGAACAAGAGAAGAAACAAAATGCACTGATAAATTTTTCTAATCAGATATGTTTTTGATGGTTTTGTATCAAATTGCAAGGAATCTTTAAATCCATCTGAACACTTGTGCGTGGATGAGTAGTTAGTCCCATTTTGAGGCAAGGCTTCTTCTCAGGTTTACATGAAAAGTAAAGTAAATTTGGGCTTTGGCTGATTATAGTTTGGCGTATACAGCGAATATGTAAATTTATCTAGGTAATTTATCTCATGAAAAAATGCAGATATTTAATTATGGAATAGTTTCAGGCAAGGAAGGAAACAAACCAGAGATAGGTCAAGGACAGAGGGTAGTGATGGACTTGGTAAACCATTTATCTACAGGATATGGAATAAATACTGATAATTTTTTTACCAGTATTGAGTTGGCCAATAAGCTTTTAGATAAAAGCGTTACCTTGTGTGGTACACTGTGTAAAAATAAACCTTATCCTCCGAAAGAACTACTTCCAGCAAGATATAAGAGGGATTTTTCAAGCATATTTGCTTTTAATGGGAAATAAAACCTTAGTTTCTTACGTACCAAAGAAAAATGCAGCAGTTATTCTTTTATCGACAGAATATAACGATGACAAAATAAGTGGAGAGGAAACTGATTACAAACCAGATATTATCTTACACTACAATACGAGTAAAACAAAGGCTGCAGTGGATACAACCGATAAATTAGCAAAAGGATTCACGCCAAAAAGAAAAAGTAATCGGTGGCCGATGGCAATCTTTTTTCATTTGCTAGACATTGGTGGGATCAGGGCCTATAAACTTTGGGTATTGCAAAATACAGATTGGAAACAAACTCGTTTGGATGGAAGAAGAATGTTTTCGTTAGAGTTGAGCCTAGAATTAATTAGAAAAAATATAATTCGTTGGTACCAAAATGACAAGTCATTACACTACAATATAAAACAATCCATGTTAATCATTTTGCCAGAGTTAAGCGTAAGAAACGAACAGCCTGTTCCTGTTACTGGAACCAGCAGCAATGTTTCTTACAAATGTGAAAGCTAAATTATTATTTAAAATGTCACAGGTTTCTGTTTTTTCTTCAAATTCCAATTCTTTTAATTTTTCTTTTTAATTTAATCTATTTTTACAAAATGTGTTTACTTATTCATCGTTGCTTACTTATATGTGAGTGTATATATTTTCTTATAACTAGAAAGTATTTAGTTTTAATACTCCTTAAATATGACATTAAAAAAATAATAATAAACCAAAAAAGTGCTGAGGTACATTTGAGCCCCACTTGGTATTTCAAATAAGTTTTTGACCACGAGTTTATGAGTGTTAAAGGTTTTTGGCATCAGACTTACGTAGAGGGTTGGTTTTCATATTAAATGCCTTCAACAGGAAACGTTGAACTACTGAGTTGACCAAGTAGCAATCCGAGTCACAATTTGTTCTGCAGAATGTTTTGATAGTTTGCTAGACGCCCGCTTCTGTTGAGCGAGCAAATGGTCAATTTGATTAAGGGATTGTTGTCTGATGATACCCATATCAGTATGCGAGTCCAACGGTGTGGGAAGTACCTTGAACCAATAATTAAATTTTTGCTACCTGTAAATCAGGCGGAGGCCCTTACTTTTATCATCACTTAGAGAGAGCAGTGGTATGCAGTTATTTTCCAATGAGAGTGCTCATTGAAAATCCTGAAATTACCTTGAGTGTTTTCTAATTGAACGAAGCATTCCAGGTGATTGTAGAAGGCGTCTTAAACTTCTTCTTCTTCTTCTTAATTTTTTGACGGGACATGAACATCAATCAGCCCACATTATCTTTTTTATTAATCGGAAGTTAATGTTACGTCATCTCGTACTCCGGGTTCTCTGCTCCTACCATGTTTCCTGATTTTACATAATGTGTTTGATGTCATGTTCTGAGTTCCGCTGCCAGTCTACTTCCCTGGATTGCTAGCATATTTTGCCTTTGCGTTTCCGTACTCATTGACATTATTTTGATTCTATCCTAAGGCTTTTTTGCTACACTAATCCTTTCTTTCCATATTTCATTTTCGGAGCTCCTTTCCATATCATCACCGCATATATGATGATCGGACGAATCAGGGTTTTATAGGCAGAAACCTTCACCTGCATGCTCGTTGTTGACCGCTTGCTGAAAAAAAGGTATAAGAAGATGCACGCATAAGTTACATTCTTCAAAATATTGTCAAAGTGAGCACTGAAGGCAGCCTTTCTATCGAAAATGACCCCTGAGTACTTCGTTTGCTGGGAGCAGTGTAGCCTACTCAACTTAATTTTGGAGTCACAGATATCTCTTACACGTTTTTTTTTGGGGTCCTTGAACACAATTAATTCACTTTTCTTTGCATAAGCGTTGATCCTTCATTTCCATTAGTCTGCAGTTAGAGATTTTAAGTTTTTTTTGTAAACTGGCCTACGAGCCATTTTGGTTTGCTTCAAATTCTAGGCTCAGAAATGCTCCTTTGGCATCTAAACGTGAACGTGCCATAATATTGGCATCATCAGCACGTGCTAGTAATTTTAGGGACTTGAACATTAGTGCGAGGGATTTCAGCTGATGTTTTCCTGATGATTTGTTCCAGCGCAATATTAAAGGGTGTTGGGGCAAGTCCATTCCTTTATTTTAAGCCTAACGCTTGAAGTCTACAAATAGTTGGTGCATATCGATTTTATATTCCCTGCACTTTTTAAGCACCTGATTTGCTAAGAATACTTAGGCTGTTGTAGACCATCCATTTTGAAAGCCTCTCTGATGCTGTCCTAAAATATTTTCATAGTACGGCTTTAATTTTCTTTCGTTGATTTCGGAGAGCACTTTATAGTACGTGCACAGTATAGGAGTGCATCTATAATTTTCACACCTTAATTTGTCCCCCTTCTAGGTAAATTTCTCGAGAGAAATTTACCTATTGCGGAGAGTATCATATATATATATATATATATATATATATATATATATATATATATATATATATATATATATAATATATATATATGTATATATATATATATATATATATATTTATATATATATATATATATATATATATATATATATATATATATATATATATATATGTTAAAATCATAATTTGAATTTCGCGGCTTTATTCAACTCTGTCTTGACTTTTTCTGAGCTTGACCGCTCCCTATCAACTTCAACTCTCTGCGTTCTGTGACTTTGACATGCAAGTGTTAATCGCGCCTTAATACTGAGATAAAAGAATTCTCCTTGCAAAGTAGAAATATATTTTCAATTATTTCATCAGGTTATGGGCCCAGTAAAACCCAAAAATAGAATCAGTGGAATAAACATTACAGTGAAAAATAGTGAACACAACCTAAAACCCAAAAACGTGACTTCTAATTTAACCATTGCAAAATGTTTTCTCTGTTTTCTCGTGATAACTGGACTAAGAGTTCTTAAAAATGGCAGCAAATAATCAATTGGCATTAATTGAAAAGTTAATCGGTCAAAATAATTATGCAACCTAGCGATTTGCTGTAAAAATATATCTACAGCATGAGGAGCTGTGGGGCTATATAGAACCCGCCACAGGTGTCGAAGTGGACACAAAGCGAGATACAGGGGCAAAAACTAAGATAATTCTACTAGTTGACCCAATAAATTATGTGCACATACAAGAGGCTAGCACTGCACAGCAAGTATGGGCCAAGTTATCGAAAGTAGGTGTGCTACTCTTGTAACAAGTATGGCCATAAAAGCTCTGAATGCAAATCCAAGACGAAGGATATTCAACGAAAAACAAGCAGTTCTTCCTATGCTGCTGTGTTTGTGGCAACATCCAGCCAAGATGACGCCTGGTACGTGGATTCCGGTGCATCCTCACACATGACAAGACATAAGAATATGCTTGAAAATGTGACGGCTCCTGCCATACAGAAAATTAGAGTCGCAGACAACAAAGTACTACCCGTGCAATGCTCAGGAGAAGTGAGCTTAGATGTTTATGACGACGAAGGTCAAAACAAGAAGGTGCTTTTTACAAAAGTATTATGTGTTCCCGAACTCGCAAGAAATTTATTGTCCGTAAGTCAAATTATTCGCAGTGGTGGCCAAGTTAAGTTTGACAGAACCAGCTGTGTTATTATGAACAGAAGAAACGAGATAGTAGCAACAGCAAGTGACATCAACAATATGTACCGGCTGAATATGCCAGGAAAAGGCTATGCATGCATGTCTGATGTCGAAGAACCAGACTTTTACCTGTGGCATCAACGAATGGGACACCTGAATTTTAATAGTCTACGGAAGATGACAGAAAACACTGACCATATCGTTTTCTCAACAAAAGCACCTGTAATCACATGTGTAACATGTACAGAAGGCAATCAAACAAGACTACCTTTCAAAAGTGAAGGCTCCAAGGCTAGAAATCTTCTTGAAACGGTTCTTTCCGACGTATGTGAGCCAATGGAAACGCAGACTATGGGCGGTGCTCGATATTTTATAACATTTCTTGACGGCCATTCAAAGAAGGTGATCGTTTACTTTCTCCAAAACAAGTCTGACGCTCTGAAGAAGTTCAAGGAATTCAGAAATGAAGTCGAAAACCAGCTAGGTGCTCATATAAAAATCCTTCGGACAGATAATGGCTTGGAATACATCAACAAGGAATTCTTGGATTATTTAAAAGGCGCTGGCATCGTACATCAAACGACCACACCGTATACACCTGAACAAAATGGAACAGCAGAACGCATGAACAGAACTCTAGTAGAGAGAGCAAAGTGTATGCTCCTAAATGCCAATCTACCCAAGATGTACTGGGCTGATGCCATACATACTGCGGCACATGCAATCAATCGTTCTCTAACGAAGTCCTTATCTTTTAAGACACCAGAAAAAATGTGGACTGGTGAAAAGCCAAAGGTGAACCATATGCGTATATTCGGATGTGAAGCTATGGTACACTTGCCCAAAGAGAAACGCAAGAAATGGGATCCAAATGCACAAAAGATGATCTTTATTGGATACTGCGATCATACCAAAGGCTACTGATTCATAATACCAAATACAAGAAAAGTGGTAAACAGTCGAGATGCTACATTTCTTGAATCTACCGTGAAGAGGGACTATTTTCCTGTAGAAATATCTGAGAAGAAACCTGAAACAAATAAAGAAGGAGTTAATAGTAACAACTCTGAATCAGAGATGGATTCAATTACAAGTACTAATGACACTGTACGCGAAAACCCGTCTACTTCAGACGGTGAATACATTCCGAACACCAGCATTGATCTTGATAGTCCTCCAGTCAGCGAAATCACCCTGAGACCAAGAAAGAAAAATAAGGTAAAGACCAATCTAGATGATTCCGTAGAAAATACTTACCTGTGTCATCACGAAGAGGTACTGTCAGATGTGCCTACGACTTACACCGAAGCTATAAAATCGGTAAACAAAGAAAAATGGAGAAAATCTATCACTGAAGAACTGGATGCTCTACAGAAGAACGACACATGGACATTATTAGAAAAACCCCCAAATGCCAAAGCAATTGGATGCAAATGGGTATTCCGTATAAAAGAAGAACCAACTGGTCCACGTTATAAATCACGTCTATGTGCAAAAGGATATGCACAAACTATAGGTATTGATTACCAAGAAACTTTTGCTCCAACAGTCAGGTATGATTCAATACGATTGTTACTATCTGTAGCTGTACAAAATAATCTCAAAATCATGCAACTAGACGTCAAGACAGCTTTCTTAAATGGGAAACTTGAAGAGACCATATTTATGACTCCACCTGAAGGGTTGGACGATGGTGAAAATATGGTATGTAAACTGAACAAGTCACTATACGGGTTAAAACAATCCCCTCGCTACTGGAATGCCAAATTTGACACTACATTGAAAAGATTTGGTTTTGTAAATAGTAAAGTCGATCAATGTGTGTACATTGGTCAAGTCAATAAGAAGAAATGCTATCTGTGTCTCTATGTTGATGATGGTCTCCTATTCTCAAGTGATGAATCAGCATTGAATGAATTTATAAGAGAACTGAAAAACATTTTTGATATAAAAATATTGGAAACTCAAGTAATTTTGTGGGAATGCAAATAGAATGATTAAGTAACTGCATATTCATACATCAGACTAAATACATAGAACAAATACTAAACAGATTTGAAATGAATAATGCTAATCCTAATACTGTTCCAGTCGACCCTCACATGAAGCTACAGAAGCAAGATAGTGAGTACGAGAAGAACGTTCCATACAGAGAAGCTGTGGGCGCTCTTATGCATCTGGCTACAGTGAGTCGGCCGGACATAATGCTCGCAGTTAGTTTGGTGAGCAGATTCCTCAATTGCTACAACCAGAGTCACTAGAACGCAGTCAAGCGGATCTTTAAATATTTAAAAGATTCCAAAAAGTATGGACTATGCTACTCACATACACATGAAGCTTCTGAAGTCATTGGCTACAGCGATTGTGACTATGCAAACGATCTGGACACACATCGTTCCATCACTGGCTATGTTTTCTTCAAGAACGGGGCAGCCGTGACTTGGTCGAGTCAAAGACAACAAACTGTGGCTCTGTCGACAACTGAAGCTGAATTCATGGCAGCTTGTGCCGCCACTAAAGAAGCAATGTGGATAAAACAATTGCTAAGTGATATTGGTGAATATAAACAGGACTCAATATGTCTTCATTTAGACAATCAAAGTGCCATCAGTGTCATTAAAAATATAAACTTTCACAAGAGGTGCAAGCACATTGACATTAAATATCACTTCATTAAGGAAAAATATTTTTTAAAAATAATCGTATTGAAGTTTGTAAGCAGTGACTCTCGGTTTGCCGATATATTCCCAAAAGGATTGTCAAAAGATAAATTTCATTTTATAAGGTCTAAACTTGGCATGTACTTGCATAACTCATTGTTATAAATAATCACTAATCTATATCATGTATGTTATTATGTAATTAATGAAATAAGGCTTGAATTCAGGGAGAATGTTAAAATCATAATTTGAATTTCACGCCTTTATTCAACTCTGTCTTGACTTTTTCTGAGCTTGACGGCTCCCTATCAACTTCAACTCTCTACGTGCTGTGACTTTGACATGCAAGTGTTAATCGCGCCTTGATACTGAAATAAAAGACTTTTCCTTGCAAAGTAGAAATATATTTTCAATTATTTTATCAATATATATATATATATATATATATATATATATATATATATATATATATATATATATATATATATATACTCTTTTTATATATATATGGTATATAACGAAATTTGTGACCACGCTAGAGGTTGCAATTTTTCTCCGATTTTCAACAAATTTTCAGGAAAGGTGTATGGAGTAAATATCTCGGTTAAGTCCGTGAACCAGCTATATCGGCCGGGCAAAAACAAAATGGTGGCCATTTTAGACGAAAAATCGTGATTTCTGTCCTGACCAAAGTATCGATTTGGATGAAATTTGGTGCAAAGCTTCACTGATGTATGTGATGAACCTCACAATAAAAAATTCAAAGTCGGTACGGCAGAAACAAAATGATGTTCCTGAAATTCGGCAGTTGCATAAAAAATATAAGTATCTAAAGAACTGCGTAAGAAAAGTGGAGGTCAGGTCACAAAAAACAAAATGGGGGCCAGTTGAATCTCAAAACTTCAAAGGCTTTTAAAAGTCGCAATTTTAATCCAACATATATTAAACTTGGTTTCAAGATAGACATTACTGAAATCTACAGACTTTGATATTTTCGTGATCATATATGTGCAAATTCCAAAATGGCAGTGGTATAAATATGGGTTTTTTTCAGGTTTTGTGGTCCTCTAGCGGTCACATTTTCCAGCGGATTTTGATGAAACTTGAAATTATCAATCTCTGTACTATAGTTTTGCATTTCGGAAAAAATCATTAAAAATGAATGAAAAATAAAAAAGTCTTAAATTTAAAACGTAATATTTTTAGCTGCCATTTTCACTAAAAATTGAATTATTTTGCCCTGTCTAGAGTGAAACTTCGATGCGAACGAGATTTGGCACATTGATTGATGAGGTCTTAGCACACAAAGATTTAAAATAGTCCAAAATCAAATGCATGCATTCCAAATGGCGGCCCCAAAGGTCAGAACGCAAGCGCAATTCGCTATTTTAGTAGCAACTGAAATAATGAATTTTTTTCATGGAAACGTTTTAAATGACAATTTGAAAGTATTTATAAATCAGACTTTTTTTTAAATATTGTAAAATACTTTTAACAATACCCTAAAAAATTATAAAATCGTGACTTGTCTGTCTGTCCGTCCGTCCGTTTGTTCGTGCGTCACAAGTTTCCTCGCAAACCACATAAGCTAGAATGAGGAAATTTTCTACGTAGGTCAAAAGTGGTGCCTCTTGAAATTTGCAGCGTAAGAAAATATTTTAAAGTCATTGAGGGGGTCTCCACAAACAGGGGGTGACATAAACATTTTTTTTATTTCGGTAGCCCTCTAGCAACCAAGTTTCTCAACAGATTCCGATAAAACTTGAAATTATAAGTTATTAAGGCAAGCTAATTTAATTTAACTATGCGAATTGGATGACAAATAAACAATTCGAAAATTTACAGCTTAATAATTTTAGCAGCCGTTTTCAATAAAAATTCAAAATAACGTCCCCTGATGGTTCAGAAAAAAATCGAAAATGTATATATTAATGGCTATGCAAGTGCTGATTAAACTTTTATGGAAATCTTTTGAAATTAACTATTTGAGCTATTTAAGCCGACAAGTTATCACCTTTGTGTGGTAACCACTGTGAAATGTGTAAACAGCAAATGTGAGAAGGGCAAAACCAGTATAAATATGTTTATAACAATTTATTACCTGCCGATTTTCAATATGTGATCCATACGTGTGCACCTTAATTTAATTAGCAAAATATTTGCGCCCCTATGAAGGGTCTCCAAAAACGAACGGCGGCAGATTCTTTTTGTTAATAAATACTCATGTGGTGCTACAAAAATTGCAATAAGAAGTCCATTAGTAGGCAAGCCAAATTCTTTTTCGAAACCTTACGCTACATACGAGAAATTTACCTTTCCGGCTGATGCTGCCAACGGGGATTTTTTATGTATACGTCAACTATACTTATTCGCCAGGCTTCTGGTAACTGCTCCTCTAACCATATTCTACAAATTAGCCGATAGAGAAGGTTATTTAGATGCAGACCTTTGCTCTGGAGCAGTACTGCTTAATCCATTTATTCCAGGGGCCTTAATTTTTTCTGAGCTCTCATAATGCTAGCCTTGCTTCTGGAATGATCACCCAACTTCTGTTGATGTTGGGGACACTGTGAAAAGTTTCTGGAAATATTGCAGCTATCTGTTTTCAATTTTGACTGGGTTACGTAAGATTGCTCCTTGTGCCCTTTTGCAAAGGCTTGTTTGCGGATTGAAGCTGTCTCTTAGTTGTTTGATTGAGGCATACGACAATCTGACTTCACGTAGGGTCATGTTTCCGTTTATCTGTTGGATCTTGGTGTTGGTGGTCAGTCATTTTTTTCTTCGGCACATTTTCTTAGCTTGACGTTGAAGGCTTTTACATTGTTTTTTTTTTTGGCACAAGTTGGTCACTTTTTAATCGTTTTCAATCACCTTACCAGTCATTCCTACTTTTCTTTTGCTGGTGCCCCAAGATCTCCTCGCCTGATTCTGTCACCACATCTCTTACTGTCTTCCACATGGTTACGATGTCTTCATAATTTTTGCCACCTGCTGGGATATGTTGATGCAATTTTCGTGACGTGTATGTGGGCGTTATTGAGCTATCACTTGGCTTGTGTATGTGATACCTTAGAGTTACTAATGCTCCTTATTTGCAACTCTTGGAGATGCGACAATGGAGCTTGACCCTTATAAGGATAGTGCTACGGAACGAGCGCGTGTCAAGAATGCTAGCGGTCGCTCGTTTTTGTATGAGAACATGGTTGATCTGTTTTAATGTGTGACTATCTGGGGATGCTCACATTCTGTTATGAATGTCTTGATGTGGAAAGCATGTGGAGCTTTATGTGAAGCCTCTACCAGTCACGAAGCTTATCAACCATTTTTTGATGTCACCGGTCTCTGTTTGGAGACCGTGTCCTCCAGCTGCTTCTCTATGTGCGGTTTCTCGGCCGATTTTTGCATTGATGTCACCCAAAAAAACTTTACTGTCGTTTGACGGCAATGAATCAGCAGTACATTCCAGAGCGCTGAAAAAATCATTCTTGATTGCCTTTTCCTTGTCTTCTATCGTAGCGTGACAGTTAACCAGCTAGACATTAAAAAATTTGATCTTGATACAAATTGCAGATAAACTTTCGTTAACGGGCTCGAAGTCGGTAATAATTTGTTTAAATGTGCTGTCAACAATGAAAACCATTTCAAACTCATAGCTTCCATGTAGCTTTCCAATTTTTATCACGGTGCGCGTTTGCATGTCAAATATATCTTCACCGGGCCATCTGGTTTGTTATACTGCGAAGATGTTGATTTCATATTTTTTTAATTTATCCAGAAGTTGTCACGGGGCGTCTGCTCTGTTCAATGGTATATCATTCCATGTTCCAAAAGTGAAAATAGTCCTTTAAAGTTTTGCATTAGTTGTTGCCGTTTATCCAACCCGGTTCGAGGCTGCTTCCCTGGTTCCATGTCTAGAAAATATCAAGTGGAGCGTTGTTAGTGCTTCAACGTAATCGGTTTTGGGTCACGAGTGATATATTATTTCCCACAGAACCGCCAGCTAGCTGTTAGGATACTCTACATTGACTACCTGTTCTACGAGCCATCTAAAAGGCACTTAATTCCCTCATGAAACTGCCTATAATTTTCACAATGTGAGGTGGAAATCCAAATTTATCATTGATCCATACACAGTCAAAGGCTTTGTCCGCATCAATCAGGCACGCTTATTGTTGTGCCGAATCCTCATTTTATCGGCTTGGAACACGGCCAGAGCATCTGCCGTGGAGTGGGCTCATTGAAGCCAAATTGTCTTTCCGGCACAATTCTTGCCCCCACAGGAAATTTTTTGATGCCCCAAGTATTTCCTTTTCAAGCAGCTTACCAATATTCGAAACCAGCAAAATTGCATGAGTATCAACAATGCCAGTACTGCCCGACTTCTTGTGTATTGGGAATAGCTGAGGGAAGTAGCAAATCTTGATGCAATCACTCAGAATTATTGAAAAGAGAGAAAGGAAAACATGAAGAAGTTTTAAGGTATATAATTGCAGATTCCATCAGCCCCTGGTGATTTTTTGAAGTTTCACTTTAGTGCCAACAAAGCAAGTCTCTCGGGACTGACAAACAGACCATGGCCAGTAAGTGCATCAGAAGGATTCGAACGATGGTGCTTGTCGAAATTCGTTGTGGGGCTGCTAACTAACGGACTGATAGATAAGACCTCACTTGCTTTCGCTCCTTGAATGACTTTCTCAAAATATTGTATTTTGCGATAGAGTCAGCAATCGGTTTGTCATCCATGAGCATGGAATCATCATGAGAGAGGACCCCTGCCAGTTATCATATTGATATGAGGAATGATATAAGGACCTAGTTTCATACTTTCCAGGGCCTGTTCAAATCGCTCGTCAGCAAAGGTCGTGGTTCTCCGCAAGGTCATTCGGTTTTCAGACATTATCAAATTCGGTTTAGAGAAATAATCACTACATTCGGTTTAGAGACATAACCACTATGTTCATACTTTCAGTTGACCATATTTAAGTTGCGGTGGTAGATTCTTACGAATGGCTTTCTAAGCGTACTATGTCTTCGATGAAGCTTCAATTTGTCCTCAAAAAGTAAGTGGTCGACGATTTCTTAACGAAGATATTTGAAAGTACCGTATCCGGGGTTGAATTTATACATGCAACTCTCTCATCGATTTTTCTCCAATTTTTGATTAAGGTCAGCATTTACTGTAGCTCAATCGATCCGCTTATATAGAAAGAAAATTTGAAGATTTGCAACCTTAAGTTTCACACCGTTTTTCACTCTTAAGGTCTGCTCAACCAAACGATGGTCAGACTCGGCGTCAAGAACATCACACTTGAAATTCCTCCAACTGTGAGAGAGATTCACCAGATTCGCAAACACGAAGTTAATAATAGACGAGCTTCGGCGGAAGGTATAGGAGATCCATTTTAGATTGGACCCAGTTTGATATGGCTGTATCATAGCCATTGTATGCAATATGAGGGATACTTTGCATTGAAATCAACTCCCATGGAATAGAAATTGAATTTTTCGCACAGAGTAAGCACTGTTTTCAAGTCGGTAATGAGTTCCTTGACCGAATATACATTTAGAACATAGATCCCCACAAACGCAAGAACGCCCCCTTCTAGAGTGGAGTTTATTATATCTGCTTCAATACATGCCTTTGAACTTTCTCTCTGGATCATTATGCATGATGATACTGTATTTTCTCAGATGCACTCTGTGTCTTTCTTTGAGCGTTGTTTCCAATAAAAACAAGAAGCCTCGTCTATCGATGTTCAAGTATTCTTGAACAAAATTCCTTTTATAGCATGGAGTGAGCATTTATTGAAGATGGAGAGTTTAATGGAATTTCCCACGACAACATACTTTGAAGGCAAATTCTAAATACGCAGCTTTTTTTTCACTAGGATTACTGATTTTTTATAGTGGGTCCACTTTTTGAATGAGTGTGAACAAGTCACACCCCAAAAATGGTTAGCAGTCAGTGCTTAAAACCGTATTTTGGTTATTCCGGGACTGCTGTGATTGCTGCGTTGGCTGCTGTTCAGGTTGCCGTACAGGCTATGAGATTGTTAGCTGTGCACTTGAAATTAAAAGTGGCATGGCTAAATCTTTTGCAATTAAAGCACTACGCAGTGCTACTTTTTTGTAGACGTTCCCGTTGTATCTTTTGGTGCAGTAAGAACTTTATGTCCATCGCTTTCTTCACTTCAAAGTGTGGTTTGGACTAGACTAAGAAAGCGGAAAGCACCCTTTTTCCCTCCTAGAGGTTATCATTGACGATATTTTAGCAGATAGGATATCTTCTCTGAGAGGCTACTTCAGCTTTGTCGCGATATCGTTCTCGTCATGCGAATGATGCACGTCTTTGAGAAGACTAGTCAATTCTATCTCTCCTCAATGAGTTTAAGTATAAGAAGCCACTTTTGCACACTTCTGAAAGCTAAATAGGCTGGTATGATCCTCAGCCATTTTAGGATCAACAAAATACATTAACAGCTGCTTACAGTACGTTGAACTCTAGCATCGATGCTGTATTGCGGGTGCATGCTCTTTTTACACTATCCCTGAAAGCCTTCAGTTAAAGCCTATAGCACACTATAGGAGGAACCCTCTTTTTTTGTAACAGCCACGCTTGGCTGCTGAAGCTTAGACTTAGCTTTGCTGCCCTCAAGGTTTGGCCTTATACTTGGACATGAGTATCGCCTCTGAAAAAATGCTGGAAGCTACTTTTGCCACCCATCGCCAATAAACACAGATTCCAAGACACGAGTTGGAATAATGTCATGGAAAAGTAAAAGAAACTACAACCCTTGTTATCTAGGGACTAAAAAATTAAATAATTGTATTGAAAATAGGATAACAATTAACAAAGATAAAAATAAGTTTTGTTTTTTTAAATATCACAATTTGAATTTCAAATAATCCTCACGCCTGACTACTTGTTACACGCAACGAATCCTTGCACATACTTTGCGTGCCTTATTCAGGTATTTGACTTATATTCCTATAAATGACAAAAAATTCCGTGATAATTCGCAAAAAATTCTAAATTGTTTGGTTCGATACTCGATGCGTGCTACATCCATCCACTTTTTGAATGAGTGGGAAGAAGTCACACAACTAGAATTGTTTTGGTCATTCTGTGACTGCCGTTGTTGATATTTAGGTTGCCGTATAAACTGAGGTGCAGGCTTTTTCTTTGCTCTTGGCAAAAGGCTAGAGTATGATACTTCTTCTCGTACAGTATTTCTTACAGAGGCAGTGATGGGATCCCTATTTCCTTTGGTAGATTCTTTCTCCTTTCCTCAACTTTTTTTGCTTTAGGACAACCTCTGAAACTTGCAGGATGTCCCTTAGCATTGAAGTTAACATAGAAGGTATCTTTTTGTTCTCGTTCTTTGAGACTAGGCACTAATTATGTTAGTGTTGCTTCGACGCATCCAACTTCAAATCTGCAGTTAGAAGCAACGTGGCCAAATCTTTGGCAATTCATGTACTGGGACGTGCTACTTTTTTGTATCTCTAACCATTGTATCTTCTGATACAGTAGGAACTTTATGTCCATCGCTTTCTTCACTTCAAAGTCTAGTTTAAACTGGAGTAAGAAAGAGGAAAGCATCTTTTTTTGCCTCCTAGAAGTTATCGTCTAGAACGTATTAGCTGATAGGTTATCTTCTCTAAGAGGCACCCTGTCGGCCATGACATTGTTTTTGTCATAGAAATTATGCACGCCTTTGAGAAAGAGAGTAAATTTTCTGTCTTTTGGAAGAGTGAAAGTGTAAAAAGTCACTTTCAGACACTTCAGAAAATTAAATAGGCTAGTATAGTCCTCAGCCATTTTAGGGTGGAGCAAAGTTCGCGAGGAGCTGTTCACTGAATTCTGGCTCCTTTGCAGTATTTCACGTGCAGGCACTTTAAAACTATCTTTGAACAACTTCAGGTAAAGTCTATAGCACACTGTAGGAGACACCCTCTCTTGTTGATAGCAGCCACACTTGGCTGCTGGGGCTTAGATTCAGCTTATTCCCCTCAAGGCTTAGCCTTACACTCGACTTGGGTATAGTCTCTGAAAAACTTCATCGATTTTCGAGAGAAGTGATGTCAAAGTCTGGTAGTTTTCGTAATCATATGATCATCTCAGCGGAAATAACAGAAACTGTTTTTGAATAAATTCAATCCTGTCTATATGCACATCAATAACAGGATTCTATTTGAAACATCCATATTCCAGTATGGGGTGAAAAAAGATATCAAGCTTTGGTCACACATATGTTCTTAAATTCTTAAGCTCTTCGCTTGATGAAACTTAGAACCTTATTAAATCTGGTGATGATTTCATTGTAATGCAAACTAAACCACACCTTTGTAAAGTTGACACCAATGCTTTTAATACTATCGACTCTAGCAAGGTTTGTGTTGTTCAGGGAATAATCAACTTTGAAGACTGAATTTTTACGGGAAAAGGTAATCATCTGACATTTTTCCAAATTTAAATGAATTCATACAGAGAGCTTGCCTTAATTTGAAGGAATTGTAAGTCATTTTAGAAGTAATCACATGATACACTTTTAAGTCATCAGCATAAAATAAATGGAATAGATCCTATAAGGTTTCTGACAGATTTGAGATGAATATATTTAAAACAAGAGGACCGAGATGACTTCCTTGAGTTATTTCAGAATAGAGATTTATTTCTTTGGGCATATGTCCTCGAAATTTGATCATTTGGACTCGATTTTCGAGGGTAGAATTGAGCTAAAGCAGCAAAGAGCCGGTGACTACAAATTTCTGCAACACCTTGCACCGAATTTGGTGATTGACACTATCAAATGCTTTACTAAAATTGGTGTATAAGGCATCAATTAGGTATCCTTTTTCCGTTTCACGTAGAACAGTAGAGACCATCACTGTGGGGTAACCATGCTGTTGGTTATTAATAAGGTGTTTTGGGGTAGTAGATAATATGGCAACTGCTCTATAGTTTTTAACGGACCCTTTATCACTGCATTTATGAATTAGCATCCGATGAGGTGATTTCCAGTACTTTGGGAAAATTCATGAGGAGAGTGACTTGAAAATAATGTGCAGTGATAAAAGCAATTTCTCCTTGCAGTGGGACATAAACCAGGGAGATAAATCAGGGCCAGGTTCTTTGCTCAATTCAAGCTCCTCAATAACTCTCGATATTTTTTCTTTCGAAATATTAATCTCGTGAATTAGACATGTAAAACGTGTGCATGGGGAAGTAAAGGACGTGTGCATGGGAAAGTATAGGACGAGGTGCTATCAGTAGAATATCTGGATTGAAAATGACCAAATCACCATATACCATTGACTTGGGGTACCTTTTGATTTACGTTTAGTATTTACGAAACCAAATAATTTCTTTGGATTCTTGTTTATGTTCTCTCCAATAGTGTTTACATATGATTCATAAGCTTCTCTTGATTTTTATTGAGATTCTTTTGCCAGCTAATCATATTTGCCTTATAAATCGTTGCTTGAATTTGATTTTGTTTGCATGGTTTTATGGAGTTTGTTTCTTTAGTTTCGTAAATATCGCAGTTCCCTCTCAAGCCAAGCTTCAGACAATTTATATTATTTCTTGTTCTTAGGCACGCACTTTTCAACGGCGTCAATGATTATCTTGTAAAAACAATCGATCGCACAGTTTATATCCATCGTTGTAAGTGTACATGTCCAGCCAAATTTACTTAAATAATTATTAATGCCCTGAAAGTCAGCATATACAATTAAGTAATAATAGGTTTCATCTACATTGGGCAATTCAACCGAGAATGCGGAATAGTGTAGACTATTAATGAATAGATTGCCCGCATCCCTAAATGGATCGACCACGACTTCGTCATAAGAATTACTAAAAACAAGATCAAGCCAACTACCATTCTGATAAGGAGTTGGGGTGACCTGCTGCAAATCGTTGCCATAGAATGTACTAGCAATGTTGAGGTCGCTGTGTTCTAAGAAGTTTACTAAATAAGATAGTTATCATCAGGATCAATGATGAATGTTACGTTGGGTCGATTAAAGTCCCCCGCTACTAAAATGTTGTCTTCTTCGTCAACTGATCCCGCAAGAGAAGAATTAACACGTCATTGTAAATTGCTTCGCTGGATTTTGGTGGAATATAAAACATATACATATATATATATATATATATATATATATATATATATATATATATATATATATATATATACATATAAATTATTTATACAAATTTCGTGTCACGATGTATGTTCGCGATAAACTCCGAAACTACAGAACGGATTTTGATAAAATTTTGTACCCATTTATAATATGATCCAACTTAAAAGATAGAATAGTTTTTATCTTAATTATTGATCTCAATATTAGTATAGTACAAATTTAATGTCTATTATACGAAATTAGTGTGTATTTCTCGGTTAGTTCTATAAATTCCTAATAGATGGCGGTTTAGCATCTAAGTTGCACACGTATCCGGCAGATGGCATCGTTTTTATATTTCTAGACTAGATTATACAATCTTCGAGAACAATCATGGAACAGTTTGGGTTCACATATTTTTCATCTGAATTACAGTATTTGTTTGATTCCAAGTCATTCTCGTTTATGTTCTCAACATAATCATACGTCATTTTCATTCATATTCTCAACATAATCATACTATAACAATTTTTCGTGAATCATTTTCATAATTATACTTTGTATTGTGTGACTATTGTGCAGTGTTCAGTTTAAATACTTTTAATATTATAAACAATATAATAAAATTTTATTTATTACTGTTATTCTCTACTAATTTTCATACCACCTCGAAAAAATTTAAGTATTTCTTGATAGCCTTTTATTTATTTATTTTTTTTTTATTTTATAATAATTTATTCAGCCGTACAGTTTGATCTAATTTATTTATTCAAATGATAAATTCTTTTGATTTGTTTTTAATTTCAGTATAATGCCGCGGAAAAAATCCAACCTTAAGAATCAGTATAGTAAAAATGCACGACTTATGCGTGCTAATAGAGCTCATGAATCGGAAGAACAAATTGCAGCAAGAAACGCAGCTCAACGAATCAGAACAGCAGAAATTCGCAGACAAGAAACTCGAGAACAGCGTGATGAACATCTACGACAAAATATATTGAGAACAAGATCGGCGCGAGAACGGCATCTAGCCATATTTAGAGAACGCGACAGAGAGCGACAACAATCCAATCGTGCATTAACACGTGCATCATTCGTTTGCCTTGCGTTCGAATATGCACCAGACATCAATTACTCTGCACATCTTAAAATGATAGAGGAGTACAAAGAGCTCAATCATATGCAACTTGTACCAATAGAAGACATAATTAATCCTAGAACAGTATACCTACCTCATCATGCTGTAGTACGTGATGCCAAGGATACGACTAAGGTTCGTGCCGTGTTTAACGCTCCCTGTTAAGGTTTAAATAATGTATCCCTTCATGACGACTTACTAGTTGGACTAAAATTGCAGCAGAATATACATCACCTCTTGTTAAGATGGCGGGATCACAAAATTTCTATTATTGCAGACTTGATTAAAATGTACCGACAAGTACGTTAAAGTAAGGAAGACGTTAATTATCAACGCATTGTGTGAAGAGCTAACGCAAATGAGCCACTGGAAAATTATCAGCTATTGACTTTAACCTTTGGCATGGCTTCTGCCCCGTATTTAGGGGTAAAGTCACTACACAAGCTAGTAGAGACTGAGAAGACACAATTCCCTGTGGTGGCAAAACTAATAAAACAGGATGTGTATATGGATGATTTAATGACAGGAGCGGAAACAGAGAGAGAATCAATCGAAATATTTGAGCAATTAAACAAACTAATGAAGTTCGGTGAATTTATCTTTCAAAAATGGAGTAGCAATTCAAGTTTGGTAGTGAGTTATATCGGAAATGAAATGAGAGAAGATGAAGCAGTAAGAATCAAAATGAATACAACACTAAAAATATTAGGACTGAAATGGAATAGAGCCAAGGATGCACTGGAATATGAAATTAAGCACCTGTAACAAAACGTAAGGCGGCTTTCGATATAGCACGGTTGTTCGATCCACTGGGCATAACAATCATAACAGCGAAAACATTCATACAAAGACTTTGGCTGTCCAGAATCGAGTGAGATCAAGAGCTACCAGAACCATTTCTAAATGACTGGATTATCTAGAGAGAAGAATTACAGTTCTTTCTAGTTTTTCTATAGCATGATGGACTGGACATTGCAAATCTGATATGCATTCTGAATTACAAGGGTTTTGCGATGCGTCTAATAAGGCGTATGCAGCGGTAATCCATTTGTGAACGATAGACCAGCAAGGTGAGGTACACATCAGTCTTAATGCAACTCCATGGTCGCGCCTGTTTAACAAGAGTCTGTCCCGCGTTTAGAGTTATGTGGAGTGGTATTTCTAGCTTAACTTCTTTAAGATGTGTCACGAGTGCTAAACATCGCCAAAGAAAATATACATGCGCGGACAGACTTATTGGTTGAGAAAATGTGTTTTGCAACAAGTGTCAATGAAGACAATAGAACAGAATTCGTAGAGCAATTCTCGTCACTTACTTGAATGCTTACAGTTGGATCCTATTGCAGAAGATTTCTTGATTCTAAACAATCAAAAGATGAACATTCTAAAAGTTTAGAGCTTATTACGGTTGAAGAGATAAACTGTAAGTTAGTAAACCTAGTTTTGGTTCAAGACAGACATTTTACTGAGGAAATAGAACACATCAAGTCTCACGGTTGTGTTTTAAAAAGAAGTGCGTTACACACTATATGTCGAATATTAGACGCTGATGGTTTACTGAGAGTACGCGGACGTATCCAAAGATCAGAACTGAGTTACGAGCAGGAGCATCGAATACTATTGCCAGATAAGGATAATCTCACTCGCTTAATAATATTGGATGCATATAACAAAACTCTCCATGTAGGGCCACAAATTATGTTGAATCATATCCGCCAAACAAACTTTATATTGAGAGTAAGGATCCAAGTTAAAAAGATGTATAGAGCATGCGTTACTTGCTGAAGATACTCACCAGCGAACAGGACACAACTAATGGGACAGATCCCAGAAGTCTGATTAACAGCAAACCTTTTAAATCAACTGGCGTAGATTATGCTGAACCAATCAATGTTAGGTTTTCTCCTGGCAAAGGTTCCAAATCATACAAAGGATATATTTGCCTTTTTGCAGGTATGGTGACACACACGGAGCACTTAGATCTGTACCTGATCTCTCAGCCAAGGGGTTTATTGCAACGTTTTGAAGGTGTACTTCACGTCGCGGACACTGCCAGGACCTATATAGCGACAATGGGATAAATTTTGTTCTGTCCAATAAACAGTTGTTCGAGATGTTAAAACCTGCCAATTGTAGGCGGCCCGATGAAGTGGTGCAGCTTTTGACACTCAAATCAACCAACTGATACTTCAACTCTCCCCATGCGCCAAACTTTGGTGGTTTGTGGGGAGCAGGAGTGCGCAGTGTGAAGAATCATCTAAAAAAGGTCATAGGAGACAGTACGCTTACGTTTGAGGAGTTGACAACGGCTTTGACACAGATTGAAGCGTATTTAAATTCACGTCCTATTCCGGTTTCGAGTGGCGATCCTGATGACCCTCTTCCATTGAAACTAGGGCATTTTTTGGGAGTTGAGCCGTTGTTAATGTATCTGATGAAAATTATTGTCATCAACCCCGTAACAATTTAGATAGATGGAAATTATGTCAAAAAATGATTAGCGATTTTCGGGAAAGATAATATTTGGTTAACTTAAATCAACGCTACAAATGGAATAGTAAAATTTTTGAGCCTAATGTAAATGATTTTGTAGTTATTAGAGAAGATATGGTTCCACCGGGTAATGGGTAACTGGTAAAATTATACACAAACATCTAGGTCTTGATGATATCACGAGAGTCGTAACAATCAAATGTAAGAATGGAGTTCTGTAAAGACGAGTTAGTAAAATTTGTGGGCTTAGTAAATAACTATCACATCAAGACTTGAATGTGTCTTGTCACGGTGGGTGGTTGGTTTTTAAGTTTATTTGCATAATGTTAAAATCCTTTTAATTTGGTTTTTACAATAGTACATTTATTTGAGTTTGTAAAATTGAAAAGCTATGATCGTTTTGTGTATATGAAGGACAAGTTCTTGGTGGGTGGTTATGTACGATCGAAAACTGTGTAGTAAGTTGTTTACGCATAACGCTTTAGCCATCACGTACTAGATGGCGGTGTGCATCTTTAAGAACTCTCCAGCAACTTGTTACTCAATAAATAATGAGGCTGAGCTATGATCAAATTGTGAGAGTTTTTTTCTGGCAAAATAAATCAATTATGTGCTTAAAAGTGGTTTAATTAAAGATCAGAGTTTCTTGTTTTAGTTAGTGATTTAACAGAAATGAATATGCTGAATGTACCATTTGAATTTCCTACGACTGCAACAATCATATGCATTTTTCCTAATTCATGAGCTTCTCATCGAACCAGACACTACACTTTTGATTCCATTTTCTCTAAATATACAATAGAACAAAAAAATTTCAGATTCGGATTATTCAATGATTTTGGCGATATTGTAACAAATTTTAAGGTTAACCGGCTAAATGAACAAACATTGGCCTTCTTGTTAATGCAATTTACAATTCATCTAAGATATTTAATGTGTATTTTGGGTGTTGTTTTGTGAATTCACTTAAGATCCTGCAACGACGTTCTACATAAAAACTAGGCTTTTCCGCAATATCAACTTGATGTTTGGAATGAATTCAATTGGTCTTGCATTTTGGGCAAGTACTTCCTGATTAGCGTGATTCCTTTGTCCACCAGTGCATAATCATACTTCTTATTGATTATTGGTTGTACAGAGTCTAGTTGCTACGCTGACAAAAACAAATAGAGTATTTAACTAGATAAGCGGAAAAAACTGAAACAAAGAAACGTTTACTTATCTCAAATCGCAGCATTAATTCCACTTAGTCTGTCTCTTACACCCATAACAGAACGCTTCAATTAGATCACTTCACACTTCACAGCTTAGCTGGACCGAATTAATGTATCCAGCAATAATATTTATGGAATAGATACATGATAAGATGCTTGTATTTCATCTTGTTACAACCAAGGACACATTTAAAAAAAATAAACGTGAATTTCGAACAATATTTTGATAATTTCTTATAGAAATCTGTCCCTGACTAAATCAAGCCGAGCCAAGCCAACTTACGAGTCCATGCAGCGCACGTCATCGACATATTTGCATTTGGTAGTTATTTCAACTAACACTGCTTACACTGTCTTGACCTTGAGCTTTTCCATTTTTTTATTGCAGATTGTAAATTATTGCAATATTGTGCTTTTTGTCTCTAACGGAATAGAACACTTGAAATTGTATGTATGAAAACCATCTAAAGCAGCCTGCAACCTACACAGATTTCATGCATGTCTAGCCACCTTGATTAGTAGCTCGATTGTTAGCGAAGAGCACCTCGACGGCTAAGGAAGTTTACAAACCAAATAAATATAACTGAACTTGACATCGAATTCCTGCAAAACAAAATATCTTAATGAGTTATTGTTATTAGTTCAGGCTTTGGGCTGAATAAGTATTGCAGTGCAGTTTTTTCTGAGTTTAATAAAAACCAGTAGCACTAAAGGGCCTCTATTTATTTTTACGAAGCATCTAACACTACAAAGTCTCTTACTGTCTAAGTATTGTGGAATGTCGCTATAGCTTAAAAAAATATTTCTATGATTGACGTACGTATATGGAAAAGTAAAATCAGTTAATTATCGAATTGTATGTCACATGTGAAGTATTTCACGAATCTGCGTTACAATATGCAAAATTTTTAAAGACTAGGCGGGGTACCCCCATTTACTAGAATGAATCATGCATTTTTTTAATCGTAGGTAACTGAGAGGGATATCAAATGACACATCTTAAGAACTCCAAGAACTTGAAACTAAAAAAATTGCTACGGGAATAAGGTGATCCGTGAGGAGGCAAAAATATGGGGTTTCGGGATCCCCTCTCGAAATCAGGGAGGCACATCTTTATGAGGGGAAGACCCAAAAGTACCTCAAATGCCAACAATCACTTCATTTAATTATATTTTAGATTAGAAAGAGAATTGAATATTAGCAAAGCCACGTCATGGCAGACATACACCACGGACATATACAATGTGAGGCTTTTATAGGCATTAATAATTTGCAATAGCGTTTCTGATCAATTTTCATAGATTAAACTAAGTAGTTAATTATTTTGTTTGTTTTATGTCCGCAGGCAAAAAGCCGTTGGGACTTGCTCATTTTGATAAGCAGGCACGTTTTGACTCGCTTGCATCATTTTCAGCATCTATAGAATGTGTGAACGGAAATGAATTTTTATAGGTGCAGGGTGTGTTGAGCAATTAGACCCTAAGTTAGGCCAAGTAGAGGGTTATCGGGGATATAAGATTTTTGTTTTTGTGTTGTTGAATATCCGGTTGTTTTGGTTCATCTCGCTTCCTTTTTTATTGGAGGGTTCTGAAAAAATTGCTTCGTAATCAATAAACAACTGATGGCAAATCCCAACAAAATTTGGAAATTTAAGCGGAGTAATATCGATTCCCCACTTCAAAATTACAAAATCGAAATATGTGGGTTTATTTCCTCCTTTTTCAGACTTTTTAAAAAATGTTACCAAATTTCATCCGCATTGCCTGATAAGCGTTCAAAAAAATATTTTTTTAAAACGCTACTAAAATTGTAACCTTTCTGTTTGTCCAACCGTATATCCGTTCGTGCCTCCGTCCGTCCGCCTGCTCATCACAGCAAGTTTTCTCGGAGATAAAATCAGTCAGATATATGAAGTTTCATACATAGCTCAAAAATGACATCCTCTCTAAAGTTTTGGTGTAAAAAAATGTTTATAAAGTTTTCAAGGGGGGTCCTCTCATATATGAAACTGATCCTTAACAATTTTTTATTGTGAAAGGTAACCACAATAGGCATGAAATGAAAGGTCTTGATAGGAACTCAGTAATTTAAATTATGGCAGTAGATGTCAGGGCATGAAGGAATCAAAATATTTGAAAAATTTGTGCCTGGCCCCCCTCTCGTGTTGGACATTGTAGTGTAAGTAGGTATACTAACTGTCCGTGTAGGGCGGCAGCGATGGTCTGCTGCCTCAGCGGAAGAGGATGTTAAGATCCGCCGAGATCGGCCTTGTCTGAGGACGCGTGAATGCGCTGGCCGGCTTGCATTGCGGTGTCGTGGGGCGGGTTCTTTCCCTCAGCACGAGGACTCACCACACAAGAGATTTCGCATTCACGAATTCCTGGGTCACAAAAAGGTCGACTGAAGTCGAAAAAAGGAGGTAACCACTAAGGGTAGGAGATTGCAGACAAAAGAGGACAAACTGGACCTGGGGAAGACAGACGGACTTAAGGAGACTTCGTCGTTACCCGACGATTCTTATGGTCCACACATATGAGTGGGGCATCCAGATGGAGGTGGTGCCCCTCGCACCCTCCTAATCGGATCAAGATCCAAACGTAGACGTGGCCCTGTGTTTCCCATTTGAGAGGAAAGCTCATACAAAAGCAATTTGTATGACACTTCCCTTCAAATGAGAAGCACAAACGTAACCAATTTATGCTATAAAGTTATACAATGAAATCACATAATCCTATATCATAAAAGTGCACGCGAGCGGAAGGCCACTCTACCTGGCAAGAGCCCGTGGTAAGCGACAAAAACGGTGGAGCCCGCCAGATGGCTAGCCCATATCAGCGAAAAAGCCTGCCATCGATGCGGGTCCTATACCGTATACCGTAGTTTTTCTTTAACAAGCCATTGTATTGAATATTCAATTCTCACAAAAAAATTTTCATTAAATATATTGATTTTCCTTTGATTTCCTTTTTTTTATTTATAAAAAAAATTTAAAAAATTTGAAATAAAATAACTATAATCATACTAGTAATGACAAAATAACTATTATTATAAATCAAATTCAAAGAGAGTTAAGACATATCATCATGTTTCAGGTGCAAGTGAAAATTGAAAAAGAAGAACCGCAGGGTAATAAACCTAAAAAAATAATTCAAATTCATCAATAAATCGAAATAATAGATTGGAGTAAACAAACGCTCGATTAGCTTGAAACCGGAATAGTTTAATAGTTTTTTTTTCGTTAAAGTTTCGGTGGGTTATGCAAATTTTGTAAATATATATCTTTATGTAAATTTTGTATTTTCATTTCGAAACGAAAAAACTCGCAACAAAAATATTATATAATGAATTTTTCTATACAATAACAACAAAACTATTTTAAATAAATTTTTCTCAAAAGTACTACGCTAGCTTTTTGGCCAAAAAGAAAATGTTCGTGTAATGCTTAAATTTAATGCTCAGGGATATTTTTAAGTTTCGTATTGATTACATTCATAATGCTTTATGAACATTTTTCTACAATCATGTTCGTTATTAAATAATGTCGTTTCGAATAATTTTACTCTACTAAAAACTTTCCGTAAAAATACGATTAAGTACCTCCCTACAAATATATATACTCGCAAATTGACCATTGGCGCCTTATTGCAACCCAATGCTGTTTCCCTTTTTGTTTTCTTTTTATAACTTAATGTTTGATATGCACGAGACTAACTTATATTTTGCACCTTTTCGCCAATAACTTAGCAATTTTAGTCCAGATTAACTTTCCGGAATACTCATGGTTCCACGTTTCTCTTTACGTTTAAATAATACATATTACAATTTTAATTCAAGGGCAAATCATCAACAAAAGGGGACTTCCTTGATATACCACTTCATTTGTTTTTTCCCTTTTTTAGGGTTTTGTACTAAAATACAAAACCCTATTGCAATCACGACCTGTGTCCGTCTGTCCGTCCGTCCGTCCGTCCGTCCGTCTGTATGTCACAGCACTTTTTCTCCGAAACTATAGAGGCTGCAGCCATGAAACTTTGTGGAAAGGTCAGAAGTGGTGACCTCTTGAAAGTTCAAGGGTGAAAAATTTTTTCGAAGGGGTTTAAGGGGGGTCTCCCCATATAGGGAGTTGACCCCTCAAAAAAAATTTTCACCAATGGTAACCGAGTAGGGTGTCATTGGAAAGGTCTCAATGAGATCTTTTGAAAACAGGTCTTAAAATTGCCTTATGAGTACCGAGGGGGGCAGGGGAAGGGGAAACGTACGAACTTTTCGCGTACCCCCCCTCGCGCTTGGACACCTTCCATCCGAAAAACCTGAAAAAAATCATGAATGTAGGCCTTAATGAGTACAACAACAACAAATACATGAGAAGTCGAAATTCACTCAACTTTGTTAGTAATAGTATGATTTATCGATTTTATGTTTTCTTTAATAAAATCTAGATGGTACCCTTAAATTCAATAAATAATAAGATTGATCTTTTCTGAAAGTTTCATAAAGACCGATCAGTATTTAACGAAGTTATAGTGATTTGAATTTTCCTGTATTACTATGGAACAATGTGCCCTGTATTACTATGGAAACATATGGCTATGGAGCCATATGCGCTTTTTACCGACTTAGACACTACAGCTTTGCTAGGATTTGCATGAAAGTTTCAGGAATGATAGATATCATGAGGATGACTACATGCAATTGAAACAAGTCGAAGAGGCAGGAGAGAGCTCCTAGCAAAAGGGCTTTGTAGCCATTCTAGGATTCGAAAAAATAGGCCATGAATCAATGCTTACAGTACAGAGGAGTGGCCCCTGAAAAAAATTTCATGAAAGGTAGCCGATATGAGTATCAAATGAAAGTTCTCTATGAGAGCTTTTCAAAACAGTTCTTAAACTGACAGTTTTTGCTTCAGTGGGGGCACAGAGGGGGGAAATACATGAAAAATGTGTTTTCTCCCTCTCGAATGGACACCCGTGATCTAAAAAAATCTGAAAAAATTATCAAGCGAGATATTTATGGGTATAATTTTAACAAATACCTCAGAATTAAAAAATTCTTTCAACTTAGTTAATAATAGTATGATCCTCGAACATGACGTGTTTCTTAATTTTATTCGTTGCTGGTTACGGCATTTTGTAAGTTGAGTACAAAACCCTTCTGACATGAGCATAGGTCTGTCTATCCAACTTGTTTCGATTGAGTTCATAAAACAAGGCGAAACAAACGCTGTCAAGGTACAATAATTACCAGGGAAGTATTAATATTGCAAACCTATACATCCAGCTTGCACTGCCTACTCCGTATCATGTCAAACTTTCGTTTCTCATCCGATTTATGTAAACATTAAAAGAAATCTATGATTTCATAGATTCTCACAGCTCCAACAATTCAGTTCAAAGCTACCCCTTTTCGTTATTTTCATTTTGGTTTATATACGCTCTAAATTTCAAGTTCAACAAGGAACAAGTTGGGTAGACAGACCTATGCTCATGTCAGAAGGGTTTTGTACTCAACTTACAAAATGCCGTAACCAGCAACGAATAAAATTAAGAAACACGTCATGTTCGAGGATCATACTATTATTAACTAAGTTGAAAGAATTTTTTAATTCTGAGGTATTTGTTAAAATTATACCCATAAATATCTTGCTTGATAATTTTTTCAGATTTTTTTAGATCACGGGTGTCCATTCGCGAGGGAGAAAACACATTTTTCATGTATTTCCACCCCCCCCCCCCCCTCTGCGCCCACACTGAAGCAAAAACTGTCAGTTTAAGAACTGTTTTGAAAAGCTCTCATAGAGAACTTTCATTTGATACTCATATCGGCTACCTTTCATGAATTTTTTTTCAGGGGCCACTCCTCTGTACTGTAAGCATTGATTCATGGCCTATTTTTCCGAATCCTAGAATGGCTACAAAGCCCTTTTGCTAGGAGCTCTCTCCTGCCTCTTCGACTTGTTTCAATTGCATGTAGTCATCCTCATGATATCTATCATTCCTGAAACTTTCATGCAAATCCTAGCAAAGCTGTAGTGTCTAAGTCGGTAAAAAGCGCATATGGCTCCATAGCCATATGTTTCCATAGTAATACAGGGCACATTGTTCCATAGTAATACAGGAAAATTCAAATCGCTATAACTTCGTTAAATACTGATCGATCTTTATGATACTTTCAGAAAAGATCAATCTTATTAATAGTCATCTGTTTGCTAATTTTATTGAATTTAAGGGTACCATCTAGATTTTATTAAAGAAAACATAAAATCGATAAATCATACTATTACTAACAAAGTTGAGTGAATTTCGACTTCTCATGTATTTGTTGTTGTTGTACTCATTAAGGCCTACATTCATGATTTTTTTCAGGTTTTTCGGATGGAAGGTGTCCAAGCGCGAGGGGGGGTACGCGAAAAGTTCGTACGTTTCCCCTTCTCCTGCCCCCCTCGGTACTCATAAGGCAATTTTAAGACCTGTTTTCAAAAGATCTCATTGAGACCTTTCCAATGACACCCTACTCGGTTACCATTGGTGAAAAATTTTTTTTGAGGGGTCAACTCCCTATATGGGGAGACCCCCCTTAAACCCCTTCGAAAAAAATTTTCACCCTTGAACTTTCAAGAGGTCACCACTTCTGACCTTCCCACAAAGTTTCATGGCTGCAGCCTCTATAGTTTCGGAGAAAAAGTGCTGTGACATACAGACGGACGGACGGACGGACGGACAGACGGACACAGGTCGTGATTGCAATAGGGTTTTGTATTTTAGCACAAAACCCTAAAAAGGAACATCCAAATTGACGTGCATACTTTTACTCCTTCCTTTTCGATTAGTTTTCTTGGGTAGATTGATTTGATGTCCGTTCACTTATATTGTTCCCTTTTCGATGGTTTATTTCACATGCTAAAAGGAACACGTAGAAAAATTGGCTCAAAAATTATTTCGTCTACTTTTTCTTACTAGTCCGAATAGGGTTTAATGAACCGAGCTAAGTGATTTGGGTAGCTGTATTACAATATTAGATTGTTGCCATTTTCATGCGAATGGATTGACCCAAATGATCTTGATGCGCAAGCCACGAGCTTTCACGCAACTTCTCACTTCGTATGATTGTTTGGATTTTGTAAGGAGGTCAGAATCATGGACTTGTCCAGGAAGTTTAGAAATTTGGGCCATAAAGATTGGAATTTCTCTTTGTGCTAATACCTCCCAGGCTGCACCTTGTAGTTGGCTATAACTTACACGGAGACGCCCGGTCGACTTCTGCAGCTTGATTTCCCTTTGAATTGCGCCAAGGTACAAATTCCTTCCAGTAGCTAGATGTATGATAACACAGCTTGCAACGAACTCCCAAATTCACTCCCGGATTAGGTTGTGAACCGAGCTCTTGAGCATGATGAAGATGCGTGGAGCTTACGTAGATAAGAAGTGCCTTAATCAGTGGTCAACATTGCATAGCTTTTCAAGATGCTTCCGATGCAAATGGGTTGTAGTTTTCCTTCCTGCCGTCATTTACCGCGATAATGTATCCGATTTGCACCGGGCGCAGATTTTGTAGCCACAGTGGTTAGAAATTAAGCGTAGACACTAACTCGCAATGTAGCCGATGTAGTCTAAATTTTTGGATCCAGCTGACATAAATAAATACGGTGGCGTAGCGTGGCGTCCATGAGAGATTCTATATTTGGTCAGGAAAACTACCATGTCACACTTCACGCCGGCAAAATTTCACTCCTTATCCACAAAACTTATTTGACAATCATTCACCCCGTTTACATTCCATTTCATCCCCAATTTTAGTACACCGGTAAGGTGCTCCTACACTGTAATATTTACTTGGCAGATTTAAATTTTTGAAAACATAACTTAACGGAAGTAAAGGAAATGAAGAACATTTTAAGTAGTGATGAAAATTAAATCTCATGAGAAATATAATTAAAGGGAAACACTTAAATTTAATACAAAGGAAAATTGATATAGAATTACATTTATAATAATAATAGGAAATAAAATTTTTTAACAAATGACGATTATAATAATTAATTATTTTCTTTTAAATCTGCCACATAAAATCACAAGTAGGGGATGGGGGGGTTTTCAAGCAGTTGGCTTGAGAAACTGCTCGATTAATACAACATTTTTTAATAGAAAAATTTAAATAAATCATAAAGGTAGGTTTTTATTATATAAGGGAAACAAATGCTGTATTTCTGAGGTCAAAGCTGGATTAACTTTGTTAAAAATGGTTCAATTTAATAATTTTACATATTTTTCTATAAGGTCGAACGTGCACCCTCAGTAAAAGTATATGGACTCTAACCTGATACCAAACATGACTCAAAAGAGTCGAAAAGCGTCTGCGCATACAACAAAGCAAAACTCAACGGCTTTTAAAGCTAAAAAAATCTAAAAATTCCATAAAAGCCATATATAGTTACAATCAATTAAAAATTTCAAAATAACAAAAACTACAATAGCATGTAACAACAGCGTAAGAGTAACTGTTCTAGGGTTAGGTTACTTGGATAAGAGCTTGGATAAGAAATCGTTCCAATTTATGCAAAATATGCAGAGTTTCTGTCATAAACACATTGCAGTCGCCATTTTGATGGAGCTTAAATAATATTTCTGAATGCTCAGCCGATTGAACATAATTAATTTAGACAATAGTCCTTAAGCTTTCATGAAAATCGGAAGAAAATAAAAGTATCTAGGTCAATTTGAAATA
Source organism: Odontomyia ornata (assembly GCA_963969285.1). Lineage (NCBI taxonomy): Eukaryota > Metazoa > Arthropoda > Insecta > Diptera > Stratiomyidae > Odontomyia > Odontomyia ornata. The sequence continues at coordinate 157,331,368 of OZ017740.1, forward strand.
AGTATCAACCATAAACACGTGTTATTGTTGTAATTACATGCAATTGAAATGGCTATAACTCACTCAATTATGATTCGATTTCTATGAAATTTTGTGAACCTTAAGATCTTATACCAATCCTAGAATAATTATACCAATCTAAAGAATTTCAAGAAGTTTGAGTGTCCCGTTTTGATTTTATGGGCGAAAATGTAAAATCTACAAATCAGACTATTATTAACAAAGTTGAGCGAGTTTTGATTTCTGAGGTATTTGTTACCCTTTTACTCATTAAGACCCACCTTCGTGATTATATTCAGATTTTCCGGCTCAAAGGCGTCCCATCGCCAGGGGGGTTGACACAAAATCTTGGTACATTTTGCCACCCCTTTGACCCCCTGACCCATAAAATAACCTTTTTTCAGATTTTTAAAGTTCTCATCAAGACCTTTCATTTGATACCAAGCTCGACTACCTTTGATTAAAAAAAAATTATTAAGGACTACTTCGTTATTAGGGGGCCCCCTTAAAATTTTTTTAAATTTTTAGTAAGAACTAAAATTTTGAGAGACCATCATTTCTGACCTTTCCACAAAGTTTGAGTATTATAGCTTTTGATGTTTCTGAGGAAGCTTGCTGTGACGCATGGACAGACGGATAGATAGATCGCGAAACTAGTAGGTCTTTGTAAAAATTTTTTTAACAAAGATCAGAAATATGTATAATAACGATTTACACTGCGTATGAATTGGCGGTAAATTCAAAAACATAAAAACACTTTACTTTTTAGAGTTTTTTTAAAGTCGGTACCTCTCTGTTCATCTGGTCATCTTTCTTCTTGTGAGCAGCTCAAAGTTGTTGGCTAGTGAAAGTTTCATAAACGACAAAAATTCAAGAATTTTAAGGGGGCTCCGTTTATAAGGATTTGACACCTTATCAATTTTTTATCACCGAAGATAGTTGAGTAGGATATCAAATGTAAAATCCTGGTGATATCTTTTGATGGAAGTCTTCCAATTGTAATTTGGATTTGGGGGCAGGCAGGCAGAGTGGAAGAATGATAAAAGATTGTGTCGCCCTCACGACTGGATACCTTTGGATTAAAAACTTAAAAAAAGCATGGAATTATCCTTCTATGAGTATAACAACGACAAATACCTCAGAAGTTGAAATCCACCTTTAACTTTGGTAGTAATATTATTATTTGTGAATTTTACATTTTGTTGATAAAACCATGAAAGTACTCTTAAGTTCAATGAAACTCAACGCTTAGATGGTTGTTTAGAAGAATAATTAACTGTGAACATTTTAGCGGGATTGCATTGTATTTAACAAATTTATGAAGGTTTCAACTTTCCTATATGACAACAACAATACATGGCTGCTGCGAGCCCCTTTTATCTTTAAGACTGCCCGAACATAATGTGCCACGTGGTTCCGTTTGTCACCACGCCAAACTATACTATCCAGGGTGAACCCTTCTGTCACCTTGCAGCTTGTCTCGTTTTTTGCACGAAAATAATGTATGGCAGGCATCGTTTTCCTCTCCTGGGCGAATCTAACAATCAGGGGACCGTGACTTGCCAACTTTGTGCAGGTAAGACTGAAAACACCCGTGTCCACTCAAAAGCTGGGTCAGATAGAAGTCAGTCTCACCATGCCTTTGATTTAGATACGGTTTCACATCCAAGATGAGGTGCGCAGTCCACCTTCCCTTCGTGCAATTCACCCAAGACTGCTGCCAGTCGTTGAGTGAGCACTATTTTTCCTCGCGAGCAAACATCTCATTGCATCCTTGTTTCGATACAGGTAAATAGCGCAGCGCCCTCTAGCAAGAAGGGAACAGGTATTACACCTGCAATAACTCTGTCCACTAGACCAGAGACTGTCGTATATGAAGATGCAATCCTCCGTGTTCCTGTTCTTTGTACCTATGCCAAGTATTTTTGGTATACCTCTTTGCTGAGAGTGTCGCCCCATATTTCCACTCCGTACAGTAGGACTGACGCCACAGCCACATTTTTTATGGGTTCGGTCCCCCTACGTTGGTCATAGGTCGATTAAGAACCGATACTCCCGAAGTAGCCGTCTCAGTCATTGCCCTGATTTGCTCAGAGAAACTCATTTTCGAGTCGATCAGTAGCCCCAGGTACTTCACCGATGGCTTCGATGTGACTAGTATGTCTTCAATACTGATCGTACTTACTCTAGGGATTTTCTTTCCTGGCAAGATGATTACTTTGGTTTTCCACAGTGATATACTGAGCCCGCGAGCAGTTACCCAGCCTCTCACTCGGCGCACTCGTATACCGAGCCTAAGTTGTGCTTATTCAATGGTGCGTCTAATGACCAAAGCCACAACATCTTCTTTATAGCTGATCAAGTGCAACTTATCTGGTATCTCCAGTCTCAGTAGCTCATCATAAGATACACTCCACAGGTCTGGACCAAGAATAAACACCTGGGCAACACCCGATGTGACTTCCATCCTTCGTTGGCCCTGTATCGCATCGTAAAGCAGGCTTCAGTCCCTCAGGTAGTCCATCAAAAACCGAATTAGATATTTTTTAACTTGAAAAAGGTTTTCTAGTATATCCAAAATATCCACGCATCTAGTGAGGCTGAATGCACTCCTAAGGTCGAGTGCCACTGACAGGGCAATTCATCACTTACTGCCGCAATATGCCTCTGCTTTTTGCACCACACTCACTACCTTCGCAATTGCAACAATGATCAAATGTCCTGATCTAAAGCCGTATTGCCGAAGGTCTCCAGCAGCACGAGTTGCGTCAGTGAGTCATCCCTTGATGAGTTTCCTTAGTACTTTACTAGCAGTGTCTAGCATGCATAACAGGCAGTATACAGATGGCGATCCGGGATTTCCTCACCACCTTCCATCGTACCGGGAAAATACCGTCCCATAGGCAAGGAAAATGGTAATAGACAAGTTGTAATACGTCAACTGGAACACCATCTGGACCTGGAGCCTTCCTCGCTTTCAGTGAAAAGGCTGCCTCTTCCAGTTCCGGCTACATGAAGAGTGGGAACCCGATTGCGTTTCAGCGAGGGAGGGCCCGCGCTATCTCGTCCATGTTTTCCACATCATGTATGTAAGGCTTCCATTGGGTACCAAGCTTCTGCATAAATAGCTTGTAGCCAAGGCCCCATGGATCCTTGCTCACTTTGCCCGCTATATCTTGCCAGCAACGAGCCTTGTTGTTCTCAATCAATTCGCGAAGGCATTTCCTGACTGACGTATATGCTGCTACCCGTTTGCATGTCTCATCAAGTTTCCGGGCCTGATGAGCCTCACGCCGAAGCTTGTGACAGTCCCTTTGCTTCTCAGCGATTTTAGTCGACCACCAATACACTGGAGGCTTGCCGTGCCAGGGTTTTCGACAGTGCATAGAAGCGTTGTAAGCAGTCGTGACAATGCTCATAGTTGACTTCACCAGCCTTCAACTGCAAGTTCTTCCACTCCCTGCGAATCTTCCTGTAATGGAGCACTTGCTTTGAGCACCTCAACGAACCTCTCGACGTTCATCTTTCTAATGTTCCACGCAATTGTAGAAGGTCAAGAGCACGGACGATGGGAGACAACATCAGTGATCTCAAGCAGAATACACTGATGATCACTGGCTGAGTAGTCCTCTAATACTCTCCATTTGTGTATTCTTCGTACTGAGGACTCCAAGGTGAATATCACGCTCAGTATTATTCCTTTGCAGCCAATACGGCGGAAAATTGGTGTATTTTCAATGTTTGGTACGACAAGTGCCATCCCGGCCACCATTACTAGAATTTGTTTTCCTCGCGAATCTGTTTGAGGCATGTCCATTTGATTGCTCTATCGTTGAAGTCTCTTCCCCGTGCACGCTGCCATCTGTGTTCGAGACAGCGCCCTCCAACGCATTCAGCTTGGCTTGGAAAGATGATGTTGATTGGTTAAGCGTTAGGAGCGCACTAAAAAGGCGGTTTCTGATCACCGAGCTCATACAAAACCATCCCCCGTCCACAACTCTCCACCTGGAAATCACTGTTCCAAGTCCAGATGGTGGTAATACCAGTTTCATCACCATTTTGCAGACCTTTTATCATGTTGTTGCACTCTGAGGAGCAAAAAGTTGGCTTTCATGTCCTTCGCAAACCGCTCAAGCAGGTTTTGGACGGTTGAACTGCGGTGTAGGTGTTTTTTTCTTTATTTTGTTGTTGTCAGGGACTCCCGTACTTGCAAAAGGCAAGTGGAGTACCCATTAAACACCTCCCCTTTCAACCTGAGAACCCAGCTTGGAACCGTTTGACACATTACTTCGGGCCAGGTCTCGTTTTGTTACGCCGTGAGGTGCCTTGAAGCTGGGGAGTCCCTCCTCTAGCGGGAAGGATAAATCACACCAGTGAAAATTTTATATTTTTATTTCGATGAAGGGCTAATTCAAAATACACGTTCGCAGTTCACACATTGCGCTCTTTTTGACGAACGATCAATTTAAACCTTCCATTGCGGCTCAAGCTCAAAATAACAGTACTTCTCATAAATTGCATTGTCCTCATTATGTCCTGTTGACGACGGTGGCATGAGATGTAAAATGGAGGAAAAAATGATGCAGCTCTACTAGAATTACTCCTTTACACCATAATTACTCGCGAACAGATAAAATGCGGAAAAAAAACATTTTGTCGCATACATACGGTGAAATACTCGAGATTACCGAGAAAATTCACATTGTAAACTTTCAGAAAAACAAAGAAAATCGACTTCAAAGATTTTATGGAAGCTGTGCCATATCAGTTTTCCCCGTTGCTTTTGTGATGTTGCACATGTTGCAAATTTTTATGTTGAAATGGGGAAATTGATTTGGCGCCGCTTCCATAAAATTTATTTCATCCTTTTTAGGGCATTTTGAAGTCGGTTTTCTTTTTTTTTTCTTAAAGGTTTTTCATTTCACTCTCTTAAAGTGGAAAATTTTTTCATTTTAAATATTCTTGAATACATTGTACCATGTATGTATATCAAAATGGAATTTTTTGACTGCAATACAAAATGCACTACCGCTAAAATCTGCAGTGTTCATAGGGATCAAATTTAGTTCTGACACATTTTCATAAAAGATCTCATCAACGTCTACCTTGATTTTAGCTTTCATAAAACTCCAGTTTAAATTGTAGCTTTAAGAAGTTCTTGAATTAGAGCTTTGCCTAGTCGCTTTTTCAATATTCTGATCTGAACCTGAAGTGTATTTTTATCGTTCAACTTTTTTCGTCTTTGAGCGGTCGCCACTTCGTTTCAGATGATTCGAATTCTGATTATTTATTGTCAGATTTATCACACGCTTGAATGAATCTTTGTACCAATTTTGGTACAAATCGGAGCTATACGTTGCGCAGAACAGAAATTACGGGTTTTCATAAAAAACAGCCTCTATTTTGCGTTCGCAAAACAAGTCCAAATATTTAATTTCTTGAAATATGTTGAAAATCAAAGCGGAACAGCAACCTCCAGACACAAATTTCGCTATATCCTCTATACATATATGTATATATATATATATATATATATATATATATATATATATATATATATATATATATATATATACAAATATATGTATATACATATATATATATATATATATATATATATATATATATATATATATATATATATATATATATCTATGTATATATATATATATATATATATCTATATATATATATATATATATCTATATATATATATATATATATATATCTATATATATATATATATATATATATATATATATATATATATATATATATATATATATATATACTACTGTGAGCGCAAAATAAGGGGACATTGGAATTTAAACTATATATATATATATATATATATATATATATATATATATATATATATATATATATGCATATATATATATATATATTTATGCATATATATATATATATATATATACATATATATATATATATATATATATATATATATATATATATATATATATATATATATATATATATATGTATATATATACATATATATATATATATATATATGTATATATATATATATATATATATATATATATATATATATATATATATATATATATATATATATATATCTATATATATATACACATACATATATAGATATATATGTGTATAAACTTATAAACATATATATATATATATATATATATATATATTTATGTTTATATATATATATATATATATATATATATATATATTTTATATATATATATATATATATATATATATATATATATATATATATATATATATATATAAAATTTTTTTTTTTTTTTTTCGTATGAAAGATTATTAAAATTCAATTTCTCGACGTCAATGTATCATATTTAAGTGCTAATGTCTACAGCCTCCTTGAAAGGATTACAATTCTGTACCGAGACATTTTAGTCCAATATGTTGTCCTTCATTTGAAATATCTACAATCAAAATCCTTTCCTGCTACGATTAGTTATGCTGGAAAATCGGGGTGGAAGTCGGAAATTTTTCGGTTTTAACGGTCAAAGTCATTGCTGCGATCGATGGTCACTGCTTCGATCGTTACCGAAACGATTGAAGTAAGGGCCGTAAATCCAGAAATAATAAAGAACCATCCTGAAGTCACGAGGGGATTACGGCAGGATAAGTAACGAGTGAACAGGCAAATAAAGCGACGATGTGTGATTTCATCGCCAACGTCGAAAAGGTGGCGGAAGTACTGTACTCGGAAACAGAAGCCGATAACCTCTCCCAAGGATGATGGCTGCAAAGTACAATTGTCACCTAGCTACATGATATAGAAAGGCTATTCAGAAAAGCGGGAGTTGTTCTAAAAATAATACAATTTGCATGCGACTCGCCAAAAATCAGCAAAGCAGTAAAGATTGGGCTCCTTGGTCTTGAGGAGCTCCTAGATTGCATAGGGCATCGTTGGAGGAGCTGGTTAAGGGCCGAAGAGGACCAGAAGAACGAAGAAGAGAAAAAGGCTAGAGAAGCACCTGGGGTAAAACCTAAAGGGCACGTGCAGATAGCTTCACAATCAAAAATCAATAAAAGAATTGCGTCTAGCCTAATCGAAGGAGATCGGGATAAAAGATGGAAGGAAAAGACATTTGACTTCCAGACAGTGAAAAGGAGTGAAGAAAGCCGCGAAGGTATTCTTTCAAAAAGTGCCAGAAAGTAAAGTCCCAACAAGGAAAGAGACCCGATGCAAAACAGGAGGGAAGGAGGCTCCGACGAAGACCCCGCTAGTAGGCACTGTTCGTAAAACCCCAAGATTGTTGATCCTGCAAGGAAGTGCTGCAGGACACTAGGGGAAAGGTCAGGCCCGAAGACACTAAGACTGCCAATAAAGTAGTACGACCAACGTGGTCGGGCTACATACCGGTCGAATTTGGAGCGAAGGCTAAGAATAGGGTAGCATTCTGCGACGCAGTAAAGAAAGTCCTCGGCAAAAGCGTAACTATATCCTCGCCCGAGCCGAGGTAAAAAAGGCCATCAAAAAGGAGTTTACTGGCGTAGGCAGGATCAAAGTGAGGCTGACACTAAAAAGCCATAGGGGACAACGCATGGCCATGATTGACTTGACCGAAAAGGACGCCGAACAATTTCTCTCCAATAGGAGTTCCCCGTGTTACAAATGCAGTGAAATGGGACATCAAAGGAGAGGGTGTACGAAGGTGACACACTGTATTCTTTGCAAGGGTGCTGATCCAAGACCTGATTTCGGACACATGTTGGGATCAGGAAAATGCCGGGATTCCCAGGAAGCCCTAGCCAAAGTAATATCAAAACTTCAATAACCCGCATCCTACAGCTTAGCCTACACAGCAGTTCAACCGCCCAAAACCTGCTTGAGCAGTTTCCGAGGAACATGAAAGCCAACTTCTTGCTGCTGGGTGAGCAACACCGTGATAAAAGTTCAGCGCCTAATGAAACTGGAACTGCCGCCATCTGGATTCGAAATAGTGATTTCCAAGCGGAGATCTGTTGACGTGGAGTTTTTTTCTATGGGTTTGGTGCTCATGGACTACCTTCTTTAGTGTATACCTAACGCCGAATGAATCGATATCATCTTTCCGAGCCAAGCTAAATGCTTTGGAGGGCACTCGTCCAGGGAGACGCAAAAGCAGTCGAATGGGGCATGACTCAAACAGATCCACGGGAAAAACGAATCCTAGAAATAGGGGCCAGGAGGGTGTTTGTCGTATTAAACACCAAAGTACGCCTACTTTCCGCCATATTGGCGGCATAGCAACCATACTAGATGTGATATTCGCCTTGAAGTCCTTAGTACGGAGGATATATCAGTGGAGAGTATTAGAAGACTACTCAGCCAGTGATCATCAGTGAATTCTGAAAGGAGTGATGTTGTCTCCCGATGTCCATGCTCTCGGCTTTCTACAATTGGATGGAATATCAGAAGGATGGACGTCGAGAAGTTTGTTGAGATTCTCACAGTGAGAGCACCACCGCAGGGAGCCCGCAGTGTACTAGTGGTCAACTGAACTCGCCGAAAAACGAAGGAAGTGTAACAAGCTTTGGCGTGAGGCTCAGCAAGCACGGACCGATGACAAGGCATGCAAACGGATAGCAGCATATACGAGCTGTGACAGTGATTGCCGCATTGTGGTAAATATGCGACCTTGCAATTCCCTTCCCATTCCTTGGCATCCATCCTCCTTTTGTAGCTTGTTTAGTTTGCCTGCTGTGTCATGTTGAGTAGACGTATGTTGATGGTGCTCGTCACGAAAATGAGAAACAAAATCAAGAGCGACCCGTCGCGATAAAATTTTGCGCCAGATTGAGCGAAACAGGTTCAGAAACGTACGCTAAATTTTTAAATGTGCATGGTGATGACCCGGAAACCTAACTTCAAAGCTCACAATGGTTGTCTCCGCTCGCTCCTGCCTAAAAAGGCTCGCATGAGCAAGCCGAAGGCGAAAAACATGATTATTGCCTTTTTTGACAGCCGTAGAATCAACCACAAAGAATTTATTCCATCGGGGCAAACCATATATCAAGTCTACTATCGCCAAATATTTGAAAGATTGCGAAAAAGAGCAAACAGGGTGCGCCCAGATATCGGTCGTAGCTGGATCCTTCATCACAACAACGCGCCGTGCCATACTGCTCTCAGTGTATCCCGGCATTTGGCCTCTAAAGGGATTGCCGTGTTGCAACAGCCACCTTATTCACCCGATATGTTACCCTGTGACTTTTTTGTTCCCTAGAACAAAATCGGTGGTCAAAGGAACCCATTTTGAGTCGATTACAGATATCCAGGTGAACGTGGCAAGATTACTCGTGGACATCCTAGTCGAAGCGTTCAAGAAATGTTACGAAAATGCGCTGGAATCGTTGCATAGCTGCCCAAGGTGACTACTTTGAAGGGGATGGCAGAATTATAGAATAATTTTTAAATACACGGTTTTCATGGAACATTACTTAATTGTCAACCCTCGTAAGTCGGCCAGGAAATGACTTCGCAAATTGATCAACAACAGCAAGGCTCACTGCTTGCAAGAGCTAGTGGACAATAGGAGCAAGGATCCGCGGAGCCTTGGCTACAAGCTAGTTATGCGAAAGCTCGTGTACGTGATGCGGAAAGATGGATGAGAAAGTGCGGGTACTCTTCCCTGCCCATCCCCTCCGTATTGACGCTGTCCATGGTGAAATAGCAGTCAAGTGCCCACCCTGGAGGAGGCAGTCCTTTTGCTGAAAGCGAGGAAGGCTCCAGGTCCATATGGTGTTCCAGCTGAGGTGTTGCAGCTTGCCTATCACCATTGTCCTGACTTGCTGCTCAGCAAATTCAACGCTTGCCTACGGGGCCTTCGGGATGGGGTTTTCCCGGTACAATGGAAGGTGGCAAGGCTTGTGCTGATCAGCAAGTGGAAGGAAAATCCCGAATCGCCGTCTGCACACCGCCCGTCATGCATGCTGTCAAAGTGCTAGAGAAACGCATCAAGGGAAAACTCACTGACGCGATTCGTGCTGCTGGGGACCTATCTCCTCGGCAGTATGGCTTTAGAGCAGGATGGTCTACTATTAATGCGATTGCAGAGGTAGTGAGCGTGGTCCCGAAGGGAGAGGCATATAGTCGCACCAAGCAACGGATCGTCCTGTTAGTGACACTCGGCGTTAGGAACGCCTTCAACTCCGCTGGATGGCTGGATATTCTGGATACGCTGGATAAGCTATTTCGAGCTCTAGAATATCTAATGCGGCTTTTTAGGAACTACCTGAAGGACCGAAGCCTGCTCTACGATACGACAGAGGGCCAACGAAGGATGGAAATTACTTCGGGTCTTACCCAGAGATCTATCCTTGGTGCGGACCTGTGGAATGCATCTTAAGATGGGCTGCAAAGATTGGAGATGCCAGATGAGTCGCGCTTGATCAGCTGTGCGGATGATTATGTGGCTCTGGTCGCTGGACGCACCGTTGAACAGGTGCAACTTAGGCTAGGTATGCTAATGTGCCAAATGAGAGACTGGATGAATGCTCACGGGTTCAGTTTAGCACTGGAGAAAACCGAATTGATAATCTTGAAAAAAAAGAGAATTCCTAGAGTAAGGATGATCAGTATTGGAGACTTACGAATCGGATCGAAGCCATCAGTGAGGCTACTGATCGACTTGAAGATGAGTTTCTCTGAGATAATCAGGACCATGGCTGAGAAGTTTTCTGTATCAACAATTTCCGATTTTACTGCTAAGATCTTATTTATTTATTAGCTTTCTTTCATACCACATTTGGCACTTTAAATTCATTATTTTAAATCCGCAAATAGTTTCTATGGAAAACCAGTTACTAACCAAAGCAAAATGCTATATGTCGCATTTAAATGTCCCTCAAAATCCCTCTATTTTCGTTCTAACGAGCTACTATTCTTGGAAGTCCCTCAATCAGCTCGAGTACGTGAGCTACTCTGTTACTACACGATGTTAACATTATAATATGGTCAATCTTGATGCTAAAGAAACATTTCTGACTTTAAAATCTGAAACAAACCAATTGGCCTACAATTCAATGAAACTAAAGCTAAATTCATGACTCATATAAGAAAGAAAACTCCGTTTCGACAAAACCTGACTGGGAGAGTGGATAGCTTCGTTTATCTTGGAGCCAACCTCAATAGAAAAGGACAAGATTTTTTTGTGATTTGGACGTGAATGCCATTTACGCACTGAGTGTGGGCATCTCATGCTCACAAGCAACTGGACTACCCATTAAACACCTCCTCTGTTAACCTAAAAACCTCGCCTGGGACAGTTTGATACATTATTTATGATCAGGTCTCGTTTTCCTACGCCATGAAGTACTTTCATGTTAGGGGATCCCTCATTCCGCAGTCCATGTCTTATATGCTCTAGGAGTTCCTCTAGTTCAAGGAGCCCATTCTTTAGATATTTACAGATTTTTGGCAAGTCGCATACCGATTTTATTCTCTTTAGCCCATCTTTTAATGTTACTGGACGATAATTGTACTTTGCGATCTCCTTTCTTGGGAAAGTTTATCGGCTTCCGTTTTCGAGTACAGTACGTTAACTATATTTTTGACGTTGGCGATAAAATTGTCTCTGCTTTTTTTCCTGTCATGATTACTTTGTTGACTCCAAATATATTCCTGTTAACCGGAACTCCCACTGCCAGCAAGATTGGACACCAAATAAATGCCGCAAACAGAGTTTTTTACTCCATGCTTCCCATTCTAAGTTCTAGAGTTGTGCACAGGTAAAATGAGCTTCGTATTTACAAACTAATGTTCAAATATGTGCTAATACAGGGAAATAAAACATGGACCCTGACAACCGAATCTAAAAAGGTAGTGGACATATTTGACCGCAGAGTGCTCTGGAAAATCTCTGGCCCAGCAAAACATAGAATAGACTGAAGACTATGTTAGAATGATGAGCTGTATGAATTATTTGATGAACCACCTACATCTACTTACGTAAAGTTAAGCAAATCACAATGGACGGGCCACGTAGAAAGATTAAAAATAAGCTAAAAGAACATTAGAAGGTAGAACACAAGGCAGACGTCCAGCAGGAAGACTGAGGTCTCGATGGGAAAATCTTGATAGAAGCTGACAGCAGATCCTTGCTGGGATTGATGAACTGGTAAAAGAGGTAACAAAACAGTGATATTTGGATGAGATTAATTTTAAGAGCCAAGGCCCAGATTGGGCTGTCAGGCCATAGATTATGATGATGAAATACAATATATATTTTCACCTTAAGCGTTTCATTAAATAACTCAGTCAATACATTGTTTCAATATCATAGCTTAATTTAAGAAAAAAAATAGACTAATTTGCCCATATTTCCATTTTAAGCGCTTGTCTTACATTGATTTGCTCGATTATCACAGATATTCCTACATTTAAAAAATGTATGTTCTACTTGTATACTTTAAGCGAAAAACTGCTGTCAGGCGTACACGAATGAAGAGATAGATGACTAGATAGCTACAAGACTGGAGTTTAATAGAGCTTTGTAATTTAGTACACAACCCATTTTCAGAATTTTGCACTAAAGTAATGATTGCTGTGACTTATTTCAGAATGTTTTTGCTTCAAGGAAGAAGAGAGGGTCACAATTTGCATACTTTACCGTGGTCTTCGTCTTTATTTGTGTACATTGACACCAATACTGTGGGTTTATGATATGATATCAAAAGATTGTCCAAAATTTGATGTGCTACTATTTTTGATTGCATACAAACCTATCTTAATTTTGGAAATTACAGAAAAAGTTGAAGTGATAGAGAAAGTAGCTGATATTTCCTGTTTCTTTAAAGAAAAAAATAGCTGTTATGTTATATTCTATTCAAAGATTAGTTTTGAGACTCGGCCGTTAGAGTTGATAAACATTTTTTGCTACGATTCCCAGCATATCCATTGAATCACTAAGTCATTCATTGATTTTTAAATACAGCTACACAAAGCAGCAGTTTATACCATCAAAATGTTATTGTGGATTTTAAAAATAAACATCTCCTTTATTCGCTTCATTTGATAACCTTCTGTTTATATTCATTTATATCTACATGTATACCTAAAAGTCATGATTACCCAAATGAGTGCGTAACAATTTCTCTGTCATTCGTTTGGTATAGGGTTCTCTTCGACTCCGTTATGTTAATCTTTTGCCGATCAATATGTGAATTTAAAAGTACTTGCATAGTAGCATCATATCACCGAGTTTCTGCAGAACTGCCGATTAACTTCATAGCATCGCCATATAATCATTCATCTCGATACATTACACAGGAATTGTGCAGCCACTTTCTTGGCTTCATCTCAGCGTCCAGCCAAATGCAAACTCCTTCAGACGTGGGGAAGGCAAGAGTGACCAAAAAGATCAAATAATCATCCTTGCGCCTGAATGGAGGATGCCTCAAAGCGATTTCTTACAGCGATAAGAAAGTAACAAGTCTTCCCTCGTTTCACAGCGCACATTGATTTATGAACTTTTTATTTCTTTATTTCAGACCATTCATAAATCAATGCGCGGTTCTGTAAGTTATGTTGGAGTATGTTGTTACAGTGCCAATCGAATTGCACTTACCTTGTTCCGACCCAACGGAAGATGACTTTATTGACTTGAATGACCTCTTATCCCTTATTTATTGGTCTTTTCGTTTTAACGGTTTTATGTGTGAAATCATCAGAGCCGAAATTGTTTTTAATTTTTGATTAATGCGCTTGTCGCTGTAGAAGTATTTTATTGCGGATTCATTTTATTGCTGAAATTAAAATAAGAAAAATTCATTAGTAGAAGAAAACATCCAGCAAATAAAATCAATTAAATTTGTATTCCCAGAATGTTAGTTACTGTCTAACATCTTCATTCTCCTCGTTTTATACTTGATTTGTGGATGTTACAGAGTACTCACAATTGTTCTTATGAAGTACGTAACGTCAATTAAGATGATCATGCCAACGCTAAATAATTATGTCTGCATTTGAATAAGATTCGGAAGATCTTTCTATTCCATTCCACTTTTCTCTTTGCTTCCACAGTGACGCTTCGATCAGATTAAATGAAATGGTTTAATCGTCGGACAATTATCTTTGAAGATGTCCTTTCGCTTCGACATCGAATCATCTGATTGGCATGTTGATATCAATTATATGAGAACGTGGAGTCAAATCGTCAGCCAAGTCATGATTGTCGGCAAGTTCTCAAAGAAATATGTGTGCTTAATCCCCGATTTGTTTTCAATGCCGAAGATATGGTGAACTTCCTCGTAATTAAAGTGATATGATTGGATCCGGCTGAAACGAGGTGATGAAGAAAGTTGAAAACAATTATTGATGATTGAACTCGATCAAATATGTAACTTTCTGAACAATATACGTATGTTTGTAATAAATAGCACATACGCATTTTTCTAATAGCAGGAATCAGTGAAGTTTAATCCTCTTCCCCACAACTGTATACAAAAAACAGGAAAGCATAGAGAAAAGAATTTAATAATATAGAAAAAGGACAGCATTTAGTACGAACATTTATGAGGCTAATACGAATAAAATGAATAGTATTTTTAGGTATTGGTCTATGAGGAATAATAACAGTTTCTATTCTTTTTTTTACAGAAATTCCAACTATTTGAAAAGGTGGAAACGAGTAAAATGATTTTTGTTCGTGAGTTGTGGAGAGAAAGCTTCTGGGTATTGATCCCAACTTCTTTACGGAAAAAAATTAGGTAAACGCAACCAGTGACACAAAATTTTTACCTGGGAGAATGCTCAAATGTTGATTGTAATTTTCAAATTAAGAGAACGAAAGCTCAATAACAACAAAGCACATAAAATGCAAATTTTACCACGAGTTGAAGTGCGAGTAATTTTTTTTTGAGATCCCAGTCATGATTTCTGATAAGTAGGGCTGATAGAAGTACATTCCTGTTAGAAGGGGACTCCAATAGTGAATAAACTCAAGAAAAATTTAACGACCTCTACATCACATACATACGGGCTTTGAAAGAAAAACCATTGTTAATCCACTTTAACCTGCCGCCATTTTGTTTCAATATAACTAACAATCGTTAACTGAATGCAACTGTGATATCCGCTGGCAAATTATTTTTTTCTTGAAAAGCCGTGGGGCCTTGCCTTTTTCAGTGAACAGACGCATTTCGACTCCTTTGAGTCATCTTCAGTGTCTAAAGGATATGTGGAAGGAAATGATTTTATAAAGGCATAGGATGGACTAAGCAGGTTGGCCCTATGTTACGACAGGTAGTGAGATATTAGGTTTTAGTTTTTTGGGTTGTTGGATGTCCGTTTGTTCTGGTTCATATCGCTTCCATTTGCGTCCGAGTGAGTAGTCTAGTACTGAGGAAACCGCGTTGAAAGCGTGAATTCAAATTCACTTACATGAATTTAATAGGAAAAATGTGCTTACAAATCCTACTATTATTATTAACAAAGTTGCGTGAATTTTAATTTCTAAGATATTGCTTCTTGTTGTACTAATGAGAACCTAACACCATGATTTCCTCAATTTCCATTGAGAGTTAGAAGACTGTTTTATTTGTCGTTGTTTTTGTTTTCGTCTTATTTTGCTTTCCTTGCCTACTTCGTTATCTATTTTGCAATTTTAGTAGCAAATATTGAAATATCTCATGAAGACCTTTCATTTGAAATGCTCCTCGATTATCTATGGAGAAAAAAATGTTACGGGGCCACATCCTTACCTAGGGACATCCTATTTAAAAACCTTTGAAAATATTTTCGACTGTCAAACATTCATTAATCAGAAACTTCTGAGCTGAGAAAAATGGATGGATAGATAGCTATCAATTAAGGTAGTGGATTGTAGTGAAATAGGTAGAGAAAAGTGCGCATAGGACTGCAGCGATGGTTTGCTACCTCGGCGAAAGAGGATGGTGAGATCCACCAAGATTGGCCTTGTCTAGGGACGCGTGAATACGATGGCTGGCTAGCATTGCAGTGTCGTGAGGCAGGTTCTTTGCCCTAGCACAATATCCACACTAAAAAATTTCGCATTCACGAATTCAAAACGATCTAGTGCCAATCGACGGGTGTCGAGGCCAAGCTAACCTATGCGTTGAACTAGTTTTTAGCCAGTAACAAACTGGGCTAGGAGAAAACAGACGGACTTAGGAACAGGCTTCGTCGTTACTCACGATATTTATGGCCCACTAATAAGAGTAGGGTGTCTAGATGGAAGCGGGAAGAGCGCACCCGATGGCTAGCTCATTTTAGTGGAGGGGCCGGCGATCGTTGCGGATCCCATACCCAGTCAGGTTAGAGCAAAGGAAAGACCGAGTTTTGGGTATTTTGGTCATTCATTATTATTTTCTTTTGTTTTCTTCCTTAATAAAGTATTTCCAGCACAATCCTAAATCAAATCATTAATACAATAAATACATCAAAGAGAAAGAGCGGTGAAAATGAGAAATATTAAGAGACACCATACTTTAAATTCGATATCAAGCACTTCTCAAAGTTAGCTAGCTTATTGTGAATAATTACATATTATTTTAATTACCTTTTGATATGTTAAAATGAATGTTCAAGAAAGGGATGTTTCGAATGAAAACATTTGGGATTTTTTCTTGAGGAACACACAGAGTACTGTGTCGCGTCCCGAACATTAATTTATCATTTGCTATTTATTTCTGCAAGCTAACCAAGAGTTTCGTTTACATAACCAACTTCAATAGAATTTAAATAGTATCAGTATTTATATAAATTTGAGATTCATTTCTAGTTATTATTGTAATTTGTGTACCATTAAATTTGTGCATATGTATATTTTCTTTCTTTTCGTTTGTTTGAAGCTTTAGTTATCCCTGCGCGAATATATATATATATATATATATATATATATATATATATATATATATATAAATATTTACAAAAACATATAAAAGGAGAAAACCAAAGGTGTACTCGCTGGCATCCTCGACGAGCGCCCGTTGACGATGTGGTAATGGCTGAAACTTGAATTGAAATGAGGAGAAAGTTCCAAATCACAAATTTTGCACTGCATTTTGAACTATCTTCCTGATCAAATAAGATATAGAGACAAGCGGTTTTGTGCCAACTACTTCAACAACTTGTTCAGTTATCGCTACTTTTCGAATAACACTCATATCAGATGCATAAATCTCGCTCTATTCTTATATTCCACTATCTGGAAACATCATCGTATTTTCTTTTAGCTAATTTTCTCTGATGAGCAACATCGCATGCAACATTGATTCGCAAAATAGGCAGTATCCCATTCAGTCGGATATGATATCAACTTCTCAATCCTATCCAGCATTTCCACGTCCTAGACTTCTCTTTTGATACCAGTTAACAAGTCTGTTAATTTATTGTCGATAACAATCTGCCGTGCATGATCCACTTCTTTCTACTTATGCACTATACACAATTTCCATCATTTTCATATTACGATGTTCATATAAACGGCATTTTTTTGTGCGTCTTTGCCCGACAAATTTGATTGTTCTTCATTCGTCGGAAATGAGCTTCGACATGTGAACTTCACCATCACTATCGGGAGCAACATTCGACCGTAACAATGTTCACACACATTTTACGTTGCCGAATCCACGCCATGGCCACACACTCAAGGAAATACGTTGCAGATTACTTTCAACACTGCTTTTTCAATCTATTTCCCGGGATTTTCCCAATATTTCAGTGAAAGAATGACCCCGAATGACGAACTGATGCGCGCTTCTCTCCTCCACAGCAACTTCCATCCGTCACCG
The DNA here is from genome assembly GCA_963969285.1 of Odontomyia ornata. Classification (NCBI taxonomy): domain Eukaryota; kingdom Metazoa; phylum Arthropoda; class Insecta; order Diptera; family Stratiomyidae; genus Odontomyia; species Odontomyia ornata. Next base: position 157,349,137 of record OZ017740.1, read on the forward strand.
TAATCTCGGAGTGCTGTAGTCAGCGGTAGCGAGTAAACGTATGACACACACATCCAATTGACTACGAGTGTCTTCACCATGCACTATTCAACGTAATATTGACGTACTGACTTTTGCGACAAAACGCCGTCAGATCAACGCTCCTGCAATTAGTATCTTTGGGTTTGTCGTTCCGCAATTACTTACAATTCCGACGACCGACAAATTACACAATTTGAAGTACAGTCTTTGCGTTCGCATTAAACTGACTTCGATTTGTGGAAAAATATGCCTCAAATAGGATTGCAACGATAACGACGGTGGTAGTGGCACCAAGAATATTTAGTACTACCGAAAATACTATTTAACAAGTGCACTTTGCTATTGAAAAGCTTTCCAATTGAGCACAAAATCTAGTTGTCGTTGGTGCATCGGTTAGAAAAATTTCTTTTTTCCCAGCTTTTTGACCATTCTTGGCTCGGCTTTGAGGTTGATGCATGTTGGTCAGGGAAAGATTCTTCACACCGAGCGCAATGAAATGGGACAACTGCGAAGCGATCACGTTGTCATGATTCAATCTTGTCTCCGCTTACACGATGCCTATCCCGCTTAACCTTTTTCAAGAGACGTATGTGATCGCTGTCGCGATTCGAAGCAGACTTTCCTTTGTTGCTCGTTGTCATCTTGCAGGACCACTTGCAACGGCAGTTGACGAGCCCTTCACTCATTCTCCTGTACACTTGCCTTTGCCCATGCAATACTTCAATGCATGTGCAGCGGGAAAATATGTTGCCATATCCGCATTTTAACTGCAGATTTGATTTTTTTTAAATATGAAAAATAATATAGAAAAATTTAAGTAATAATAGGAAAAGGTAAAACTCATAAAGAAAATAACTATAACGCAAAGTCTAAATTTAATAAAGAAAAACAAAATGATCTAAGATTCATATTTAATAAAAATAAAGAGAAATCAAAAATGTTTTATGATTTATAATTGTAAATTGAAATAATTAAAAAAAAAGAATGTCTTTTTCGAATCTGCAATTAAAATTTCGGATAGGTATTATGAAGGTTTTTGAGCAGTTTGCTTAACATAGGTGACTGCTCAATTACTACAGTTTTAACATTTTTTTATAAAACCCGAAGAAGAAGTAAATCTAGTCCACGTGGTGTAGTGGTTGGAGCACTCTATATGTAAGCCCAAGGTTCCTGATTCAAATCCCGTTGATGGCAACGAAATTTGCTTCAAGAAATTTTTCTACTCGTCAGAGTCCATGCTTTACTTCCATATAGCAGCACCGGTTTGAATAGTGTTTTGTAATTGTCGAGCTTATTTTGCCTGTGCACCACTCTGGGTCTTAAAATGGGAAGTACAGAGTAATAGGCATTATTTACAGCATTTGAGTGGTGTCCAATCTCATCATTTCCAGCGCTTCTTCTATTCAAGTTGGCTCCATGGTATACCAAATTATCCACACTAATAAGGTTATAGTTACCTACGGTTAGGTTTTGTCAGCATGCAGTGTTTTTTCCTCCTTTAAGTCATGAATTTCGACTTCTTTGAGTTATATTCTGCGTCTGAAGGATGTGTGAAGGGGAATTACTTTACATAGTTGTAGGATGAGTTAAGCAAGGTTTTGATGTTATCACTCTTTTCTCCCGCCCGCGGAAATAATTTCATCTGATTTTGTACCACTGACACGTATATGAATGCTACTGAGCTATCACTAAGCTTTAGTATCTGGTGCCTTAAGAAAGCTGATCTTCCTTGTTTACAGCTCTTGGAGATGTGGTATTGGAACTATATTCTTATAATATACTGATCCGAATTACGAGCAGCACCGCGGAAGAAGCACGTGTCGAGAAATTTATATTTTATCGGTGGATTTTGTAGTGTTTATATAGATGTTATATTGACCGTTAAGGACTGCAGTGATGGTCTGCTGTTTCAGTGGGTGAAAGATCAGTGCTCTGCTGGATTGGCCTCACCCGGGGACGTGTGAAGGTGTTGACAAGCTAGCGTTGCGGTGTCACGGATGGGATTCTTTTCCCACAGCGCAAAGGCCCAGTACATATTATTTTCAAACGCACGAATTCTAAGGTGACCGAGGTCAAAAGCGAAACCAATTGGCTGGTGTTTAAGGTGCCAATGGCCGAAATAACCTACCGAATGTGATTATAAATAGAAAAGCCACGACAAATAACTCATAATACTCGCACATTACTCAGGTCAATTTCATCCTTACGGAGGCCGATCACAGCCCACAAATAAGAGTGGGGCATCCAGGCGATGACGGTGCCCCCACGCACCCTTTTCAACCGAATCGAAATCCAAAAAAAATTCTGCCTTGGACCATATTGAGTGAGGAAGGTCCAGTAGCCCTGCGAGAGCACCTGTTATAATCAACAAGTTGGGTAAACAGACCTACGCTCATGTCAGAAGGGGTTTGTACCCAACTTCTCAGAAATGCAGTCACCAGCAATGAATAACGTTAAGAAATATGTCAAAAAGATGTGTACGTTTATAAGAAAATACATTGTTTTTCTACTTTCAACGGTCGCCATTTTGTTGCGAACCGACAAAAATCGCTCAAATCATGAATTCTTAAAAATATTAATGTTATTGACCTTATTGGAAAATTTCAAAAAGATCAAGTCAAAACTGCAGTGACTGATTCGATGGAATGTTCATAAAATACCAAAATCATGTGTTAGTGTTGTTGTGATTGGAGATATTTCAAACGGCTATAACTTCCGTGTATATCATTTGATTTTCATCAAACTTACAAAGTTTAAAAATTCTTAGTAGGACTACGGAAGTATCGAATTTCGTTTAGTTTAAGCGTACCGATGCGATTTTATTGAGGAAAATGTGAAATTCGAATATCATACTATTATTGACAAAGTTGAGCGAATTTTGACTTATAAGGAATTTGTTGTTGTTGTACTCATAAACACCTACCCCCATAATATTTTTCAGATTTTTCGGATCACAGGTGTCCAATCGCAAGGGGGGGACACAAAATTTTCGTGTATTTCCTCCCCTGCGCGGCTCTCGGAACAAAAAGGATCAAATTAAGTTCTCGTGAAGAGCTTTCATTTGAAACCCATATCGGCTACCTTTGATGAAATTTTTTCTTCGGGGGCCACTCCTCAAATACCTCATAAAAATTTTTGTAGTTGAACTTTGAAGAGAGCACCACTTTACATCTGCATACAAAATTTGATGTTTCTAGCTTAAGTAGTATACGAGAAAAAGTGCTGTGACACACGGACGGACGGACAGACGGACAGACAGGTCGCAACTTTAGTAGAGTTTTGTAAAATTATTTTGCAAAACCCTAAAAAAGGGGAGAGTTCACCTGATGGCTAGCTCATGAGCGGAGGGGCTAGCCAATGTTGCGGGTCCCATACCCAGTTGGAGTTCAAACAATGGAAGGACCGAATTTTTGGGTTCAATCAACTACACATTTTATTTCATTAAACTCATTATTTTGAGGTCAGGCATTAAATCATGTCTTTTCCAATCTCCGAATAATTATCATAGTTAAAATAAATTCATATATATGTACAAAAAATATTTTTGAAGAAAAAAATGTCAATTTTCTTTCAAATATGACAAATTTTTAGTATTTATTATACATAGTATACAGTAAAAAGTACTTACCAAGCCCTTCGACGAGCGCTCGTAGTTGGAGGAGTAACACAGTGCCTGAAATCTTGAATATTAGTCGGTTGGAGAAGATTTTCTCTAATTTATGTAAATGACTCGATAAGTCTGTTGGTAGGTCAGTATCAATATCCTTGACATCAATATTTTTGTTTTCATATTTTTTTCCAATAACTAGGTCGACCGCCTAATGTTTAAAAAAAATGTTCGATTCGAAAGTAGTTTTATAACATTTGTAGTAAATAGAAGCTGTACGAGTACACCTATCACATTATGATATTGGGAGATTCCTTGAGATATCTTCGTGGATATATTTGCGTTATTTAGTGCATCAACCAATACAAAGTATACTCGTATATGTTGCACTATGGTTGTTTTTAAAATCTGCTATGCGCTTCAAAGGGAGAACTTACTTATATTAAAATATTATATGTATTGTACTGTTTGAACTCTTTATTTTTACCCCGAAAAATATCAAGGCCTAAGTTTTTACATATTTCCTCATGTTCTCCGTTCATATTCATACACGTGAATATATATGTATTTGGCTCATGAATTGGTTACACATCCCATAAATTATATGAGCGCGGCTCAATTCGCGAATGTGCAATCTTCAAACGACTGTATTTGAATAGCATAATTCATTGTAAGGTTCATGGTAACGTTATTTTTAATATCGCGGACCCAAGTTTGTATTGAAAGTTGAAAAAAATTTCACTTCACCAAGAAAATAACACACACTAGTCTTATCAGAATACATATGACATACTTGGGTATTTATTTCTTTAGTTGTTTATTTATTTACCAGTAAAATTTACTTGTAAAATACATATGCATAAATAAATAAATAAATATATATATACATATATATATATATATATATATATATATATATATATATATATATATATATATATAACAGTAAACTGCAGAGGGAACTGGTGTGCTTAAAAACTAATATCTTATAACCAAAAGAAGCATACATTTGCAAATATTTTTTTTTTTTTTTTACCTCCATTCCCTTCCACTCTCTCCATCACACTTTCTTCGTCGCACTACGCTCGTGCGATCTGCACTTCACATTTCGTCGTTTCCTCAGGTGTGCCACCCAGGCAATGTATAACACATCGGTATAAGGGGGCACACAAAAATATGTTAAGTCCTCCGGTTAAACTTGTCTTGTCCATATCGTGATCAGCTCTCAGAGATAAAAAAAATTATAAATTCGACGCAGTAAAAAAACTCTGAGTTAAAAGAATAGCTGTCTCTTCAAGCATCTCGACGATAGGGTCAACAATGCCCTAAGATGCTATGTTGAAATTACTGGACTGATATTATAATAATAGTAGGTGTTTCTCGAGGCATCTCGAAGAAAGGATCAATAATTGACCTAAGATGCTATGTTGAAAGTTTCTGCACTGAGATTCAATCGTTATTCATTAAATAGTTTCTAAGTCTTTTCTTGAAAACCATAAGAGAATTCGCTTCTTTAACTGATTCTGGAAGATTGTTGTATATACGAAGGGCGTCATTTGTAGCATCGTTCTTCAGGCGATCTGTCCTTGCAAAAGGAATTACAAATTGGTTTGCGTTCCTAGTACTGTATTGATTCTTTTGTGAGACTTTAATAAATGGTGTTTGTGACGACAAGCTGAGATTTAAACTTTTGAAGATAAACTTGGCTTTCTCCATTTTAATGATTTGGTTAAAAGTTAATGCGTTACATGGTTGATACACTATGTTTGTTGAAGTGAGCCTTGGGAGATTATGTATATTTTTATACGCCTTGGTTAATATCCTGGAAATTATATTTAGGTGTTGCTTTGAGGACTGACTCCAAATTACCACTCCGTAATGTACTTTTGACAGTACGAAGGCATTCAGAACAAGATGCTTGATTTTTTTTGGAAATTCCTCATATCTTCGTAACAATCCAATTATTGGTGCTAATTGCCTCCTTAAGTTGTTTATATGCGGGAGCCAGGTCAGACGGTGATCGATAGTAAGGCCAAGATATTTAAGTTCGAGCACTCTTTGCAGCTTTTCACCATTAATTTTTATATCAACATCTATGTCTTCCCTGTTCTTTTGCTTAAAGATAATATATTTTGTCTTTGAAATATTCAACGCTATATTATATTATGTAAGCATTTCAAATAAGGTTTTAGAATTTTTAGAATTCGCGCTGCAAACTATGAAATTCCTAGTTTTATAATGTTATAATCCAAGATAACAATTTATTTCTAATATTTATCTTACAACCATGTAAGTGATACTTTTTGAGTCTATATAATTATTTCGATGTATTTCATAATAATATGTTAGTGCTTCAATTGAGTATATGTGATTCACTTCTATTGGATTTCTAACGACAGTAAATTTATTTTTGTTAACTATGCCAAGTATCCTGTTTTGCAATGATATAATATATTTCAAGTTATTATTATATGCCCCACCCCATGCAAGAATTCCATAGCTTATAATACTGTGGACATAAGCATAGTATATAATTCTTAACATATCGGTACTCATGCATTTGGATAGCTTATGAAAAACATAGACTATATACTTTGTTTTTTGATGTAAATATTCAATATGTTTGTTCCATCTAACGTTATAATCAAATATTATACCCAGGTATTTACAGTGCTCAAACCTTTTAATTGTTTTTTTATCAATAAATATGTCTATCTTCTCGGGCACGCTATCATAATAATTTCCAAATGTCATGAATACACTTTTTTCAAAGTTAAGTGTTAATTTATTTAGCTTTAGCCAAATTGATATTTTTTCTAGCAAAGAATTGATCTTAATCTGTGCACCCATCCATCTGTCATCTGTGGAAATAGCAGCAGTATCATCTACATACGATAAGATAGAATCATTTGGAAGACTCTCAAGCAAATCATTAACATAGAGTATGAAAAAAAGTGGGCCAAGTATCGTTCCCTGTGGAACATCAGTATCAACTATCTTGTTTTCACTCAATTTATCGCCAATTCTCTCTCTGTTTTCTATTATTTGAGTAAGTTTTTAAAAGTAAATGAGCATGTCCTCTTATACCCAAGCAATATACTTTTTTTAACAAAATCTCGTGATCTACCGTGTCAAAAGCTTTGGCCAAATCTAAAAACACTACAATAATAGGAGTACTCTTATCTAAATTATTATAAATCATGTTTGCAAGGTGATTTAATGCATCTTTGGTGCCTAGTTCTTTCATAAACCCATATTGCTTGCAAGAAAAGATTTTATTTACCCTCATAAACTTATATATCCTTGCATGTAAAATTTTTTCAAAAATTTTAGCAACATTCGATATGAGAGATATTGGCCTATAATTTGAGATACTGCTTCTACTTCCTGACTTTTGAATAGGTACTATTTCAGCGATTTTAAGCGATTTAGGCCAGATAGATTTTTCAATACAGAGATTAATAATGTAACATTTGAGAGCTTTAGTACTAATCATATCAACATCGCCGTTCTTAAACTTAAATTTTGAAATAATATTTTTTATCTCTTGCGTATCTGTAGGATGTATAAAAAAGGATTTAGGGTTTTGCTGCGGTAATTCAATTGTTCGAGTCTCATTATTTACAATTTCCTTACTGAGTTTTTTACCAATTGTACTAAAATAGTTATTCATGGAGTTAGATATTTCAAATTCATTTACAATTTCATGCATATTATCATCAATTATGTAATTAATAGTAGATTTTCTATTATTTTTTTGACTTATATTAACTTTCTGACCAATATAATTCCATAATCTTCTAGGATCTTCACAATTTTTTTCAATCTGAGCTTTGTCATACATAAGTTTCGCTTCATAAATAATATTATGTAAAATTTTCAGATAGTTTTTATATTTCATCAAATTTTCAGAACTTTGGTTTTTTTTGTAAATATGATAAAGTTTTTCTTTTTCCTTGCAAGACTTAACTATTGCTTTTGTTATCCATGTTTTTCTATTTTTATTTTTAGTTTTTTTAGTTACTTTGGACTTTTCTAAACAATTTTTCATTTTTATTATAAAGCAGTCCGTAGAAATTATTTATGAATTCCTGACTTATGATATCGCATACCAACAAGTCAATATTGAAGTCTCCAACAACCAAATGATTTTTTCAATTTTTCTTATCTATCAGGTACTTCTAGAGGCTTTTAATAAATTCAATTTTCTTAATACTATGTGATCTATATAAAACGGACAATTCTGTGACGCTGCCGTTGTCCATTTTTATGATAGTATTAATAATTCTTAATTGGTCAACCTGAATGGTTTCAGTCTCTTCAATCAGACAGTTTTTGACATACACTATAATCTCATCCGCTTTATTTAGTTCACTACCATTATAGTACATATTATATCCATATAGTTGGAAAAAATTAGTATTTGTAACAGTCCACGCTTCAGCACAGCAAATATATAGAGGTTTTGAAATAAAACTCTCAACAAATATTTCTAAGTTTGCAAAATTGGCATTAATACTTCTAATATTTAAATATAGTATCAAATTATTATGTTTAATTAAATGTTCATTCAGAGTTTCTACATCAACACATATGTTTTCGATCACTAATTTATCGTTTACTATTTTATCAAAACTCTCGAAGTTATGTGCCATCTCTATGTCTGCTTGTTTTGTTACAATGAAAATTACTGTTGTTTGCTTCACCATCGGTTGAAGTAGTTGCTGCATTATTATATAAAGTGGGTCCAATCTGATTTTTATCATTAATTTGCCCTTTTTTATTTGATTATCCACTTTGTGTTGAAATGTTAGAAAGTCTTTCGTGCATATTAAAGCTACAGAGCTTGTAAACTATAACATTCTTGAATCAATTGTCTAATTAGACCAAATTATTATTTGTAATGTACTAACAATTTGCCGACAGTACAGAACGACAATAACGAATTCACAATCAAAAACCAAATATTCCTTAAAATTCCCACCCACACTCCCCTCATCTACCCGTGCCGGCGTTTTTGAAGAAACTCGGAGGTTGTTGTCCAGCGTACAGCTAACTGTCGTCGATTAGATTCATCCAATTTCTCTTCCGCCGCAACGGGACTTTACCAACCAGTAAATTGCAACTTAGCATAATAAATATCCCCTAGTTGGTGATAAATTAAATGACTTTGAAAATTATGCATAAGAAGTTCATCCAGGCAAAATACAGCTTTATTGAAATTACCTTCTTCTATATAAAAGTTACTGAGTTCATGCCAAGTGTCTTGGGTAGAAACAAGCTTAGGTAAATAGTGGCATGCTTCACTTATAGCATTGAGGTTAGAACCACTTGACTTAATCAGAGCAATTTTACGCTTTCTGCTTAACGCGTTCTTTCTCCCCTTTTCATAAATAGATCTGAGAATTGATATGCATGATCATAACAATCTATTGATTCTTCATACATTGCCTTTAGTCAATAAATACTTAAACTGTTAGGGAAATCTAATTAAATAATTCGAATACATTTTCCGGTAATTTCAAGCCGGTTGAAGTCAAGCAAAGCCACTGCAATCTGTTTAAGTATTATATGCTTGTCGATGTATAGTTTGTTGAATTGTTTGTCCAACATGTATTCCCAGATGTGAATTATACTTAAACTTCTTATTTCAGCATTTCCCCTCCATTTTAGCAATAAATTATGAATGCCAGCGAAATCGAGTAAATAACTATCGGCAAAAGTCACCACCGGCATAAGCATTTCTTACACGATCAAAGTCTACTATCATTTATATAAACTATACATTATTTTTATTCTCTAAGTCTTTACATAAATATTCAAAATTATAACTGCATTTCGATTCGATTGTTTTGAGTAACGTATTTACATTTTTTTATCATAATTGATTTCTTGTTTTTCAATTTATTCCCGCATATTAGTTAACTCCTTTTGATGTATCACAGCTTCCACAATCTTCTCCAGAATAAGTTCTTCTAAATTTGATTTGGATATTTTTGTTAACGATTTTCTGGACTGATTTGGAAATTCAATTCGAAGTTTATTATGATCGCTTTTTGGCTAATTCGGATAAGTAAATTTGTGATTTTGTCGAATTCAACATTATTATTAGTCAATTGAGACTTTCTTGTATGCTTAATTGAGTACGGATCTGAGAAACTTTGATGATGGCGGTGTTGATTTTGGGTTAGTGCTCTTAACATTATTAAGTTGTGTATTATATTGTTCAGCACTAATTGCGTTACTATTATTATGAAATTGCTTATTTGATATCGTTGTTGCACTAGCTGATGTCGGTATACTAGAAAAGCTCACATAAATCAGACATATACAGGTTTGTTGTGGTTTTTCGCATCATCACCCATGGCATCGAATTGATCATCTTTTGAACAAACTTATTTTCATGAAGGTCCCTCGAGCAGTGGATTGTGCCATGGAAATTCAGATTATTGGATGGTCTTAGCTCTCATTTCATTATTGTTGCATTTTAAATTGAAGCAAAACACATAAATGCATTGTAATAATGCATATATATGCTTCAGAATTTAAAATACTTAGATTAAAAAGTGATTGTATAAATGAAGGCAATTAAGTACTTTGATTTAAAGCACTTGAAACATACTGCGATTTATAGTACTATTGCTGTAAATGCTAAATATTCAATCGACTATACCTTAGCTCGATTGCTGTGAAATTTTCAAAAAACTTATAATTACTGTTAAGTAACCCCGGCACTCCTTTGTGTTTATGTTATATATTAGGGTCCCCCTTTAATTTTAAGGGCATAAACGTAAATTTCATTCACTGTACTAGTATCAAGAAAGTTTATCAAACTTTTACTTTTGGTGTATTTTTTTCACCTTGGATACATGAAAGCCTACTTCCATGATTTTTAATAGATTTTTTGGATCAAAAGTGTCCAATCAAGACAAGGGGCACAATCTTTCCATACGTTTCTCTTCGTTTTCTACGTCATGAAGAAAAAGTCTCAGTGTAAGACCTGTCTTGAGAAGTTCTAACCGAGACTTTTCATTCGATACCCATAATGACTACCTCTGATGAAATTTTTTTTAAGGGTTGCCCCCTATAAAGGGAGACCTTTTGACATTTTAGTAATAATGTTTTGAAGAGTGCACCACTTTTGACTTATTTTCAAAATTTCATGTTTCTAGCTTATCTTGTTAACGAGAAAATCTGCTCTGGCGTACGGACAGACAGGCGGATGGGCAAATGTAGAGTTTTGTAAAATTATTTTATTAAACCCTAAAAGGGGATTCCGATTGCATATGTTATATATTGATGTTAAGCAGTCATCACAATGTCAAATTGGAATAAAGCCCAAAAGCTCTAAAATGAACAATCAAGCCAACACCAACAAATTCAAGTAATTTGGCACCATATATAATTATTGCGCATCGACATGGCAGCATTGCACCCAAAGAAAACGTCATTTTAATGCTTTGTCACTAAATTTTCAAAGTCATGCACATGGGTTGAAATTGATATAAAATGTTTTGTTGTCACAATTAAAAACCTCGTTATTCCAACTAAAACGTTATTCTCAATAAAACATTTTGTTTGTTTTTTGTTTCAGCACTACAGCCCCTTTCAGACCTTTATTTAGAGATAAATAGAGTATTTTATCATCTTGATCATACATATAGGCACTTGAGAAGGTGAGATGGTCAGTACTATCTTCTTCTTCGTAGCTTTAAAGCCCCTCTTGGACCATCGCTTTCTGCAACAAGCGCCTCAAACTATCTCAATCCAGTGACCACGTACTCCAGTTACAAAATTTGAGCTGCGATGAACTGTCTTCGTCGGACAATTCAAATCAGTATTACCTTGGGTTTCTCACTGGTCTCCACCCTTCAGTTCTCCCAACGAATACGTTTTTGAATATCCATCTATACAATACATGTGGCCAGCCTATTGCAGTTTTCGTACACTTACAATCGTTGAGACCACCGACTCTTCAAAATATTCACACAGCTCATTGTTTTATCAAATTCTTTAAGATCGTTAAAACTGAATAAAATATTTTATTTGCAAACTGTACTCTGTGGTGTATTCCATCTCTTTCATTCGCGGTTCTCGTAATTTTGCCACTCAGATGCACCAATCCGTCCACATTATTGATGTTGTATTTACCAAGTGTAATATTTTATGTATTTGAAGTATTTTTCCTTACTGCGTCATGCGCTTTGTTTTATTCTCATTGATTTGTAGCTCTACCAGTTTTGCTTGCCTGTCGAGTGTCAATAAAAACTCTCTGGTGGTTGTTGACGACTGTGAGAAAATGTATATGTCATCCGCATAGGCTACCACTTGGCTCGACTTGTATAACAGATAACCTCTTGTATCGATAGGCAGCTTCCTTATGATGTATTCCAGAGCCGAATTGAAAAGGAATGGGGCTAGTTCATCTCCCTATTTAGTCCAATATTTGTGTTAAAGGTATCGGTGAGTTAGTTATTGCTGTGGACTTAGGAGGTGTGTGACATCAATTTCATTGTCGTTTCGTAGTTTAGTTGGAATACCAAAGTACAGCATTATTTGGTACAATACGTTATGATCTATACTGTCGTATGCTTGCTTTAAGTACACGAGAAGTTGGTGTATGTCAGTGTTGAACTCTCAACATTTCCTAAGTACTTGCTTGACTGTAAAAAATTGGTCTATTGTCGATCTGCCTGCCCTAAAACCACCTTCTTCCTCCCCAATAATACTGTTGGCGTATGATCTGATTTTATTTTCTAAAATTTTTGAAAATATTTTGTGCGCCGTACAAAGTAGTGACATACCTCTACTCAGAGGACGATACCAGCCACGTCACACAACTCGCACCAAACTAAGATGGCAACGTTCAACAGTTGGATATACCGAATGCTGACGAATCAGTTAACAAAACAGCGATATGAGCCAGAGAAGGCTTTTATAATGAGTACAGTGAAGATGAAAGGATACAAGGAAAGCAAAATCTTGTCAATACAAAGGAAAAAAAAACAAGACTGAAAGCGGCGTCACTAACCACTCTCCATGAACAAAACCGGAACCTAGAACAAAATCAAAGAGCAGCAATTACGTATCCAAAGATCTTTGGGAAGATCGGGAAAACCCTGAAGAAAGTCGATATAACAGCGGTACTCACGAGCCGGAAATTCAAAATGGGACCCAGACTAGGTGCACCGAAGGATAGGAAGCAGAAAGATGAAAAATGTGGCATACTATATATAAAATTACCTGCCAGCCATGCCAGATATCGTACATTGGACAAACTAAGCGATCGGTCAAAACAAGGTTCAGTGAACATATCAAGCAAGCAGAGAAGCTAAAGTCAAGGAAAGCATCAAGTGGTACAGCTAAGTCCGCCGTTACCAAGCATATTGTAGAAACTAATCACGCAATCAATTGGGATGATCTAGAGGTAATACAAGACGTGAGCCTTTGGATTAGTCGACATCCGGAAAATGGACGGCTCAATGAAGATGTGGGCAACGGGTACTCAAGGATACTAGAGCTAATTAAATCTGAATAATATTTAAAATATAATAAACGAATTATAATAGCAGTAATAAAAACAAAAACGCAATAAGAAAAAGCAATAAATGATACCTGTTAAGTACGGATGATAAAATGTCAAAAGGACATAGGTTAAGTGATAGGTCTCAAAGACGAAAACAGGTAAAATGTAAGGGTATAAAAATCGGATAATATTTGGAATGAAACCATACCAAAAAACACTGAAGAAGGAGGAACTCTTACCTCCGAAGTATATATTTGTTTATATTAAGTTTATTTGCGTTTTTCTGGAAAATTGGAGGAACATTGATTTGGTGAATTTTTCAATAGAACAAAAACACCGAGATAATTAAGAATACCTCTATAGTTTTCGCACTGTAGCTTGTCACCTTTTTGATGGATAGAAAATATAATATATTAGTTCCACTCGTTCACCATAGGTTCTGATTGTCAAATGTATTGGATAATTTTGTGGATGGTTTCCTGAACATTGCTGTCACCATATTTGATGAGCTGTAGTAATCGAGCAATCATACAAGCAAACTGCTCGAAAACCTTCGTATCTCCTATCCAAAATTTCAATGGTGGATTTAGAAAAAATATGTAATTACTTCCCTTTTAATAGTAATTTGTAGAGTAATTTTTCTTCTTATTATTATTAAATGTGATTTTGTTTCAATTTTTCTTTATATTAAATTTAATTTTATATCGATTTTCCTTTATATTAAATGTAACTTTATATCAATTTTCCTCTCTAGATTTTAAACGTTTTCTTTAAATATATTCTTTATGAGATTTAACTTTTATTACTATTAAGAATCTTTTTCATTTTTCTTACTTAATCAATTTCCTTGAAAAAATTTAAATCTGCCCATTAAAAGTTAGGATATGGGACCACTGATTTAGTGCAGCCCAACGGTGTATTACATCACGGAATGCATTCGAGTTCGGCTGAGTGGCAGCTGATTGGATTTTTACCGGTAGCGACACGGGAGAAACGGAAAGAAAGAAAAGATTTGGACGGAAGGGGAGTCTGCTTGAGAAGGATACAGCGTGGATGCCGCGAGAAAAGAAGGAGTTGACGGGAGATCGTGAAGAACCACGGATAAATCGGTGAATTTTGGTTGAATAAGACCCTTTTGTAATACAGTAAGTTTTGTCGTGATTTGGATCGATGCCGTGTGAAGTTATTAACATTGCGTCTTAGTCATTGCTTGTTGGGAAGTTTTTCTGGATTATTTAAAAGTTGAGATTCCATAAAGGCAACTGCAGTGCAGTGAATCCTACGGTTTTACGACCCAATAAACGATAAACGTTTCTCGACCGTCTTCTGTACGAGTATATGTGAAGTTTGCTGTTTTTCATAATCCACGAATATACAAAAAAACAAGTGTACTTCAACTTGGGCAAGAGTTGAAAACGTTGCGATTGCGGGCAGAATTAGTCAATTTTGGAGGGGTGAAAACAGTGAATTGAATCTTTTTAATCTCAAATGTGCAACCTTTAGTAATAAACAGGCAACGAAATTTAAATATCTCGCTTTCGATTAACATCTCGTCTTGCGAACGTAATCCCAATGACAGCCCTCAGTGATTAAATGAAGCCAGAAGGTATAAGAAGGGAAATGCGGACTACTTGAAGGAAGAACGATCAATCTTGCACCAGAAGGATGGAGAGATTGGACGAACATTCAGGGTTGGATTTATAAACGAACGAGCAAGTAAACTTGGGAAGTGTTAAGCGTCCAAAATATTGAAGTATAGAAGCATAATAGATACAGGGTACTTACCACATGGAATTATTGTTGATCAGTACCCGCATAGGATATATTGGGTAGATGATCAATCAGGAATATATTATTCAATGGAAAGTGCGAATTCAGATGGCAGTGATCATAAGTCTTATACACTGAACAAATGGAATCCCATTTGAGCTTAACTGTAACACAAAACAACATTTATTGGACTAATATAACAGCGAACAGTGCTGTTTGATCCCTACCAAAGAACACCGACACTGAAACAATACCTATGAAATTCATAACCCTACTAAACAAGCCAAAAAGGCTCATTGCTTGAATTGGACTATTTCAAAAACTTGAGAGCAACGTTGACTGCAAAGACCAAATTAAGGAGCTACGTTCATACTTACTATCATGAAAGGTTTTAATCAGTAGTTGAGTGTCCACTCTTCACACAGCCGGAACTGGAAAAGCCAGCAAGGTTCCAGGTCCACATTGTGTTCCAGCTGAGGTGTTGCGGCTCGTCTATCACCATTGTCCTGACTTGCTGCTCAGCACATTCAATGCTTGCCTACGAGATGGGGTTTTCCCGATACCATGGAAGGTGGCGAGGCTCGTGCTGATCAGCAAGGGGAAGGGAAATCCCGAATCGCCGTCTGCATACCGCCCGTTATGCATGCTAGACATGGCTGGGAAAGTGCTAGATAAACTGATCAAGGGAAGACTCACTGACGCGATTCATGCTACTGGGGACCTATCTCCTCGGCAGTACGACTTTAGGGCAGGACGCTCCACCATTGATGTGATTGCAGAGGTGGTGAACGTGGTCCAAAAGGCAGAAACATATAGCCGCACTAACCGACGGATCGTCCTGTTGGTGACACTTGACGTCAAGAACGCCTTCAACTCCGGTAGATGGATGGATATTCTGGATACGCTGGAAAACCCGATTCAAGTTCCAGAATATCTAATGCAGCTTTTGAGAGACTACTTAAAGGACCGAAGCCTGCTCTACGACATGACATAGGGCCAACAAAAGATGGAAATCACATCGGGTGTTACCTAGGGATCTATCCTTGGTCCGGACCTATGGAACGTGTCTTACGATGGGCTAATGAGACTTGAGATGCTAGATGAGTCGCGCTTGGTCGGCTATGCGGATGATGTTGTGGCTCTAGTCGCTAAACGCACTGTTGAACAGTCGCAACTTAGGCTAGGTATGCTAATGCGCCGAGTGAGGCACTAAACGACTGCTCGCGGGTTCAGTTTAGCACTGGAGAAAACCGACAAAAAAGAGAATCCCTAAAGTAAGGATGGTCAATATTGGAAGCTTACGAATCGAAACGAAGCCATCAGTGAAGTACCTGGGGCTACTGATCGACTCGAAGATGAATCTCTCTGAGCAAATCAGGGCAACGGCTGAGAAGGCTGCTTCGGGAGCATCGGCTCTGAGCCGACTTATGGCCAACGTAGGGGGACCCAGCCCATCAAGAAGACGCCTCTTGATGAGTGCTGTAGGGTCAGTGTTACTGTATGGAGCAGAGGTATGAGGCAACGCGCTCAGTAAGGAGGCATGCCGAAAACGTTTGACACAGGTGCAGAGAAGAAGAGCACTGAGAATTGCATCTTCGTATCCGATATTCTTTGATTCGGTGGTGAGAGTGATTGCAGGCGTGATACCTATCGGCCTCCTTGCTAGAGAGCGTGGCGCTATTTACCTGCGCCGTAACGAGGATGCAAAGGAGATGGTTGTCCGCAAGGAGAGACAGCGCTCACTCAATGATTCGTAGCAGTCTTGGGTGAATTGCATGAAAGGAAGGTGGACTGCTCGCCTTATGCTGGATGTGAGGCCGTGGCTAAATCGTGGGCAAGGTGAGACTGACTTTTATCTGACCCAGCTTTGAGCGGGCATGGATGTTTTCAGTCTTACTTGCACAAGATTGGTAAGTCACGGTCCCTCGATTGTCGGTATTATCAGGAGAGGAGGATAATGCCTGCCACACATTTTTTGCTTGCAAAAAATGGATCAGACTGCGAAGTAACCTGGTTTTCACGGAGATCGGTGTCAGTCATCAAAATGTTCAAATGATTGTTTCAATTAAGGACGATGTAAAATAAAGCACGATGAGCAGTATGTGAATGTCTGGGAAGCCATACGGGTACTAGATGTGAAACTAATATTACAGAATGATGTTCGATATACTCCAAATATGATCAAAATAACCACAATTGGATTAAACCTCTGAAATGTCAAAATACCTGTGATGAAGAGGCATTTATAAATTTCCAACCACGTACTTACGCACTCGCAGCAGAAACGAATGCTTCATGCAATAGTAGAAAATATAACTACACACTGATCTTTACTATAATTTGAGTTGTAACATGTATATTTGTGAATTATTGCAGCAAAATCTGTCATGTAATAGCGGGAAAGATGATAAAAAAACGCTTACTAATAATATGGAAGAAGATTTATATTAAAATCTGACCAATTTTACAGCATGTATTAACTCATTCGGCAGAAATTAGGAAGGCCATCAGTAGCATAAAGTGGGGAAAAGGAAAGAGCTGAACAAAACTTTAACGGGCTAAGAAAGTGAGTTTTTTTGTTGGATTTTTATTTATTGGACATTATCAGAAGAAAATTTCAAAGAATGACTAAATATTTTTTTTTTAAATGAAAACGATGAGTGATTACGGGGGGAAAAAGAAAACATTTTTTGAACAAGGCGTTATATGCAGAACATATAGTTATCAAAAAAGTTTGGACAGAGACTTATAAAATAACAAGTTGGGCAAACATACTTACGGTCATGCCAGAAGGGTTTTGCACCCAACGTGCCAAATGTATTCACCAGCAACGAATAAAGGCGAGAAACATGTCAAAGAGATGTGCACGTTTATAAGAAAATCCATTGATTCTGTACTTTCAACGGTTGTTATTTTGTTGCAAACTAACAAAAATCATGAATACCCCAAAAAATTATATTATTGAACTTATTTGAAAATTTCAAGAAGATCAAATCAAAACAGCAGTGTCTGATTCAATGGAAAGCCTGTTAAATACCAAAACCGGTGTTCTTGTTGTTGTATTTGGATAAATTTCAAATGGCTATAACTTCCGTGAATATGATTGGATTTTCATCAAACTTGCAGAGTATTAGGAACTTATGTAGGACTACTTTAGCGTCGATTTTTATTGAATTTAAGGGTATCCATACGATTTTATTGGGGACAATGTGAAATTCGATGTTCAAACTATTATTAACAAAGTTGAGTGACATTTTTATTTCTAAGGCATTTGTTGTTGTTGTCCTCATAAATACCTATTTCTACAATTTTTTTTAACATTTTTCGTATCATATTTTCATATTTATCGTGTATTTTCCCTTTCTCTACACCCCCTTAAGAATAATACCAGTTTAAACCCTGGTTTGAAAAGTTTTTATTAAGACCTTTCACGTGATACCCATATTGACTACCTTTGATTAAATATTGAAACTTTGAAGGGAGCATCACTTTACACCTACATACAAAATTTTATGTTTGTAGCTTATACAGTTTGTGAGAAAAAATGCTGGGACATACGGACGGATGGAAGGGACAGATAGGCGCGATTTTAGTAGGGTTTTGTAAAATTATTTTACAAAATTAAATTATAGAGACATTATTCCCTTTTTCTTGGAATTTAAGAAATAATATTAGAAACAAGTTTAAATTTATATTATTCAACCTCTGAAGCACACTTTTATGTTCATCGTAGATAACGCTGTGGACACGAATATAAGAAGTTCTTTTTTTTTGCATATGGAATATGAGCATTGTGGATTCAAATGATTTTTATGGAGTAGTTGGCTTTTAAACAGGAATGATATATTTGCAAACATACCTATCAACAAGCATTTATCGTATTTTCAAATTAAATTTGTTCTTATGAATAATAACGGAAAAGATGATGGGATCCAATATAAGTTGTAGTTATTTGTAGTTATGGTTAATTTTAGTAGCGATTATGTATAATCAACGTTTAAACAGTCTACCATGAATAAGTCCTTAGAAGATTAATGAATATTTATGTACAATTTATTTGATTTAGTAGAAATCTTATTCATTTTTTCATGGTTTTTGGTAAACTTTTCATATAATACGAAAAACCTTTGGTACGGTAGAGTATAAAGATTTGAATCTTGAGAAATGGGTTAATCATGCAAAATGCTTGTCACGCTTTATTTAGAGCTACATATCACAAAGTTTCAAAGTTTTCTCATAAAAGTTTTTGATAAAAGAAAGTGCAACTGTATTATGTTGATTGAGGAAAGTTCAAAAATAATAATTGAGGATTAAAACTTAAAAACTCAGTCTTTCCATTTCGTTCTACCTGACCGGGTGCAGGACCCGCAACGATGGCAGGCTCCATCTCTACTAGCCATTGGGTGTGCTGCTTCGTTTTTTTGTTGTTAGCAGGGGCTCTTGCCGGGTAGAGTGGCCTTCCGCTCGCGTGCCCTTTTATTATAAAGGGTTATGTGATTTCATTGCATAACTGTATAGCATAAATTGGTTACGTTTGTGCTTCTCATTTGAGGGAAATAATCATACAGAGTGTTTTTGTATAAGTTTTTCATTCAAATGGGAAACACATGGATCTTGATCTGGTTGGGAGAGTGCGAGGGGGTGCCACCTCCTTCTGGATGCCCTACTCTTATTTGTGGGCCATAAGAATCGTTGGTAACGACGAAGTCTCTGTGAGTCCGTCCGTTTTCCCTCGGCCCAATTTGTTCCTTTAACAAGCAATGTCAACCCTTAGTAGGTTACCTCGGCCTTGACACCAGTTGATCGGCATTCGATCCTTTAATTCGTGAATGCGAAATATTTTTGTAGTGGGTCCTTGTGCTAGGGGGAAAGAACCCGCTCCATGCAACACAATGCTAGCCTGCCAGTGCATTCACGCGTCCCCAGACAAACCCAATCTCAGCGAATCCCAACATCCTCTTCCGCTGAGGCAGCAGACCATCGCTGCAGTCCTTTAAGGACATTTCAAACATCCATTTCACTACAGAGCTCAACTGGAATCTCATACATGTCCGGCGCTTTATTATTCTTTAGGCTCATTACTTTGCTGTGTCCATTTTTCCGTCCACCCAGCAGCAATAAGTTCTGATTTTAAACCAGTACATATCATAGCTGAATGGGTGCATATTCCATTCGAAGAATCACTAGAAACAAATCTCGTTATCATGAGCCAGATTTGAACCAGGGACTTTCGGCTTACGGGGTGAGCTCCTTAACCACTACATCACGCAGACTGCAACATAAAGCATCTTAGGAGTTTTCATTTAAATGCTCAAAGTGTTGTTTACGTTAACATGTTTTAAGCATTTGAATTAAAATGGCTTCCATTTTAACTGTGCACGTCTTAAAGTAAAACGTGCAAATTTTTTAAGGCGTTTTCATTGTCATGTTTTGTCTTAAAAGGTTTTTTTAACATAATGAAATCGAGTGGAATCTCATATGAAAGGAAATTTCGGAAGCGGGTCCTTAAATTACCTTAACTACAAGTATATCGAAAAACCATGAAATGAGGCTTTTACGACTACAAAAATAATAAAAAATACGTTGGTTGTCGAAATTGATTCAATTCTTTATGAATCGTATCATATATCAAATTTACATTCTTAGGGTTTTGTAAAATAATTTTACAAAACCCTACTAGTTTCGCGACCAGTCTGTACGTCTGTCCGTCTGTCCGTCCGTCCGTCCGTCCGTCCGTCCGTATGTCACAGCAGTTTTTCTCGGAAACTACTTAAGCTAGAAGCATCAAATTTTGTTTGTAGGTGTAAAGTGGTAATCTCTTCAAAGTTCAATTACAAAAAAGTTTTATAAGGTATTTAAGGGGGGTCTCCCCATATAGGAGAGTGACCCCCCGAAAAAAAAATTTCATTGAAGGTAACCGATATGGGTATCAAATGAAAGGTCTTGATGAGAACTTTTCAAAACAGGTCTTAATTTGGCAAAATTTGCTTCGGGGGGCGCACAAGGAGGGGAAATACACGAAAAATTTGTGTCCCCCCCTCGCGATTGGACACCTGTGATCCGAAAAATCTGAAAAAAATCATAAAAGTAGGCCTTGATGAGTACAACAACAACAAATACGTGAGAAGTCGCAATTCACTCAACTTTGTTAGTAATAGTATGATTTACCGATTTTATGTTTTCTTGAATAAAATCTTAACGGTACCCTTAAATTCTATGAAATTCAGTACACAAATGACTATTTATAAGATTGATCTACCCTGAAAGTTTCATAAAGATTGAATCATATTTAGCGAAGTTATAGCAGTTTGAATTTTCCTGTATTACCATGGAACAATACTCGCTGCATTTATTACTATGGCAACATATGGCTATGGGACAACAGGCGCTTTTTACCGACTCAGACACTACAGCATGATAGGATTTGCATGAAAATTTCAGCAATGATAGGTGTCATGTATATCTTTGAGAATCGGTTCAGCTAGTGGTATCAGTAATCGTAAAACAAAATAGTGGCTGTTTTAAATGCAAAGATTGAACAATTTTGAGTTATTTTTCCCCAACTTCAACGTTTAACGTGCATATTTTGAACACTTGATTCAATTTGATGAATGACTGAAGATGAGTACCTACAATTAATGCTCATGAGTGATACAAGTCAAGGAGGTGGGAGGGAGCTCCTAGCAAAAGGGTTTTGTAACCATTCTAGGATTCGAAAAATTGGCCATTAATCGATGATATCAGTACAGGAGACTGGCCCCTGAAAAAATTCATCAAACGTAGCCGACATGAGTATGAAATAAAAGTTTTCATGGGAGCTTTTCAAAACAGTTGTTAAACTGTCAGTTTTTACTTCAGTTGGGGCACAGGGGGGAAATACATGAAAAATGTGTTTCCTCCGTCACGGATGGACATCTGAAATAATTATCAAGGGAGATATTTATGAGTATAACAATACCAAAAATCTAAGAAGTCGAATTCGTTCAACTTTGTTAATAATAGTATGATCTTCGTATTCCATATTTTCTCCAATCAAATCGTCTTTGAAATGTTTCTTGATTTGATTCGATCTGGTGACTGCATTTTGTAAATTGAATACAAAACCCTTCTGACATGAGCGTAGGTCTGTTTACCCAACTTGTTTCAGATAAAATCAAAAGGGTGCAATTAAATTCAATGTTAAACACATGGCTACTTATAAGTTTGAATTTTCTTGTATTACAATAACAATGCATGGCCATGGAACAATATACAATTTTATTGGCTCGGAAGCTTTGGGCTTGCTAGGATTTGAATGAAAGTTTCAGGGATGAAATGTATAATGAATAACTTTGAGAATTTGTCCAACATCAGTAGATGTAAAAGAAAATGGGAATCGTTTCAAATAAGAATATTTAATAAATTTGGGTTATTTTTCCCCAAACTGCAACATTAAAGGTATCTATTTGCACTTGATTGAATTTATCAATGAATGGCTCAAAGAAGCATCTAAAAGTTTGGGTGAAAAAATTATTGAAATATTGTAGATAAAATAAAACTAACTTAGAGCTTGAAATTCATTGAATTTTGCTTACATCAGTAGCAATTATGATAGCGGTCTCCCAAAAAAAATGCAGTGTTTATTGATGAACTTATGTAAAGCATGAGGCTTTCTACCCGGCACAAATTTTAAACAATTTTAAACTATGAAATTCAACCATAGACCATTACAAGTGCAGGTTGCTTACTGGGTTCGAAATTGAATGTGTGCACAGTGGCTGTGCAATGTTTAAATACTTCAATAGAATTAAAATCTTTTCAAGCGTCATTCTGATATGAGACAATGGAATTCGTTTAAGCAGCAGATCAGTGTTTCATTGGTTAGATTTTCAAGTTTTCCTTGGGTACATGCCATCTGAATTACAAATCGCTCCGCGAAGTAGCAGATTTTAAAGCATTAGTGATTGGATACCTGCTTTATATCCGCAATCAGCTGAAAATCTCTTCTGCACGCTTTCTATTATAATTCAACGGCTCTCCAGTTATAGTGCACGCGTAAAAACCGCTAAAGTTTAGAATTTGTCATTGAAATTGAAACTATCTTTCTTATGAGCACTCGAATGTATTATCATTTGACGTCTCTTGGTCACACTTTTTACTCTAATTAACGACCTTCCCATTTGAAAAGTGCCAAAAACTTGGACGGATCACTTCAAATTGGAGGAGCCACCCAAAGCCACGCAATTGTTCTTGTCCGACAGCGCTGATGGACGCATTTCAAATTTTCATGACAGTGTTTTGATTTGTTGAAGTGCGATCTTGAAAGAGTTCCGCCAGCCAAGGTTGACTACTACGCGAGAGGGCTATTGACGCACTTATCGTAATTAGTATTGAGCTAGTTAATAATTTGTATCACACTTGAGCACTCCTCTGCATCGCGTTGCACCGAATTGGATACTTGGCGCCTGTATTAAATTTCGGGCGCGTGTCAAGCACGAGACTGAAAAATTAATCACGATTCTTCTTCGGCATTTGTGTGGTCCAGGTTTGAGTTAGGCAATGGTAAGGATGTCTGAAATCGCTACCAATGAAATAAAGATATTTTCGGGCTCGACAAGCTCACGTCCCATGAATGTGGTTTAGCAGCAACTCTGTCATGGTTAAATTTCACTTATAGTGTAGCTCAGTATAAAATTACAAATATTACGTAAAACTGAGATGATATACTTAAAATTCAATACATTGCCCGGACTGGAATTGTAATTTCGTTTAAATTTGCAAACACTCTGAATACCAGAAATGAATGTATTCCGCTTAAAAATATGCGAATGGGAATTCCGCATTAATTAACTTAAAAAGTAGGAAGCACTAATTGCTACATTACAAACAAATTTATTCTTAGATTAAACAATGCATTTTATTTATGTATATTATGCGAAAAATTTTGTAACTTAATCAGAGCGAACATATATGTTCCCACTTTTTAATCCAATGGGATCCAACAGACAAACTAATACGTTTTGGAAACAATGATAAGCCTAAAAATTATGATGAAATTTAGGTCTTACCCTATTTTCATCCACCAAAATGAAAGGTTATCTACATAAATGTATGTTGTGGGAGTGGCTAATAACAGAAACAGAAAAAAGTGTGGTGAAAATACTTAAAATATGTAATCAAATCAATTGTCCTTATTGTTACTTCTTGGTTGATCACACAACTGCTAATTCTACTGTTTACATTCACAACACTGCAGGTAAACATATCTATTGTATTATATTGCCTTTATTCATCATCTCGTGTAGTAGAAATCATTGAAAGTGAATATCATTCATGTGTTTGCATGTGTTTCACTGCAAAACGATGAAATTTCAACTAGTGTGCAATCAAAAATTTTATTTCACGATCGTCTTATTTTACTGAAAATATATATAATCAAAAGAAGTGGTATACGGCCATATTTACTACATAAATGAAAAACAATATACATAGTTTCTTTTTTGTATAAGCTTAAACTTGCTAAAATCTCTTGCTTCGTCAAGCAAATAATGAAATGCCACTCTATGTAACTTTCCTTACTATTTTATACTTGTAGAAGCTTTACGCGCGAAAAACGCTAACTTTAATTCATTTTTTTAGTTTGTTCTTTTTTGATTACTAAGATAAATATAAAATGTTAAAAGACATTGCTTCATAAAAACAATAACGGCAACAGTTGCATAAAATACTTGAGTTTGCGCCGCCTTGTGGCGGGCTGCCGAAAAAGCCTTGTGCCCTCGTTCGTTGTGATTCGTCTAGATAACTTGCAAAGTTGGAATTTGATTTGACAACCAAATGCCAAGCGCTTGGACAATAATTCTGTAGCATTGAAAGGAATGACTGGCTAATTTAAACCAAATGTGCTTCTCGGTTGCATAGAAAAGACAATTTTTCTTTCGAATAGTTTGTGCTACCGGAAAGTGTGTGCTTTCAAAACAGCCTGTAAGTTGCCCACTGCCCTGGGACGTTTTCACGTGACGTTGGCCACAACTCAATGCTCTTCCTGCGCATTGTCATTGCAGATCTAAAGGCCAAAACGAAAACAAAAGTTCGACCAAATTGCTAGCAAAACATAGTTTCACGAGAGGACCTTATTTAGGTAGAGAAAGTCATTCAGGAATTTGGAACTGTGAATTTTCCGTGACCCAGATCTTGAGGATTTATTGTTTTTCTGAGTTTTTTTTGCGTTATCGAAGAGTTGGCGACACTGCCAAAAAGATTTTTCACGAGCGAGGAAATGGTAATTGCGAAAGCTGTCGAACAAGTGCAGTTTCTCATTTATTCGTGGACCACTTCTGTGATATGTTCGCGATTTGGTGACGATAAGCGAAATGGGTGTCACCGGAAAGAGCGGAAAACCTTCGAGTCCCTCAAAAGATATGGTTGTTTGCAATCGGATCCCTTCGAGTTAGTGCGCCTGCATTCAGTCCAAGGCTCCTCTATTGTTGCATGGAAAAATCCCAAATTTGATTTCGGGGAAAAGTCGGGAAATTGATATTATGGTGAAAAATCTGCGAGAAATTGCGAACCCGGGTGTTCATGAAGCAAATCGTTGGGTGAAAGGCTCAAAGAAAGAAGTTAGATCTTATTTGTTACAGAGTAAATAGGGTGGCGGGCGGATGGTTTCTGAATAGCCCGCTCACTCGTTTACCTCTACGTCGCAGTGACTTGATCGATGCACGCAGCAATTTGCATGAAGGACTCTTTGCACTTTTTCCCTCCAACTCACAAAGGAGGTGTCAGTAGGATTTAGTAGCAAATCTGTAGATGTATTAACAGTTATGAGCATTTCTCGGCATTTAATGTCCCATTATTGGGGAACTAGGAAACCCAATGTGCGACCCCGAGAGCATTTACTACCATAAACGGGATGAGGAATCATGGCAGCTATGTGTTGGGTGAACAAGGGGTTCCCTCCTTCTTTCTCAAACAGGCTTGGGACCGTCAACATATCTTTGAACTACCGAAAATGACTTAGGCATAATGTTTTCATGTTCGATCATTAGTCAAAGAGCAGTCCTTTTGCATTCGGTTTCTTCCTCATAATGAAACAAAAGGAAATTTACTTTTAAATTTAGTATTGCCTAGTTTTAAATAAAAATTGTTGCCAGTTTGTTCAATTTTTTTTCGAGTTTTTAATATTTATTTCATGAGGAAAAAGCAAAGTATGAATCAAAGTAAATAATTGTTGAAAAAACAAAACACGGAAAGTAAATATGTCTACATTAAGAAGAATTTAGCACCAAGATACCTACTCGTACTAGTGTGCATTTTCATTTAGTCTTAGGAATATATAAGATTTTTAGTTAGTTAATTGAATTCAGCAAAATATTTTCACTGAAGGTGGTTAGAATAAGTTCCATATACAATATACTGTTAAATATTGTTATCAATTGCTTATCTTCTTGGGATTGAAAGAAAAACACTTTTGCTATAACATATAAGAATAATCGACATAAATTGCTATACACATAAAACAAAATTCTTTCCTCTCAGTAGTTTTTAGTTTCATGGGTGACAGAGGCGAAACGTGAGTATACTGTCGAACGGGTTAGGTTATCGGTAAACCGCGACTAATTGTTTTGGGCTTTCAGCTTTGGTGCGCGGTGCTTTAATTTGATTTTGTTATTTTTCGTTAACGTAGGAAGTGCCGTTTTTTAATCAGTGTGGCGTATTTCTGGCACCATATATTCGATACATATTTGGTAACCCGTGTTCGTTCTCTTTTTTGAAATGTTGGATGGTTGAAAGATACGGTAAAGAAAACTTCAACTGCGGCGCGAGGCCCAACGGGCGCGGAACCGTGACGAGGCAAGCAACCGTGCAGCAGCATATAAGTCGGCCAAGAAATGTCTTCGCAAATTCATCAACAACATTAAGGGTCACTGCTGGCAAGATCTGGTGGAGAATGTGAACAAGAATCCGTGGGGCCTTGGCTTCAAGCTCAACGGAAACCTTGTATACATGATGCGGAAAAGATGGACGAGATAGTGCGGGCACTCTTGCCCGCCCAGGTCAATGCTGTCCATGGTGAAACAACCGTCAAGTGTCCACTCTTCACACAGCCGGAACTGGAAGAGGCAGTCCTTTCGTTGACAGCGAGGAAGGCTCCAGGTCCACATGATGTTCCAGCCAAGGTGTTGCGACTTATCTATCACCATTGTCCTGACTTATAGCTCAGCAAATTCAACGCTTGCCTACGGGACGGTGTTTTCCCGATACGATGGACGGTGGCGAGGCTCGTGCTGATGAGCAAGGGGAAGAGAAATTCCTAATCGCCGTCTGCATACCACCCCTTATGCATGTTAAACACGGCTGGGAAAGTGCTTGAGAAACTCGTCAAGGGAAGACTCACTAACGTGATTCGTGCTGCTGGGGATTTATCGGCAGTACGCCTTTAGAGCAGGACGTTCTACCATTGATGCGATTGCAGAGGTGGTAAACGCTGTCCAAAAGGCAGAAGCACATAGTCGCAGCAAGCGACGGGTTGTCCTGTTGGTGACACTCGACTTCAGGAACGCCTTCAACTCCGCTAGATGGGTGGATACTCTGGAAACGCTGGGAAATCCCTTTTCAAGTTCCTGAATATCTAATGCGGCTTTTGAGGAACTACCCAAAGGACCGAAGCCTGCTCTACGACACGACAGAGGGCTAACAAAGGATGGAAATTACATTGGGTGCTACCCAGGGATCCACCCTTGGTCCGAACCTGTGGAACGTGTCTTACGACGGGCTACAGAGACTCGAGATGCCAGATGAGACGCGCTTGGTCGGCGGCTATGCGGATGTTGCCGCTCTGGTCGCTGGACGCACGGTTGAACAGGGGCAACTTAGGCTGGGTACACTTATGCACCCAGTGAGGGACTGGATGATTGCTCGTGGGTTCAGTTTAGCACTGGAGAAAAAAGAATCCCTAGAGTAGGGAGGATCAGCATTGGAGACATACAAATCGAATCAAAGCCATCGGTGAATTACCTGGGGCTACTGATCGACTCAAAGATGAGTTTCTTTGAGCGAATCAGGGCAACGGCTGAGAAGGCTGCTTCAATATTATTGGCTCTCATTCGACGTATGGCCAACGTGGTGGGACCCAGGCCATCAAGATGATGCCTCTTGATGAGTGCTGTAGGGTCAGTGCTACTGTACGTAGCAGAAGTATGGGGTGACACTCTCAGTAAGGAGGTTTATAGAAAATGCCTGGCAAAGGTACAAAGAAGAGGAGTGCTGAGGACTGCATCTTCGTATCCGACAGTCTCTGATTCGAAGGCAAAGTTTATTGCAGGCGTTATACCTGTCGTCCTCCATGCTAGAGAGCGCTGCTCTATTTATCTGCGTCGAAACAGGGATGCAAGGGAGACAGCGCGCACTCAACGATTGGCGGCAGTCTCGGGTGGATTGCACGAAGGGAAAGTGGACTGCGCGCCTCATCCCGGATGTGAGACCGTGGCTAAGTCGAAGGCATGGTGAGACTGACTTCTATCTGACCCAGCTTTTGAGCGGGTGTGGGTGTTTTCAGTCTTACCTGCACAAGATTGGTAAGTTATGGTCCCCCGATTGTTGGTAAAGCCCAGGAGAGGAAGACAATACCTGCTGCACATTTTTTGCGTGCATGAAATAGGACAGGCTGCGAAGAAACCTTTACAGGGAGACGAGAGAGCTCACCCCGGATAATATAGTTGCGGTGATACTTGAATCGGTTGACAAATGGAACCAGGTGGCACATTATGTTCGGGCAGTCCTAAAAGATAAAAGGGACTCACAGCAGCCGGGGGTGTTGAGGCTGGGGGATTGCTTGTCGGGCACTTCCTCTCCTTCTCTCCCCTCCCGCTGGAAGAGCAGACCCCCCAACTTGAAGGCGCCTCACGGCATAACAAAAGGAAACCTGGCCCGAAGTAATGTCTCAAACGGTTTCAGGCTAGGTTCTCAGGTTGGCAGGGGAGGTGTTTGGTGGGTAGTCTGGTTGCCTTTTTGTAAACATGGGAGCACCACACTCTGTGTGTGAATGGGAAAAGAAACTAAGTTCAGAAATTTTTCATCCAACATTTTTTGAACGCGTTTTAAATGGGCAATTTGAATCGGTGGCTGAGAGATCGCATGTGAAAGTAGTCTACTCACAACAATACTTAAGACCAAAATACCTCTCCGAACTAGCCGGCCACCAAGCATCCACCTCGGAGTCTACTTCAAGGAATACCTTAAGAGGCACTGTTTATTGATGCGTCTCAGGAATTCACGTCCTCAATCAATTAGAGGTCGGTTTAGATTTCTTTTGGGAAATCTCGCAAGACAAAACGACGGAAGAAGCAATGATTACACAGTAATTAAGTAATCAGTATGTAAATTATGATTGAAGCATCTTAAAGATCTTTTATTTACTGCACAGCTTTAACTTTGAAATTGAATTTGTTAAAAATCGACACAATAGAGTCCCAATGGAGTTTGTCTAATGAGCCTTATGTTCACTTTATACGTCATATTACACTTTCAAGTCATTTGCTTAAAGTTTTCTTGATACAATACAGCAGAAATTTGTGGAACCATTGACACTGAACCCTCTCTAAAAAATAATTTGCATGTATGCACTTCCATTTCTGGATCTACCAGCTGGTTGGGACACATGCATTTATATATTTGATCACGAAATTAATAAAGCTTAATCAGGTGATATTCTTTCATTTTGTAATCATCACCTGACAGGCTCGAAGAAACAGAAATTCAGTTAAAAATATATTTTATGTATGTAAAATGCATCAAATAATCCTTCTGTGCACTTTGTACAATCGGAAATTTTTTTTTAATCTCTTAGGTGCCGCCTAGTAGATTTTTTTGAAAACTATGTTATTGCATTAAACAAAAAAGCCTCATATTCGTGGTAAATTTTGACGTAATTAGCCCACTAGTTCTTGTGCTATAGTGTACCAAAAATATTTCTTAATCTACTTCAATACGACCTATGCCTATTGGGTATTATTGAAACTTTGTTATGACTTTGAACATAAAAAGTTACATACATATTTGATGTAAATTTCAGACTAGTTCTTGACCTATAATGTGCCTAAATCTTTTTTTGGCGTTTTCCTCACTACTCATCGGGTTTTTATAAAAACTACCCTATTACAACATATTCAACGTGAATTTCAGCTCAATTGCCTGACGGTTTCTTGAGGTTTAGCCTTTGATTATATACAGGCAGACAAAGGGCTTTTGTTCAAAATACAAAATTCTATTGAAATCACGACCTGCATCCATCCGTCCAGCTGTCTGTCCATCCGTCGGTATGTCACAGCAGTTTATCTCCGCAACCGTAGAAGCTACAGCTATCAAACTTGAAGGCAATGTCAGAATTAATTTATTTATTTATTTACACTATTTTACAGATCAATGAATCCAAATACAAAATAGGTTATGAAATATAATATAATACATGCAAAAAAATAAGGTGAGCAATTTGAAATATGAAAAAAAACTAGAATAAAAAATACTAATAAACTATTGGAAGCTAAGGAGAATATTATGCAATATGCTCTTAAAAACGTTTAAGGAATGTGGCAGGGGACCCAGCTGGAGCTCATTGTAACGACGTGATACGCGTACTAAAAATGAATAAAAATAAATACCGGTACGAGCAAAGGGCGCAATGAATATGTCAGTTGAACGCGTTCTTGAGGTTGGACGTATATAAAGCCTTTCCTGAAGGTTGGATGAAAGAATACCGTGATATAATTTAAATAAACAGCACAGGTCTAAAAATTCTCTCCTTTTTTTGAGTGATGGAATGTTGAGGACCTGTAAGCACTCATCGTAGGAGCTGTAAGGGAGGTTGTATTTGTAGAATAGAGAACGTGTGAATTTACACTGTACAGTTTCAACAGCATCCGATAGCTTGGTATAGTGAGGAGACCATACTTGGGAGGCATACTCAAGGATTGACCGGGCTAGAAGTACAAATAGATGCACACTGGTTGAAATGTTAAAAGACTTGCCGGAGGATTATGATGAAGTGATGACTTATTGACAATTTAAAGGTAAAAAAATTTTCAAATGGTTTTAAGCGGGTCCCCTCATATAGGGAGTTGACCCTTAAAAAAATGTTCCCCATCAGTAGTCGAATAGGATATCATATGAAAGGTCTTCATAAGATATTCTCAAAACGGGTGTTAAAATTTTCTTGCCTCAGTCGAATGAGCCAGGAGAAAGGGAAATTCACAAAATTGTCGCGTAACCCAGTCGCGATTGGGCACATTTCATGCGAAAAGTTTGAAAAAAATTCATATTTTCAACAACATAAAAGTCAGAAGTCGAGGTTTGCTCAACTTTGCTATAGTATGATTTATCAATCTTAATTTTTTTTTTTTTTTTTTGAATAAAATCATTAGAGTACCTTTAAACTCAATAAAATTCGGATGTTACTTGTAGGAGTCATCAACCATGAAAACATCAGAGGGATCGAGTGGAATTTAACGAAGTTATATAGGTTTGAATTTTCCTAAGTTACAGCAACAGCAATACATGACTATGGAACAATATGCGCTTCCAATCAACCCAGACACAACGTGTTTGCTAAGATTTGCATCAAAGTCCCAGGAAGGATATATACCATGAATGCCTTTGAGAATCCATTCAACGAACAATATCACTGATCTTAAAATAAAAAAATCCCCGTTGGCAGCACCAACCGGAAAGGTAAATTTCTCGTATGTAGCATAAGATTTCGGAAAAGAATTTGGCTTGCGTACTACTAAACTTCTTACTGCAATTTCCGTAACACCACATGGGTATTTATTGACATAAGAAGATTCTGCCGTCGTTTGTATTTAAAGACCCTTTATAGTGGCGCAAATATTTTGCTCATTCAATTGAGTTGCACATTTATGGATCACATATTGAAATTGGCAGATAATAAATTGTTATAAACATATAAATACAGGTGTTGTCCTTCTCAAATTTCCTGTTTATACATTTCACTGTGGTTACCACACAAAGGTGATAACTTGTCGGCTTAAATAGTTAAATAGATAATTTCAAAAGATTTCCATAAAAGTTTAAATAGCACTTGCGTTGCTATTAATATAAATATTTTCAATTCTTTTCTGAACCATTAGGGGCCACCATTTTGAATTTTTACTGAAAACGGCTGCTAAAAATATTAAGCTGTAGATTTTCGACTTTTTCATTGGTCATCCGATTGGCATCATTTTTTGCCGGTTAAATTAACTTGCTTTAATAACTTATAATTTCAAATTTCATTGGAATCTGTTGAGAAACTTGGCTGCTTGAGGGCTACAGAAATAAAAAAAAATTAAAGTCGCCCCCCTGTATGGGGAAAAACTTTAAAATATTTACTTGCACTGCAAATTTCGAGAGGCACCACTTTTGACCTACGTAGAAAATTTCCTCATTCTAGCTCATGTGGTTTACAAGGAAACTTACTGTGACGCTCGAACAAACGGACGGATGGACGGACAGACAGACAAGTCACGATTTCATAATTTTTTAGGGTATGGTAAAAATATTTTAACAATATCCTAAAAATGGTCTGCTTTATAAATAGTTCCAAGTTAAGTAATTTAAAACGTTTCCATGAAAATTATTCATTATTTCATTTGCTATTAAAATAGCAAATTGCGCTTACTCTCTGACCTTTGGGGACCGCCATTTTGAACGCATGCATTTGATTTTGGATTATTTTAAATCTTTTTATGCCAAGACCTCATCAATCAATGCAGCAAATCTCGTTCAAATCAGAGTTTCACTCTAGACAGGGCAAAACTATTCAAATTTTAGTGAAAACGGCCGCTAAAAATATTAGGTTTTAAAATTTCAACTTTTTATTTTTCATTCGATTTAAAAAATTTTCTGTATCATACAAGAACTTAGTACAAAGATCAATAATCTCAAGTTTCATCAAAACCCGTTGGAAAATGTGACCGCTAGGGGGCCGCGGAAACCTGAAAAAGTCGCATATTTAAACCACCGCCATTTTGAAAATTGCACATGCATGATCACCAAAATGTCAAAAGTTTCTAGATCTTATTGATTTCTATCTTAAAATCGAATTTCATCTAGGTCGGACCAAAATTGCGACTTTTAGAAGCCTTTGAAGTTTTGAGTTTCAACTGGCGGCCATTTTGTTTTTTGCAACCTGACCTGCAGTTTTTTTACATGACTCTGTAGGTACTTATAATTTTTATCAAACCACTGAATTTCACTAACATCGATTGAAAGCTTTCGTCACAACTACAACAACAATTTTTTTTAAATTTTTCGACTTTTGAGCGGCCGCCATTTTGTTTCAGACAAGCTGACTTTGGTGTTTTTAATTGAGATTCATCACATACATCAGTGAACCGTTGTACCAAATTTCATCCAAATCGGAGCTATTCTTTGGTCAGAACAGAAATCACGATTTTTCGTTTAAAATGGCCGCCATTTTGTTTTCGCCTAGCCGATATAGCTGGTTCACGAACTTAACCGAGATATTTACTTAATACACCTTTCCTGAAAATTTAGTAAACATCGGAGCAAAATTTTTCACTGTTCCCAATTTTTATCAGGGCGGAGTTTTACTCTAGATGGGAAAAACGTATCAATTTTTAGTGAAATTAGCTACTTAAAAATATTAGCTTTTAAATTTTTGAGTTTGTATTTTTGTAAAATACAAGATCTTAATAAAGTTGTCAAGTTTTATCAAAATGAAGCGTGCTCATGAATGATCACCGAGATTACAAAATGCTTAGATATCATTATTTTTTGCTTGAAAATGAAAAGGTATACAAATCGACTCAAAATTGTGACTTTTAGAAGCCTTTGAAATTCCGATTTTGAACTAGTCGCCATTTTGCTATTTCATTGTTTCATTTTTTTACCAAACTGACAAATCTCATCATAATCGGCGAAAAGATTTCGCCGTAACTACAATAAAAAAAAATTTCCACATTTTACGAATTCTTGGAATGTGGGGAGTTTGGAGTTAGTGCATTTTAGCACCTTAATTCCCTCATATCTGTGAGTACTTTAGTACCCATCTACCTTCCTGAGCCAGTTTCAGCCATTATATAGTTTTAGAAATATACAGGTATTTCACATAGTTATTTGGCGGACAGTTGTGAACCGTAATTCATCCCTGTTGCGTAGAGTTGGAAGGAAGGTTTTTCAACCGTCTCAAGTCTTAAGTCCTTGTATATGTCAGTGTTTCTAATGTACCATGGAATTCTTAAGATTTTTCGAATAATTCTATTTTGGAAGAACTGGAGTGCTTTTTTGTTAGTCTTTGTCGTATGGTAGAAAGCAGAACTACCGTATAGTAGCGTCGGTCGTATGATTTGTTTGTATATGAACAATCGATTTTAAAGGTTATGTCTTTTGGACTTGATGAGTGGGTATAAGGAAGAGAGATAATACATTGTCCCCGTTTTTTTTGTATGTGTTGTTTCCATGTGTGGCTTCTGTCGAATGTAAGGCCGGGGTATTTAGCCGTTGTTGCCCAGTCTATTGTTTCATTGTCAACGATTAGTCTTTGCGGAGTTTGTAGCGGTTTTCTTGTGATGAATAGGGCCTATGTTTTATCAGAATTAATCTCAATTTTCCATTTACGAAAGTATTCCAATAAAATGTTTATTGATCGTTGCAAGTTTAAAGTGATGACTCTTGCTTGTCGTGCTGTAATAAATATACAGGTATCATCAGCGTAGAGTGATACTTGTGGAGGCAGAGTAGGAAGGTCTTGCTTGTCGTGCTGTAATAAATATACAGGTCTCATCAGCGTAGGGTGATACTTTTGGAGGCAGAGTAGGAAGGTCTGCAGTAAATATACTCGTATTTTATAGGACCAGTGAAATGGACGGTCCTTGAGGAACTCCAGCATCAATGGATCTCAAGCTTGAGAGTAGTTTGTCAATTCTTACGCGGAAGGCTCTGCCTTCCAAGAAGGAGCCAATAATATGAGCGAGCTGTAGTGGCATATTGAACTGATGCATTTCGAAGATAAGTCCTGCATGCCAGACTTTATCAAAAGCCTCAGCTATGTCAAACATAACTAGACCTGTTGAATTCTTGACATTTAATCCTGTTCTGATGTGTTGGACC
Organism: Odontomyia ornata; assembly: GCA_963969285.1. Lineage (NCBI taxonomy): Eukaryota > Metazoa > Arthropoda > Insecta > Diptera > Stratiomyidae > Odontomyia > Odontomyia ornata. The sequence continues at coordinate 157,384,164 of OZ017740.1, forward strand.
ACTCTAACTAACTGAGAGTGTTTAGCTTTGAAGCCATATGTTCTTCCGGTATAATATCTTTGTCAGATACAATCTCATAAAGTCAGTGCAGAATCACCCTTCATGCAATTTGCGACAGCGATGAAAGGAGACTGATGTGTCTCCAGTTTTGTGGAAATTTCGGGTCCTTTTGAAGTTTCAGGGAAACAATAATAACTGCTGATTTCCATATTTTGGGATACTTTCGTAAACGGAATATTGTGTTAATAATGTCAGTAAGTGTTTGTACAATATTGTCTGGTAGCCAAGAAATCATTGTGTTTGTTATAATGTCATGTCCAGGTGCTTTATGTTTGTTGAATGTCTGTTTAATGTTTTTGATTTCATCCAAGTCCAATGGTTCAATTCTGCTTTCATGTTGAATGTTATCCATCAGGAGTCTGTTGACAGAAGATTAAATTCTTTCCTCAGTTTCAAAGCCCACCTTATCTGAAGAATTTTGACGGAATTGCATTTCTAAAGAATCTGTAAATCGTAGAATTGCATCCCATTCGGGCCATAAATAAGCAGTACCAACATTTTACCGGTTATCTGAAAGTATCAGGACATTGTCCAGAAACTACCACACCCGTGTTCAAGACTCTGCAAAAAGCTCTCCCATTGTTAGTTTTGGAACACCCTTATCTTATCACGGATTTTATTTGTCAACCCAGTAGCGTTTATGCGTAGCGTAGGATCACCTGTAAACTAAGCTCTCCTCCAAACTTGATTCCTTCTCCTTATCAGTTGTTTGATGTTCTGGGGGAATTCATAAGGATTCGTTTCCCATCTCGTAGTTATGACCGTATGGTCTTCTTTTGTCTGTAAAACTTTCTAAACTATAAGCTAAATGATGTTGTCATTATCGTCGGCCAATTCAGGTGATTGAAAATTGATTTCATAGGCTAATGCCACTTTAAACGCTTTCCTGTCCGAAATTCTCTTTTCTTGCATAGGAACATCAATGAATATATTTTTATAAGGAAAAAGACTGGTTTGTGGTCGGAAGACAGTTCTTTGAGGACATTAAAACGAACATTTTGTGTGGAATCTCACAATATTCCAACTTCCAGTGTAAAGCAATTTCTTAATCTGTAATGTGTTAGCTCATTGGGGATATGTAGGCTGAAGCGGTTGACTGTGATGAATGCATTGAGGTCAGTTCCAGCTTTATTGCTTCTCACAGCTCCCCAAAGGCATTTAGATCTCCTGCGATGAAAACAGGGCCTTCAAATGCAGCAAGAGCTCAAAGATCATTTAAGAGATTTCTATTTCTTGAAGGATTATAGGTAGAAATCACAATGAACTCTAGAAAGTCAGTTCACACGTTGATTGCCGTAGCCTCTAGTTTTTGAAGTGTAGGTGTATTAACCCTAAAATGCACCATTTTTTTGTTTTGAGCGAAAAAAATCACAGTTATTTATTCTAACATGTAGAATTCGGGAAAATAATGAAAAAATCAATTATGTCCTAATGTCCTGAAAATTCGATTTTTCCTGTATGTATCAGAAATGATACTTTGGCATTTGGGGGTAGTATTAAAAATAGAAAGTTCAAGTCAATTTATGCAGTACAGTTTATTGTTATTCTTATTTTGGTATTGACAAAAGTAATTCAGTTCTTTTTCTCTAGTAATAAGTATCACAACATTTATTATAACCTTAATTCAATTATGAAAAAACAAATAAATCATTAGTTATGTTCTAACATTGTAAATAAAAAACTCAAATTTAAGCCTTCTTAGTGGGGCCATAAAAATTTATTGGTGGAAATCTTTAAAACAATTGTTTCCTTGATTGAAACAAAGTGCAACTCCGCACTTTTCACAAATTACATGCGTAAGCTTTTTGCACCCTGGCATTTTGCATCTGTTTCTACTTTCGGTGTAATGGCACCAATGTCCTATATTATCAGTACGTATTGGTTTCGGGGGGATGTAGCTTGTTGGTCCTCTCAATTTTTTCGCCTGAATTTCATTCTCGATATTGACCAGACTTGGTCTACCTTATTTAGGTGTAACTACGCAGTCAGATTTACACAAGCATTCTGCAACTTCAAATCGAAATTCCGCCAAGTTCAAAAAATTTTCCTTCTTGATAATGCAAGCTTTTCTATATAGCAACCAGCTATTCACAAGGGTAAGGTCAAGTAAATGATAAAATATTCATAAGTACCACTTTCGCGTTCGAATCACTATTTTATATCTTCCGATCAAACTGTCTAGAAGATCAACACCACCCATGTGTCGGTTGTATTCTTTGACAATCGAAGGACATGAAATTTTGACAACTTTTTAGGGTTTTGTAAAATAATTTTACAAAACCCTACTAGTTTTGCGACCAGTCTGTCCGTCTGTCCGTCTGTCCGTCCGTCCGTCCGTCCATCCGTCCGTCCGTCCGTGTGTCACAGCAGTTTTTCTCGGAAACTACTTAAGCTAAAAACATCAAATTTTGTGTGTAGGTGTAAAGTGGTGATCTCTTTAAAGTTCAGCTACAAAAATATTTTATAAGGTATTTAAGGGGGGTCTCCCCATACAGGAGAGTGACCCCCCGAAAAAAAAATTTCATTGAAGGTAGCCGATATGGGTATCAAATGAAAGGTCTTGATGAGAACTTTTCAAAACAGGTCTTAGTTTGGCAAAATTTGCTTCGAGGGGCGCACAGGGAGGGGAAATACACGAAAAATTTGTATCCCCCCCTCGCGATTGGACACCTGTGATCCGGATAATCTGAAAAAAAAATCAGGAATGTAGGCCTTGGTGTGCACAACAACAACAAATACGTGAGAAGTTTGTTAGTAATAGTATGATTTATCGATTTTATATTTTCTTGAATAAAATCTTAACGGTACCCTTAAATTCTATGAAATTCAGTACACAAATGACTATTTATAAGATTGATCTATTCTGAAAGTTTCATAAAGATTGAATTATATTTAGCGAAGTTATAGCGGTTTGAATTTTCCTGTATTGCTATGGAACAATATGCGCTGCATGTCGGTAAAAAGCGCATGTTGTTCCATAGCCATATGTTGCCATAGGCTATGGAACAACATGCGCTTTTTACCGAATCAGACACTACAGTTTTGCTAGGATTTGCATGAAAATTTCAGGAATGATAGGTGTCATGTATATCTTTGAGAATCGGTTCAGCTAGTAGTATCAGTAATCGTAAAACAAAATAGTGGCTGTTTTAAATGCGAAGATTGAATAATTTGGAGTTATTTTTTCCCAACTTCAACGTTTAAGGTGCATGCTTTGAACATTTGATTCAATTGAATGAATGACTGAAAATGAGTACCTACAATTAATGCTCATAAGTGAAACTAGTCAAGGAGGTGGGAGAGAGCTCCTAGCAACAGGGTTTTGTAACCATTATAGGATTCGAAAAAATTGGCCATGAATCGATGATTTCAGCACAGGAGAGTGGCCCCTGAAAAAAAAATTCATCAAACGTAGCCGATATGAATATGAAATGAATGTTTTCATGGGAGCTTTTCAAAACAGTTGTTAAACTGTCAGTTTTTGCTTCAGTGGGGGCACAGGGGGGAAATACATGAGAAATGTGTTTCCTCCGTCGCAGATGGACATCTGAAATAATTATCAAGGGAGATATTTATGAGTATAACAATACCAAAAACCTCAAAAGTCAAAATTCATTGAACTTTGTTAAAAATAGTATGATCTTCGCATTTCATATTTTCTCCAATAAAATCGTCTTTGACATGTTTCTTGATTTGATTCGATCTGGTGACTGCATTTTGTAAATTGAATACAAAACCCTTCTGACATGAGCGTAGGTCTGTTTACCCAACTTGTTTTTATTTTTTGTCGAATCTCTGAATTTTTGCTAAAGGTAGTGAGCCGACAAAATTCGACACCAATGTGACAAGTTTATATTCCTTCCACGCAACAGTTTTAATATCTGTGCCATTTGCATTAGAAACGAATTCATAAATACTGCCTCTTGGATCCTTTTTTGTGTCAGTGTCAGTAGGCAATTTACAATTGGGAACTCTATTCCTTCTTATTGTCCCTAAAGAAAATATACCTGTGGAAGATAAGTAGGAAATCAAAGGTATCGTCGAATAAAAGTTATCAAAGAAAATTCAAAAATTTTGGTTTTTTGGGACGTTTCGAAGAAGCCGGACTATAACATTAGCTCAATATCCCAAGTCTGGCTCTGTTGGTAATGCCTTTATATTGGATCCCGTATATATTTCAAAGTTATAAGCATATCCACTGAAGCCGCTCAAAACTAAAAATTTGAGACCCCATTTATGGGGCTTAATCGGCAAATATTGTTTGAGATGGTGCTTCGTTTTTGTTGAACATATTTGCTCGTCCACACATAAATATTGTTCACATGGTATGCTTGCAAATTTAGCGTTTAAATAATCCAAAACAGGCCGAAGTTTAAATAATCGATCAAAATCGTCATTATCCTTAGGTTGCATTTTTGAATTTTTGTTGAAATGTAGGAATTTCTTCACATTCTCGAAATGCTTTAAGCTCATCGTTTCTTTGATATGTGGCACTCCAAGCTTTGTAGTCCAATTGCATCTTATATTGGGTAAGTGGGTAACAGACATGAATGTACATACCCCCAAATATTTTTTTACATCTGCAGCCTTGAAATGGTTTGTAGTACCTATATCTTTCTGTTTTGCATATACGTTGGACTCTTGTACAATTGAGTTGATTAATTCATCATCAAAGAAGTATCGGAAATAATTGCAGGGACTTTCTAATGTCGATACCGATAAAGGCAGAGTACTGACTCCTCTGAACTGCTTTTGCTCTTCATTTAATATAAGGTTTTTTTCCTTCCAAATTATATTTTTGAAAGAATCTTTATAATTTTGCAATTCACATTCATCATATTCTTGATTTAGGCGTTCATTTTCAGTCACATTTACTTCCTCTTCTAATTCATAATCAAAAACAATTGGAATGTTTTCGATATCGTAGTTTTCTTCATCTTCAGAATGATCGAATTCACCTTCGCTAACATCCCAATTGTCAATTATAAACTGCAGCTCATGCGGCTTCAGGGGCCTCTCGTTTTCACCTGGGTTCATTCTAAATATAAAGCAAAGACCACTGTAACATATTTGATACATACCATAAAATTCCCACTTACATCAAAAGCACTGCTTTTTTTCTTATGGAAGCACCACTGACACAACCGGGAGATATTCAAAAATATTATTAATTTTTGTCAAAACTTAGGGTCGATCACGAACACCTAAACAAAATCAAACAAGCACGACCAAAACCACTGCTGAGCTCCTAAGTGTCACTTCTTTGCAAAATCAGAAGTGCCGTTATCATTGTCGCATTTCTCCTTACAGCCTGATGCAAAATGGTTGAAGCGCTTTGTTACAAATATGATGAAATTAGCGTTGTGATGAAAGTGATTTCTATGCCAATTAATATTGATTTTTCCAGGATGTATCATTTATGATACAAAATGCATTTTAGGGTTTTAATGAGATAATGATTCACGTTTCGTCTCACAAGAATAGCCGCTCCGCGTTCCACACAAGTCATTCTGTCATTTCTGTACGTTATGTAGTTAGGGATGCGGAATCGTCTTCCAGGCTTCAAAAAAGTTTCTTGGATCATAATGATGTTAAATTTATGATCAAATACAAATTGTTGTAGTTCACCACTATGCCAAAGCAAGGAATTCACATTCCACGTCAGATTTGAAACGTGGTTCATTCAACTTATTAGTGTTTAGTGTTGACGCCAATTTGAGATGCAGCGAACATGGTTTGAACTATATTTGCTATCAACTTTTGCATCATATTTTGGAACTGTGTCTGTATTTTGGCAAACATTTGGTCCATATTGTGAGGTTGATTTTGTGTGCGTGGGGGTAACTGTGTCGTGGTTGTTTGTTTTTGTGCTGGTTGTATGGGTTGGGCCGCAGCAACCTGCGCAAACGATCTTCTTACGTTCTTTGCATTTTAGGACAACCCCCGTAGCTTGCTGGATGTTCACACATTTTGGCTTCTCTTTAATTTTCTTTAAATAGTAAGGGAAATGGTGAAGCGAAATGCATTTAACGCATTGAGACTGTGCACAACAGTTCCTGGAAGAATGCCCAAATTGTTGGCAGTTGTGGCACATACCCTGGCCCGTAAGAGGAGCTGTGCCTCTATGCTGCACATAAGGTGGCAAATAGATTTAATATTGTAAATGTTCTGTTTTTAATTAGGTAGATAAATGTCCGTGTAGTCCGTGTAGGACTAGAGCAATGTTCAGCTGCCTCAGCGGAAGAAGACGTTAGTATCCGCCGAGATTGGCCTTATCTGGAGACGCGTGAATGCGCTGGAAGGCTAGTGTAGCGGCGTCGTGGGGTGGCTTCTTTCCGCCTCGCACAAGGCACCACTGCAAAAAAATTTCGCTTTTACGAATTAGAAGGGTCAAATGCCGATCGACTGGTGTCGAGACCGAGGTAACCTACTCAGGTTTGCTAAGTTTGTTCGAAAAACAAATTGTGCCGAGCAAAAACGGATGGACTGGTGGAGACTTCATCGTTACCGAAAATCCTTATGGCCCACAAATAAGAATGGGGCATCCAGATGGAGATGCTGCCCCCTCGCACCCTCCCAACCGGATCAAGATCCAAACGTAGACATGGCCATATATTTACCATTTGAGTGGAAAACTCATACAAACATGATTTGCATGAACTTTCCCATCAAATGTGAAATATAGACGTGACCAATTTATGTTATAGAATTATGTGATCGAATCATATAACTGTATACTATAAAAGGGCACGCGAGCGGAAGACCACTCTACCCGGCAAGATCCCCCGTTAAACAACAAAAAATGAAGGAGCGCGCCCGATGACTAGCCCATACCAGTTGAGGAGCCTACCATCGTTGCAGGTCCTATACCCAGTCAGGTTGAACAAAATGGAAAGACCGAAAGGTATAAGGTTTATCAATTCAATTTATTCAATTTTTTTTTGTTTAAAACTTCGAGTGCTTAAAACATTATCTCGTATAACGTGGTTTGTGTGCATATAGGAGTTGCGTAAATTTATTCACAATTCGCATGCAATATTATTAAATAAATAAATAAATTATTTTTAAGAAAAATGAACTTGACAATCTTGTATATTTTTTTTTTCATCATATTTATCTCTTTTTCTCCTTAAATATATGTCATATAAAATATATTTGAAACGAGGATCTCTTCTTCAGGGTAGTAAACACCTATAGCTATGTTCCTAATATGTATATTTATCCTAATATAATCGCAATAAGATTTCTAATAATTGTAATATTTTCTATTCAGAAATAGTACATAGAACGCAATCAAAATAGCTTATATAAAACAAAGCCAAGATTTGGATTTGTCATTATATAACAAACGTTTGTTATAGAACATAATTTGGAATTATGCTAAGTTCCATTAGGATCAATAAAATTTACCTCATTTAATACAATCGTATAATTACTTATCCAGTCATACAAGTTATGAAAGGTTATCCCTTAGCGGAAGAGTAAAGGAGAATGTTGAGGTTCGCTAAGAAATTATTACACTTTGACTACATTAGTGAGCTGAGTTTCCTTTTTAAAATTTTAACCTATTAGAAATTTTAACAGATTTTCAAACTGGATTCAATAAAACTTGAATTTATGTTTGTGATATTGTTTTATGAGTGCAAAGCAGAAAAGAATATTGGTACAACTGGAAAATTGGTTTTAGAGACAAAAAGATATAAGCTCTCTTCCAAATGATTTTTAACCTAGATGATTATTTGTATCATTTGTAATCGCTCTCCTCTATATAAAAATTAATCTTAAATAGGCTACAAATAGACTCATTCTGCAACTAGGAGAATGATGTGAGCACCATTTGAACTTTCAAGTCTTAATTTTTCCGAAAGCGGAAATGTTGAGTACAAGAAATTGCTTTCCAAATTAAAGCACACAATAGAAACCCTCCATTTCGGGCATTTTTCCTTTTTAAGGGTATTGTAAAATCATTTTAACACTGCCCTACTAAAATTCTGTCCTGTCCTGTCCTGTCTGTCCGTGTGTCGGTCCGTCCGTCCGTCCGTCTGTCCGTCCGTCTGTCCGTCCGTCAGTCTGTTCGTGCGTCCGTCTATTCGTCCGTCCGTCCGTGTGTCACACCACTTTTTCTCGCAAACTACATAAGCTAGAAACACAAGATTTTGTAAGTAGGTGTAAAGTGATGCCCTCTTCAAAGTTTCAGCACAAAAAACAATTTATAAGGTGTCTAAAGGGGGTCTCCCCAGATAGGGTAGTAGCCCCCGAAAAAAAGTTCAATCGCATGTAAGCAATATGGGTATCAAATGAAAGGTCTTGATGAGAACTTTCCAAAACAGGTCTTAAAGTGATGAGTTTTGCTTTGAGGGGTGGAGGGGAAGGGGAAATGTACGAAAATTTGGTGTCCCCCCGTCGCAACACCCTTGACCCGAAAAATCTGAAAAAAAATCATTGAGGAGAGAATTTAAGAGTACAAGGGCAACAAACACCTTAAAATTCGAAATTCGATCAACTTTGTTAAAAATAGTACATTTTATAAATTTTACATTTTTGCCTATAAAATTTAAATGGAGCCCTTAAATTTCCCAAAAACTACCATTTAATTTTTCTGAAGGCAATTGTATGTATTCTGAAAATTTCACAATAATCGAACAATAAACAGCTAAGTTATAGTCGATTGAATATTTAACAATTACAACAACTTTAACACGTGCTACTAGGAAGATACACGTTTGCAACGGACCTAGACACTATAAATCTGTAGGGGTCAAAACACTTGAAACAAAATGGCGGCGAATATAAAAATTTAATAACCATAATAATTCTTCGAACTCAATTTATGGAATCTGTATAGTAGTCAAGTTTTGATATGCAGAATATATTGTTTGATTTGCTAATTGTTTTACAATACCCTTCTGGCAGGAGCACTCTCCTGCTACTTCTAATTGTTTTTCATTCACTTGCCTACATCCAAATTTAAGTCTTAAATAAAATATGAATAATAATTATTCAATAATTACATCTTTAGTAATGAATAATGACCTTCATTATTTCTATTTATATTTCGCTGTATTTAATGAATTTCTTCTTTTTCATTACTATTCTAAGATCTCAAGTGCCAAATGTACTTTTAAATCGTATACATAGTTTTACGAATAATTGTTTTTATTTATTTATATTTTTAATATTCTAAAATTTAATAAAACTAAATTATTTAATTCCCTCTAATACTTTAATTGAACTATTGTAAGCGTATTTACTATATAAAGTTTTAGGAATTGTTGCGCGTATAATTTCAACACAAAATTAAGGTAAAAGTGAAAACAACCTACACTTCACTCGATGCTCGTAAAAAAAAATTTGGAAGAACGTTGAATAAATTTTTGTTTTTAATGTTGGAATAATATCTAGAATCACATACATAAACATCTATAAACATGACTGTTCTTTAATCGTTACGCGGCAAAATGCATGATTTTTACTAATTGGGATATTTTGGATCGAACGCAAGAAGTATCAATATTGTTTAGACTCACTTAAGTTTTATAATATTTACGATTCCACATTTGTTTATTGTAACTTTTGCAAATTGATTTCCCTAAAATTTCCCCCTCAGACAATAAAATGGATATTAGGATACAATAAATCAATTTGCTTTAAAGAGTAGTAATTTTTATCACCTTCCCTATTTTAGCTCTCATTTCTATTCCTAAAATAACGTTTTGCTATTCGAACCAGAGGTGAAGTATGAAGAGACTTTTGTGTGAAAACTAGCTTCCATACGATGCGGAATAATTTAATGAGACCTAGATGTACTATCTGGGAATGCAGACAGTTCGACATGAGTTATTTCGAGCTGATAAAAATGTTGGACTGCTTTGTTGCGCAATATTTGTTTTCAGTGGTGATATAGACATTAAGGGATAACGAAAGTCTTTGACAAAAGGACATGTTACATTTAAGTTATACTATATACATGCATGCAGCAATTTTCGTTCGTTCATCGAACAAAACTACGAATATGCATCTCGTGGCAGAACCTAATATCTGTGGAGATTTCCACCAGGACTGTCCACCCGAAAGATGTGTTTCTGCTGCTCGATAGTAAAAATGATTGGTTGATAAGTCACCGTCGCTCAATGGGCTCTTTCACACGGGAATGGTAAAAACCCATATCCAAACAAGTTTCGCGCTTACGCCCTTATGTTTACACGTTGCATAGTTCAGCCAACCTATTTTTGTATACGATACACGTCTTGCGAGTGTATGTGTCAAAAGGATCATTTGATCGTTAAACGTCGTGCGGACAACATGAAAGCGAAGAGAGAGAGATAAGCGATTGAGAATTGATGTTTTAGCCTTGAAATGTGCACGAGGTAACAAAAACTGGAATGAAAAATATATTTTTTGATTGTTAAAGTTTGTCGATTCAAACTTCTATTGGATTTATTAGAACCTCCGTGTTTTTCCGCTTTCTAAAAAATATATTTCAAATTTGAATATCCTTTTAAGTCGCATATTTTTCTTGTTTTGTTGTCAACTGGCATAATATGCGTACTGTTAATTTTCTATGGATTTACAAAAGGCAATTTAACTTTATTGAAATCGAGATATTCGTCGTGTTGTTTCCTGAAATTGAGCATGGCCTCCGCTTTTATAAATTTATTAAATAACGCGTAGCTTCTCGCGTAAACGCATCCATTTTTGCACGCAAATTAAAGAAAGGCAATCGTTTCATAACGACTACCTTCTTCGCCGAATGTTCAATTCGGAATGATTACCGGCGTTTGTATAAAATTTCTCCCATCAAATGATCAACAAAATGCGTTTGTGTATGTGCGTTACGCTCGTTCACCCTACAAAATGTTGGCTTGTTTTTACCATCAGGTCCCCTCAATGCCTCTCACTCTTCTTGCCCATATAACCTGTTTAACGCTCACTTTTAACGCTGCGTCTGAAAAAGCCAGAAGAATGCCAGAATGCCACGCTGGATCTGCTAGAATTGTTTGAATAAACACTTCCACTAGTAAATTGGCTGGTATTATTGGATGAGTAGCCTAGGCTGCCAATGTTGCCGTTCCTGACACCGAAAGAGCCACTGTCGTTACCACCACGGAAGTTGGATGACTTTTAGTGACACCCTTGCGGGCTTTACCTTGATTCCGAGAAAATTAATACCGTAAAATGCGAGGAACTGCTCTGAGATTCGCTGTCGCTAATGCATTCCGATGCGTGTTTACATGAAGCTGCCTGCAGAGGCTTCTCGAGACACCTTACGTGTATAGCTTGTTGTACTTGTACGCCCCGAACGTTTTTCACTTCACCGCCAATCAGCAATTTTTGCACTAGTACTTTTATCGCCGTCACGTCAAGAAAAGTTCAATTGCAACTCCCGATCTACTTTTTACGATGGTGCGCCTCCTCAAAGTTACCTTCGGGGTGACAAAAATTAGTTTCTAATCGTCAAATTCTCATCGCACTCGTATATAACCAACATTAGGACACGTCTGTCACCATATGTTCAATGCAAACTTTTTATCGCTACACTTTCTTCTACTCAGCTAATCTTAAACTGCCAATTCCACTGACAGTCGTAGCAAATTTATTTTCGACGTTGACTTGGTAAATTTTCGCACCGTACAAATAAACATTAAATTCAAAGCAATTTTAATGCAGAAAGAAGTATCATACGGCATTTAACTTTTGATTCCTTTTTCCTTCTGTATTATTTCCGTACTTGACATTGGCGGCAGGTTTACCGTTACGCGTCAAGACAACTTTTGGTAGCGGCGCATCGCATGCACTGTGAACTTGTACCGTTGAACACCTCTTACTGGCCAGAGGTGAACACTGCACAACGAATGCCTTCAAGAACCAACAGAATGCAAAACACTGTTCGAATGGGGCTCGCGTGACGGAACGGTCTCGGATCACGGGCTCGAGTCGCAGCAATCCCAGGATTATGTGCAGTGGTTAATTGATCCAATGGTTCGATTGCGGGTTTGAAAGCAGCCAAAATTCACCGTTAGAAGTTCGCCCACGCAGCTCGTTGACAATCGAAGGAATTCTGCAGATGCAGGCAATGTAATTTTTAGGAAACGCTATCGACACAGCTAGTTACCTAATTTTGACAGAATACACGCGGAAACTGTGCAATACTTGGATCCGTGGTGCCTGACGTGAAATAGATCCCATTATAGTCTGGTTTGCGACGACCCACAGATTCAAAATTATTTTACAAATAACGGTTACAACGGAAATAATTACATAGTTTTTCTAAATCTGCCACATAAAATTTTGAGTAGGGGATAGGAAGGTTTTCGGGCAGTTTGCTGTGTGACTGCTCGATTAATACAGTTCGTTACGAATTTTGGGAGGAGAACTTTGACTACCCTAGAAAGACCTTCTCTCATTTCAATATAGTAGACGTCTATCGGGTTGAAGCCCTGAAACTGTAAGTCTTTCTTGGTTTCTTCGAGTGAAAGGCCATACAAGCCCCAGATGATAACATTCAGCTGTCTATCTTCTGAAAGTATGTAGGTATGGTATTGTATTTCATTTTCAGTTAGTGCTTTTGTCAGTCTGTAGTGAATAAGAGAGTTTCCATAAAGTCCGTGAAGGACTGCAGCGATGTTCTGCTGGCTCGGTAGAGGAAGGTGTTGGTTCCTGCCGAGAATGCCCTCGTCCGGAGACGCGTGAATGCGCTGGCAGGCTAGCATTGCGGTGTCGTAGGGCGGGTTCGTTTCCCCGGCACGAGCACTCACTACAAAACATTTCGCATTCACGAATTGCTTGCAGAGATCACACGAGGACGACCAAAGTCGCAAATTTGTAGATAACCTCCACGAAGCAATTATGACTTGTACGAGAACAAGTGCAACCTGACCAGAAAGGCTAATTTGGGGTGACCTCGTCTTTACCCAAATACATTCAGGGCCCACAAATGAAAGAGGGGCAACCGGGTGGTGGTGGAGCCCCTTCATGCCCACCCAACCGGAATAAATCCAATGTTAAATTGTTGAAGTGGCCAGGTATTCCTCTTCTGAGTGGAAAACTCATACAACTTGAATTATATGAACTTTCCCATCAGAAGGGGAGTACCCCGGTGACCAATTTATGTCATAGAATTATACAATTGAATTGCATAACTCTATGCCATAAAAAGGCACTTGGCTTGGGCCACTCAACCCAGAAATAACGGCATATTGAACTTAAGGTATCAAAGCACTTTTTCCCACAAATATATTATATTCCACCACAAACACGATATCGATTCAAATTTCTGATTTAATCTTTTCTAATATTAACCCTACATACATAACGTGAGTCAAAACGACCCACACGCGAAACGTTTTTATCTGCCTCTTTCCTAACACCTTATACATCGCGCGAATTTTTGGAGGAAAAACCAGAACTGTCGATGTCTGTAGTGAGAAGGTGGATACTTTGAGTGTAGATGATGTGCAAGGTGACTGCGTGGATAATTTAGAGATCAAAATTACATCCGCTCTGGTATATATATATTATATATAAACATTTTTCTTATCATTTATCTTTGCATAATATCATATATATTAAAAATTAAAATATGAACTTTATTTGTTGGACGTTCTATTAAGCAGGAAGAATTTGATTCGTTCTTATGATTTGCGTCTCTTTTTATCAACAAGTTTCATAGAAATCAATTCTTCAGCAACATCATTGTTATAAACATCCCACAGCTGTAAATCCAACTGGCCAATATTGTTTAAAACCTGAGCTTTAATTGCTAAGTTAAGAATCATTTTGCGCAGTTGTTCCGCTGCTTCTAAGGATTTGTTGCGCTTCTCTGCTATACCAGCTATTTTGCAGCAAATTGCTTGGAATGGTAGAAATTCGAATTGTCGGTCCCACATACGTACATCGTTAATGGATACAACACGAGAATTCCCATAATCAACATAAAATACCTTGACGGTATCGTCGTCCATAACATTTAAATTTTTGCACGATACCAAAATCCGTCCGTGTATTTGCCTATTACCAGCTCAAAAAGAACTGGCATTGACTTCAATGGTCGATAAAGCTGTGTCTTTTCGGGAGAATTCATTTTATATATTAATTCTTGTAACGTTGGTTCATAAACGTGCTTCGAGTTTAACTACTTGACCGAAAAAGTTTTCGACATTAATAATATGCGTTGGAATTATTGTTATCTGCTCCCCGACTCACGGGTAAACAATTTGATTGGCAATGTCAACAATAGTTGTTGCTTGATCTCTAGTCCAACCTTCTTTAATTTTTCAACATGCTCCATTCTACATTTGGCTCCCTTAAAACACGATTTCGTTGCCGGATTGTTAAAACTGCATATTCTTTTATCATCTTTTGGCTCGTATCCCATGACAGCTTTCATTGCGTTTGAAGTATTGAGCGGCTCTTCGTACAATATCTTTCGTTGGTCTTCCGTTAAATTGCTCACACCGTTTAGAGGGGTTTTGTACTCTATAGGAGCATTTATTAACTTGTGATTTTTCATAGTTTCGTTTAACACCCGAGTCATATAATTCATATCAAAACCATTATTAAAATTCACTGTTTTAACAAGTTCATTGTTTCTGTTATAATCAAAACCATTCATTGCAGTGCCATTATCAGAATTGTTAGACTTTAAAGATCCCTGATATTCACTGCCATGACTGCTGCTCCTTGCATCATTAAATAAAGAAGCATCATTAATTATTACACTATTTTCAATGGAAACATTCGAAACAGATTGTCTTCTGTTAATGTCTGAAAAATCAATTTGACAACGATCAATTTTTGTTTTCAAACATAAATACCTTTTAAAAGGATTGGTTAATTCTGGTACTGGTTTATCTTGTTTCACTGAATTGTCTCTATCGCTCATCATTTTATTTCTAAATGGGTTTGTATCTGCGTACAAATTTACAAACAACATTGTCCTGTCCTTATCCGTTATTCGAAATCGGTGTTTTACGTAAAGGCTTTGATTAAGATAATCACTAGGATTGACATAGTTTATGCTCAGTTGTTCTAATTTGCAAAGAACTGCTTGTGCGGGTAGCTCTTGATAGTCAATTGGTAAAACATACATCTGCATAGATTCGTTGATTGTTACAATTTCACCAACATCTATTAGGTACGCCTTGAAGTTGGAGAATTTATCAGAATTTCCATTCTCTTTGACAGCGCGGAACATGTAACCTTCCAAGTGACGACCAAATACTTCCCCATTCTTAGGTGTCAATTCATACTCTCTTGGATTATCTTGGAGATATGATTGCATTTTTCTCCCTATTTGCTCAGTGCTGCTGTTTTCTCCCGTTTCAGTTACATAAAACAGTTTGTTTTTTTGCATCTTTTATATAAGTGATCACGCATTCAGATTCATATCCAATATTATATTTCAAGCATTTTGGAGATGGATATGTAAATTTTTCTTCCTGGGATTGTTCTTTCAGCTTTTGAAACGATTCCAACTCCAGTTGTATATTAAATTTGCGTGATTTGTCCGACATATGCACTAAATCCGTTAAAACTTTGTCATAATTTTCAAGACAAGTTTGCATGTCAGTTGTTGATTCCCACTGTCGCCGAACATGTTCATCTAGATGGTCCGCCTTTTCCTTGCACATTTCAATATTACGCACTGAAGTTTCATATTCCGCTTTAAACATCTTATAGAACAAATCGAGATACATTTTCTTGCTAGCAAACGCCATTTTTTTTTTTTAAGACAAAAAACCCGCAAACTAGCCCGCATCAACAGAACCATAGATACTTAACCTCACTAAAACCACTCATCTTCATCTTCATCAGAATAAACCTCTTCAGCTTCGCGATCTAAGAAAGAACTCTCATCCATATCGTCAGAGGCTTCCTCTTCATCGCTATCATCTTCTTCTTCATCACTGTCATTTTCCTCTCGCTCACTTGCGTCGGAATCATCAGATTTATTTTCATATCGGTCTTGACTCATTTCAGAATCAGTTTCTGACATTACAGGCATATTTTATCAAAATTTATTTATGAATCTTCGATGAAACACAATAAAGATATAGTTTCTCAGACTGCACGTGTTGCACGCTAAACGATTGTCAAGCTCCTGATCTGAGTTGCAGACTACGCGAAAATATACAAAACGTTATGTATCTAGGGTTAACTAGCACTGTATGAATTTTGAAAATTAGGTTTAACTTACATCCGCCACGACATGTATCGGCTGAAGCCGACACAGATCCCCAGCATCATCCAGGGATGGAATCTACATTTCAGTGGGGAACCCAATACTATAACGGTGGAAGTCTTCATAAGTCGGGTGGAGTCGCTGATTGAGCAGATGCTAGCAGGAGACCGCACAGCGCTCGCAGGATACTTGCTAATGCTGCTTAGGGGAGCAGCACTGGAGACATATTGGCGAATACATTCAGCTCCACCATCCATACGCTGGTCACGGTTGAAGGAGGTACTCCGCATGGAATACCCTACGGTCGGTAAAGACGAGGTCACCCCAAGTTCGCCTTTCTTGTCAGGTTTCACTTGTTCTCGTAACAAGTCATAATTCCTTCGGTGAGGTTATCTACGACTTTGCGACTTCGGTCGTTTCTTTCGATCTCGGAAAGCAATTCGTGAATGCGAAATTGTTTTGTAGTGAGTCCTCGTGCCGGGGAAACGAACCCGCCCCACGACACCGCAATGCTAGCCTGCCAGCGCATTCACGCGTCTCCGGACGAGGGCATTCTCGGCAGGAACCAACACCTTCCTCTGCCGAGGCAGCAGAACATCGCTGCAGTCCTTCACGGACTTTATTGAAACTTTTAATTCACTACAAGTCGTCTGTGATCTGTGGGTTTAGTTGGTATAATTTGTATGCCAAAGTAGACCCTTTCAGCGGATATGTATGAGATGTTTCGTGTTTTCATAATACTAAGTGTTTGGGACCATTTTGAGGGCTCCCGTAAAATGATTGGTACTGTTTTAGGTGCTTGTGTTTGCGGTGCGGGTTGTGTGTTTGTAGTGTTTGGCAGTGTTGGTTATGGTGTAATGGCCTTATCTGTAAGCATCGCAGCTAGTTTTGGTGGTGGAAGGGCAGGGAAAATCTCAAAGTTTATTTCTAGTCATGCCTACTTCTAAAAAGAACAATGCTTTGGAGGTGAAGACGTTCTCACCTTTCGTTTTTTCATCTTAGGGCTGTCTTTCTAGATTCTCCATTTGTTTTAGCCTTATTTTTGAGCAGTTAAACTAGCTCTGCATTTTTTGCAGCTAGCGACTCATTTTCGTTTCACTTGTCGGCCAGCTCGGCATTAGTTTTTGCAAGTGTTTCTTGTGTTTGCAACAGCGTTACAAACACTTGATCCAAATTCAGCGTAATATTTGCTCGTCTTTGTCGGATATGTTACGTCCAACAACCACGCCACCCTCCGTCGACATTCTGTCCGCCAAAAGGGAACTATCTATATATTATTGTTTAATATGCGCCAAATAACTAACTTTCACTTCAATATAATATAAAATATTCAAAATTTGGAAAAAGCAAGAAAATACGACTGGAACTGACCCAGGTAAGCAAAAGAATACCAAACTAGTCACCTAAAATCCCCCATATTCTTCACGTATTATATCTTCTTTCTCTTTCTTTTGTCCCCTTCTATCTTCTATTTCACTCTATCTTCTTTCTCACTATATGTTCTTTTTCACTCTTTCTGCTTAGTCGCTCTATCTTCTATTTCACTATATCTGCCCTCTCACTCAATCTTTCGTCTCACTCTATTTCTCTCCTGTTCTCTATCTCCCTCTGCCTTCTACTTCTTTCTCTTCATATCTTCTGTTTCCTTCCTCCTTCCTCCGTCCTCTTCTTTCTTGCATGCACTTTTCTTTACTAACTACTTTCTACTTTCCAACTACACGCTTCATAAATTGCAGGAGATGTTAACTAGTCAATGTCTCTTATGCGACTCATTTTTTCCGAATTTTGAGCAGCTGCTATTTTATTTCAGACAGTTCGACTTTGAATTTTTCATTGCGAGATCTATCATACAGTTGAATAAACCTCTGTGCCAAGTGTCATCTAAATCTGAGCTATACTTTGGTCAGTGATTCACCTTTCCAAATATTTGTTGGAAAGCTACTGTCATATCGTTTCAGAATCAGTATGTGTCTTTTTTTTGTGGTAGGGAGATGAATGCTATTTATGCACAGAGTTTGGGACTCCCATGCGACTGGACTACCCACTAAACACCTCCCCTGTCAACCTGAGAACCCAGCCTGGAACCGTTTGACACATTACTTTGGGCCAGGTCTCGTTTTGTTACGCCGTGGGGCGTCTTCAAGCTGGGGAGTCCTTTTCCTAGCGGGAGGAGAGCGCCCCCGGCTGCTGCGAGTCCCTTTTATATTTTAGGACTGCCCGAGCATAATCTGCCACCTGGTTACATTTGTCAACCGATTCGAGCATCACCGCAACTATATTATCCGGGCTGAGCTCTCCCGTCTCCCTGTAGAGTTCCCTTCGCAGCCTGACATTTAGCTGAAGCCTGTCATTTAGCTGAAGCGTTAACAACAATCCTTTTTTTTAATTTGAAAATGTCGAAATTTGTGCCGAATAAAGTGTTTTTGCGGGGAGTCATTCTTCGTTGAAGAAAAAGGCTGCCCAAAGTCATCATATTTTGGTAGAAGTATATGGTGTGCATGCTCTAGCTGAGCGTACGTGCCAGAAGTGGTTTGCACGGTTTAAAAGTGGCAATTTTGACTTGGAGGACGATGAACGGCCCGGACAGCCAAACAAGTTTGAAAATCACGAATTGGAGACATCGCTCGACTAAGATCCATCCCAAACTTACAAAATCACTTGGCGTCGCTTAACATACCATTTCCGATCGTCTAAAAGCAATTTTCCACAATAAAGCTTCAATTTGCGAAAAAAAAACGGTACCCCTATTATGTATGCTTATATATATACATATATATATAGTTCTCTCGAAAAGTTTACCGAATTAACTTTGGAAGTTGTATTAACTCAAAAGAAGTAAACATTTTCCCCTCCAGCTTTATTTCTTCCCAGGTTTTGTTTCCGAACACCGGGTTTGTACCGGTGCATCCTTTTAATCCCATAAGTGTATCTTCATCAGCATATTTTTACTTTATTGCAAAATTTGCACTCGAAAATAAATCTCTTCTCGGGGCTTCTACGCTAGAGATTGCATGAAGCTAATATTTATGCAAAATGCGGATCACAGTTTTATAATTTTGTTTTTATCAATCGTCGAAAGCAAACAATTTGATTGTCCTTTCCTTCGAATGGATTATATAAACTCAATAAACTGTCAATAATGTAAACCAAACTTCAGTTTGAAGTAAACTTGATATCTACATGAAGAAAAACTATCACATCTCCTTTCGACTGCGAGAAACAGATTGGCAAATGTTGTAAGTACTACATGACTTAAGATGCGCATCTGATAATGCGTTGCATCTTAGATGTATCTGCCATGCAATCCGATATATTCGTTGACAATGAGTTGTTTACTTTGGCGCATTCCATGTAGCGCAAAATCGATACTTCGGTATTGTTCTGATGTCGATTAAATCTAGTTGCCGTCCTTTTTTTCGGAAAATGAAGAAAAGTTTCTAAGGGTGGTTCCAAGGAAAATGTTCATTTGTGAAGCGTGATGAACGAATCAGAAATAACCACCTAGTTAAAGTTGAAATGAAATTATTTATACAATATACAAGGAGAGATACTTCGCTTAGAATGAATACATTTTCAATTTCTTTTGTTTTCATCAGATTGCTAAAATATAGGTTTCTTCATTAAATGTACCCTTATGTGCACTAGCGAAGGTGTTTACAGTCTTGACAATAAGAAGCTGGCCGAATAATGTCTTACAAGCGGGAAGACATCATGTTGTCATAGCCTACGACTTTGCCAGCTGCAGGACTTGTTGTACGTTCTCCAAGAGCCTGAAGATAGAAGATGCCAATGTTGTTGAGGCTGGATCGCAGATAAAGAGACGGAAGGCGCCTAGACCTGAGTGGGATGAGAGTTTATTCAAAGCATCGCAAATTCCAATTCCAATTTGCATAGCGCGTTCTCTGCTGAAAGTGTACTAGAAAAATATCACGTGTGTGGGCACTCATGAAAAGGAGATGGTATTGGATTTGCAAAGTTTAAGATAGCAAATTAACCGAGTGAAGGTTACATATATATTCAACGTACAGTTGGGGTTAGTTATGGGACAAGTGAATCTTTATGTATTTTAGCATTGAATAAATAAATTCTGCGACATGATTTATTTTATTCCACCTATAGTGATTTGTTAATCTTTCACTTCAACTAAAAAATATTACAAAGAGTGCGATTTCAAGGTATTAGTCGAGAACTATATTAGATTTACATTGAATTTTTATGATAAAGAATAAACTCCATTTTTGAGTGCTCTACATAAGTTGAAGTAAATTTCAGATCTATGGTAGCTTAGTTTCCTTCAATTAATTCATAACGGTGAGCAAGTTATAAACTTTTATATCAAAAGAGGAAGAAGAAATTGAGTTAGTATAGTTTCCATGAATTTTTTTTTGGCATGGCAATATTATCTTAGAAATACGCAGTATCTTTTGGCTTTTTGGCACAGCAGTTAATATAAATCTTTAAATTAAGGACTCAAAAATGCAGAAACTTCTATAGGGCAATCCATGTATCTTGGTCCGCGAAAAACAAAATGATTATGTTTTACGTAAAGCGCAATAGCTGCGTTTGAAATTCTCATTGCCAATGGGCCTGATGAAATTTTCACTCATTTTAATTTGAAGCAGCGGTGCGAATATCAACTTTCAAATGACTATCACGACAGAAGATTTCCGATAAAGATCTAATCATATCTCATAGTTCATATTCATTCTAAGTTGCAGCAGTTACTCGACATATGATAGAGTACCTATGCAATCGATTGATTTTCATGATGAAAAGAGAAGCAGATAACGTAAAAAAAATTTGACCCTACCTCTGTCCCATCTTCCTAAGATCTGAGTTTATTTGTATGTTATTAATCAATTAAAATTCGCTCTAATCGCAGTTAGTATTAGTATACGAGTATACACTCTTGTGTTGGTACGTTTTTCGAGTGAATATAAGCTTTGATTTCCATGAAACTTGGAAATATTCAGTTACAAATTGTACCAAACTCAATATAATCCATTTCAAATTATGCATTTGAATCTACTGAACATTCGTCAAATTAACTACCGCACCACAAAGCTATTCATTGCTACAACGCATAATTCAGTATACCTACGTATGAAATTAAGGCATATAATCTTATCTGCACTTTGGCATGAGTGACAAAGAAGCCATAACTTTCGCAAAACAAACTGGTGAAGTCACCGCCCAAATCTCGTCAGCTAAACAAAGAGAAGGAGCCATCAGCGAACTAATCCACTTGGCAACTTGCCAAATATTTTGAATATTTTAGCCGCGAAGCAGGAAATTGTGGCGCAGGTTTAAATTATAACGGTATATGGATTTTGTTAATTGGTATTTTTTGCTTCCTTACTAATAACAAGGAAACAATTTCAATTAGTTGCAAAGCAATTTTTTCTAAGACTCTGATTGTAGCCATTACGAGCATACTTAGAAAAAAAGTGCAACCAGCACGCTCGCTAGATTGGCGTTGATGAATTGGTGGATTGGCAACAAGTATACTTCATGTTCATATATGTAATCTTTATCTCATTGTTGGACGACAAGATAAATCTCCTAGCGGCGACGGACACCCGAAATGTGTCTACGGCCTTTCACAATTTGGGCACTTCTTGCACTTTCATCGTTCATGTCTTGAAGGTTGTGGTCAAAAATATTAAGTTGAGGAATTAAATATAATGCTTTTTAATAACTGGCTTTCTGGTCACACCAAAAGCGATCTTGACGCGACCTTGGATTAAACAAGCAAAAAAAAACTTCAGATGAAGGTATCTGTTTGCTTAAGACAATTATGGCCGAGGAAAGCACCTCAAGTCAAATGAATGTAATTCAATTGGATGAACATTGGTAATTAAACTGAAAAAACAGCTCAAATTTTTGCTGCCACATCAAACTTTCGAGAAGTACTCATCAAAGCTGACAGAAGACGACATTGATCTTCCTGTCTGCAAAGAAAAGACGATAGCCGGAATTATTTTATCGCGTTCTGGAACATGTATTGTAGTATGCAGATCAGTCAGTTTGGCTTGAACATGGAAAATAAATTATTTTCAGTTGAAGAGGTGGCAAGTAATTCAAACTAATTACACTATCTACCATATGAAGGTGAGAGTGCATTTCTCCGAAGCATATCGTTCACATTTTAGGTAGAGGAGACGACATGTGAATATTCATGGAAGGTTGGAGCTGTCACTCATAATTAGGAGTAATGTTAACGATACGTTCTATGAGGCTATAGAAATGTTATAATTTTCACTTGATAGACAATTTTTTTAGAACGAACAAACTTTAAATAAAAAATGATCGAAAACATACTCGTACCAATAAGCAAACGAAGGGAGATCCAGTTTTTACTACAAACATATTATTTTCGTAGAATTTTAAACATTAATTTTTATAATTATGCAATATAAACTAATTCAAACTATGTTGAGATCCCGATTTAACGAGATTTTCAAACAAGTCCAGCAGTAAGGAGTATGCTCTTGTCAGGAGGGTTCCGTATTCAATTTTTGAAATGTAAACATTTACGTTAGGTGGCTAGCGTAAAAACTCATTTTCTACGTCTAGCACTCGTTGCGTGTAGACGTGTTTTTAACCGTTCCGGTCACGAATTTTAAAAATTAATTAATTTTTCACAAAAGTCAGTTGAAAATAATTTTATTAATTGAGAATCATCGCCGTCAAATTATTCGAGTACTAATCGAATACCTGAAATTCATTTCCTGAAGAACTATCAAACGTGGAAACACGTTCAAGGGAGGTCCCGGTTCGAGAATATTCCCTCTAGTCTCGCTGCAAAAGCAACGAGATGGAGGAGCCCAATGGCTTCAGTCATCAACCAGAACGATCGTGTCCATTGCCAACGATGACGGACGAGAAAAAGCTCAAAAGAAGATACGATAACAATGAAGAAAAACCGCAAATTTTATCGGTCATCGAGATCGACCAGTTGATTAAAGATAAGGAGAAAGCTGACAAGGTTGAAAAAGAAAATGAAACTCAAACTTCAAATAAAATCACTAGAAGCACTCGTTGGAACATTGACATTCAACAAAGCTCAAGAAAGCAAGAAAGGAAAAGAAGTAGATTCAAAAATTATTGTAGATAAGACAACTATGAAACAAAAACAAGAAACTGATCGGGAGGATGTCCTCAGAGCAGACGAAGCAAACGACAGCAGGAATTATGATGCAGTGCTAGCTGGACTAGAAGATACGATGAGTTTTGAAGAGGATCCAGGTAAAACTTCTGATTATTCTACTGCTAAGCTAGATGATGGATTTATAGAGTACCTTAAAAATCAAAACCAGGGAGAAAGAAACAAAAGTTTTGTTTGCTGGTCCGTCCGTTAATGTATATCAAAAGAAAGAAAAAGTCCCACCAATCAATGTATTTGGGCGAACGGGCAAAGATATGGTTCGGCATTTGGCAGCTGAAAGTAAGCTATATGATTTTCCGATCAAAAGAGTCAATGCCAATAAACTGACAATTAGGACTAAGTCGTTGGTTGACTTCCAGGCAGCAAAAAGTGCATTAAATTCTGAAGATGTTCCGCATTTTACATACACCCTCAAAAGCGAAAGTAACCAAACCTTTTTATTGAAGGGTCTGGACTGCGGAGGGGACACAGTCGATCTCTTTTAGGTGCTCCAAGAAGTTGCACCAGAAATACAATTTATTTCCGTTAAAAACTTTGCAACAAGGAGATCGATTGTGGAGCATAAAAACTTGCCTTATTATTTAGTGCAGATTTTCAGCAAAAGCAGTTCAATGCCCTGCAAAAAATAAGGTACTTGAACTTCTGTGTGGCGAGATGGGAACGCTTCTAGAAAAATGATGTCAACCAGTGCTACAGGTGTCAAAGATTCAGGCATTTGGCTGCCAATTGCGTCATCAAATATAGGTGTGTTAAATGCAAAGATATCCATGCTCCCGGCGAGTGCAAATTGGCTCAGGTGGAGCCAAAAGAAAAATTATTGTGTGAACTGCGGTGTCTTTGGTCATCCA
Source organism: Odontomyia ornata (assembly GCA_963969285.1). Lineage (NCBI taxonomy): Eukaryota > Metazoa > Arthropoda > Insecta > Diptera > Stratiomyidae > Odontomyia > Odontomyia ornata. The sequence goes on from OZ017740.1 coordinate 157,408,420, forward strand.
GGATTATATCCAGGATGCCCCCGGTATCAAGATGCAAAGGCAAAATTCACTCCAAAACAAAGTCAAGCACACCGCAGTGTGATACCTACCAACTTCGTCAAGCCCACGGTGTTATTTGCACTTGCTGCGCGAGGACCAACAGACAATGTAAATAAAATAAATAATGTAAGTGGCATTAATGTGCTGCTCCTTAAAATTTATCAGCGATTAATTTCCTTATCGGAGAGAATCGAAAACAAGATTCTAAAATTAGCTTTGTTTTTCAGCGTTCAAATGCCTCAAAATAAGTTGTCATCCAGTCACATTCCCACGGATAGGATTCGTCTCATCTCGATCAACGTCAACTCCGTTGTGAGTCTAAATCGACGTGACTGTCTCCTGGAGTTCCTTGTCAAGTAAAAGCCTGACATCATGCTTCTCACCGAAACCCACTTCAATTCATGGCACTCCATGATATTCAAGGATTTTGAATTCGTAAGAAAAGATAGGGTTATAGTTGGTGGGAGAGGTGCCACCGGGATAAACGAGGGTCATTGAACAAGTTCTTAGCCTCACCGTCCGATGGCGCTACTATTACAAAAGAGTTTTACCATCGTGCAGTACCAAATTTGAGTTCACGAGACCAACAATTCCAATGGAGATACTCATTTTTAGGGTTTTGTACTAAAATACAAAACCCTATTGCAATCACGACCCGTGTCCGTCGGTCCGTCCGTCCGTCTGTATGTCACAGCACTTTTTCTCCGAAATTATAGAGGCTACAGCCATGAAACTTTGTAGAAAGGTCAGAAGTGGTGACCTCTTGAAAGTTCAGGGGCGGAAAATTTTTTCAAAGGCGTTTAAGGGGTCTCCCCATATAGGGAGGTGACCCCTCAAAAAAAAATTTCACCATTGGTAGTCGAGTAGGGTGTCGTTGGAAAGGTCTCAATGAGATCTTTTCCAAACAAGTTTTAAAATTGCCTTACAAGTACCGAGGGGGGCAGGGGAATGAGAAAAGCACGAACTTTTCGCGTACCCCCCCCCCCCTCGCGATTGGACACCTTCCATCCGAAAAATCTGAAAAAATCATGAATGTAGGCCTTCATGAGTACAACAACAACAAATACATGAGAAGTCGAAATTCACTCAACTTTGTTAGTAATAGTATGATTTATCGATTTTATGTTTTCTTGAATAAAATATAAATGGTACCCTTAAATTCAACAAAATTTAGTAAACAGATGACTTTTTATAAGATTGATCTTTTCTGAAAGTTTCATAAAGATCGAATGGTATTTACTGAAGTTATAGCCATTTGAATTTTCCTGTATTACTATGGAACAATATGCCCTGTATTACTATGGAAACATATGGCTATGGAGCCATATGCGCTTTTTACCGACTTAGACACTACAGCTTTGCTAGAATTTGCATGAAAATTTCAGGAGTGATAGATATCATGAAGATGAGTACATACAATTGAAACAAGTCGAAGAGGCAGGAGAGAGCTCCAAGCAAAAGGGCTTTGTAACCATTCTAGGATTCGAAAAAATAGGCCATGAATTGATGATTACAGTACAGAAGAGTGGCCCCTGAAAAAAAATTTCATGAAAGGTAGCCGATATGAGTATCAATTGAAAGTTCTCTATGAGAGCTTTTCAAAACAGTTCTTAAACTGGCCGTTTTTGCTTCAGTTGGGGCACAGGGGGGGAAATACATGAAAAATGTGTTTCCTCCCTCGCGAATGGACACCCGTGATCTTAAAAAATCTGAAAAAATTATCAAAGGAGATATTTATGGGTATAACTATAACAAATACCTCAGAAGTCAAAATGCGTTGAACTTTGTTAATTATAGTATGAACCTCGAATTTCACATTTTCTCGAATAAAATCGTCTTTGACATGTTTCATGATTTTATTCGTTGCTGGTTACTGCATTTTGTAAGTTAAGTACAAAACCCTTCTGACATGAGCATAGGTCTGTCTACCCAACTTGTTTAGATTTGTTGAAGCTGATCGAGCTGAGACGGAGCAATTAAGGTATTGCTGGCTGAATGACAATGTCTAAATTATTCGCGTTTATTTTCAGTTTTGGTGCTTTTCGTTACTTTGTTTTTGAATTTCAGCTAATTATTGCTACATTTGGTGTTGTTTATTTGTGGTAAGAATCAGGGAATTATTATATTAAGTTTATAGATAAGGTTAAACGCGTAGGTTAAGAATATTGTGATAGAATTTTTAATATAAGATAAAGTTTTTGATTGAATTGTGTTTAAATTATAAATAATTTTAAGATAGTGTTGGTTCGTTTTTTTTTTTCTTTTGCCAATTGAATTACATAGTATGTAATGATCTTAATTAATATGAACTTGCTATAGTTTTTTTTTTGATGAAATGTGGTTAATGATAACGTATAAATTTAGAGCGCCATTTGGGCCATTAAGTTTTTGTATGTTTATTGTTTGGAATTTGCTTTACATTCTTTGAAAATTAGTAAGGATTAGTATTGAATAAAGCGCTTTTGACTTTGACTTTGAGTTTAGTGTAAAAACTCAAAAGTGATAAATTCAAAGAAAATCATCCCTTTGATACCATTTAATCAGCCGCCATTTTGCTGTAGCAAGTAAATATCATTCAGTATAGTATAGTAAATATCATTCAGTCTTCAAAGAGATCCCATCAAAATTGTAGCATCTGATTGGATCAAAAGGCTATAGAGTAGGAAAACCGCACATTGTTTTCGTTATGATATATGAAAATTCGAATGACTACAGCTTCACTAAATACTATTAGATTCTGTCGACGCAAACAATATGGATAGAAATTCCTTTGAATCGAATGACACCTATTTATTTTTATTAGCGAATTTGGATTTCTGAGGTATGTTCCGTTATTGTATTCGTAAATGACTATGGACATGATTTTTTCAGGTTTTTTGCTGACTGGATTTTAATCGTAATTAGGGATACAAATTTCTCATGTTCTACTTTCCTGCTTACTTTGTTATAAATTTTGGAATTTTAACAAATGATATCTAATAATCGCATCAAAATATTTCATTAGATATCCTTATTAATTATCTTTGATGAAAAATATATTTTAAGGCATTACAACTTTATAAAGGGTAGTCTAACCATAATGCACGATGTTATTTGTGAGTCACACCTTAACGTCAAGTTTTTCGCCCAACTAAATTTGACATTTCTTTGTTTCAATGTTTGACAAATTCAACCATGGAGAGGTACACAATTAATCAGTGCGTTAAGGTTGTTGAAGCCTTTTACTAAAATGGTCGTTCAAATCAAAATGCGTTTCGTGCACTTCGTGATTTTTTGGTCAGCATAATTTACCATAATCGCGCGCAATATTCAGCAAATCGGGTCTGCAAAATCACCTGCGCATGCTCGCTCAGTTCGTTCTGCAAAAAACATTGCAGTTTTCGTGATAGTGTGGCAGAAGAGCCGTCAATCTCGAATCGTCGTCGTGCCCAACAATTGAACATTTCACGAACATAACTGATGCCAACTTTGTATGAAGATTTGAATTTACGTGTGTAGTTTTAGTAGGTACAAAAATGTCCGTAAATGACTGCAGCGATAGTCTGCTGCCTCGGCGAAAGAGGATATTAAGACCTGAAAAGATTGGCTTTGTCTGGGGACGCGTGAATACGCTGGCAGGCTAGCATTGCGGTGTTCTTTCGCCCAACACAAGGACCCACTACAAAAGAATTTCGCATTCACGAATTCCTGGGTCAAATGAAAATCGACCGAAGTCGAAAAAAGGAGGTAACCAGCTAAGCGGTTTTTTTTGTGGTACGGAGGTGATTGCCATTTATGCACAGAGTGCGGGACTTCCATGCGTGACTGGACTACCCTCTAAACACCTCCCCTGTCAACCTGAGAACCCAGCCTGGAACCGTTTGACACATTACCTCGGGCCAGGTCTCGTTTTGTTACGCCGCGGGGCGCCTTCAAGCTGAGGAGCCCCTTTCCTAGCGGGAGGGCAGAGGGGAAGAGGAAATGCCCGAAGAGCGATCCCCCAGCCCCAGCGCCTCCGGCTGCTGTGAGCCTCTTTTATATTTTAGGACTGCCCGAGCTTAATGTGCCACCTGGTTCCATTTGTCAACCGACTCGAGCATCACCGCAACTATATTATTTGGGGTGAGCTCTTCCGTCTCCCTGTAGGGTTCCTTTTGCAGCCTGACCCATTTTGCACACGCGGAAATGTGTGACAGGCATTGTCCTCCTCTCCTGGGCAAAACCGACAATCGGGAGACCGTGACTTACCGATCTTGTGCAGGTAAGACTGAAAACACCCGTGCCCGCTCAAAAGCTGGGTCAGATAGAAGTCAGTCTCACCATGCCTTTGATTCAGCCACGGCCTCACATCCGGGATGAGGCTCGCAGTCCACGTTCCCTTCGTGCAATTCACCCAAGACTGCTGCCAATCGTTGAGCGAGCGTTGTCTCTCCTCGCGGACAACTATCTCCCTCGCATCCTCGTTTCGGCGCAGGTTAATAGCATGGTGAAGGCGACAGGTATTACGCCAGCAATCACTCTCACCGCCGATTCGGAGACTGTTGGATACGAAGATGCAATTCTCAGTACTCCTCTTCTCTGTACCTGTGCCAAACGTTTTCGGTATACCTCCTTGCTGAGAGCGTCGCCCCATACCTCTGCTCCGTACAGTAGCACTGACCCTACAGCACTCATCAAGAGGCATCTTCTTGATGGACTGGGTCCCCCTACGTTGGCCATAAGTCGACTCAGAGCCGATATTCCCGAAGCAGCCTTCTCAGCCGTTGCCCTGATTTGCTCAGAGAAACTCATCTTCGAGTCGATCAGTAGCCCCAGGTACTTCACCGCTGGCTTCTATTTGATTTGCATGTCTCCAATACTGATCATCCTTACTCTAGGGATCCTCTTGTTTGTCAAGATGACCAGTTCGATTTTCTCGAGTGCCAAACTCAGTCAGAAAGCAGTCATCCAGGCCCTCACTCGGCACATTAGCATACCTAGCCTAAGTTGCGCTTGTTCAACGGTGCGTCCGGCGACCAGAGCCGCAACATCATCCGCATAGCCGACCAAGCGTGACTCATCTGGCATCTCAAGTCTCCGTAGCCTGTCGTAAGACACGTTCCACAGGTCCAGACCAAGGATAGATCCTTGGGCCCTGTGTCGTGTCGTAGAGCAGGCTTCGGTCCTTTAGGTAGCTCCTCAAAAGCCGCATTAGATATTCTGGAACTTGAAAAGAGTTTTCCAGCGTGTCCAGAATATCCACCCATCTAGCGGAGTTGAAGGCATTCCTGAAGTCGAGTGTCACCAACAGGACAACCCGTCGCTTGATGCGACTATGTGCTTCTGCCTTTTGGATAGCATTCACCACCTCTGCAATCGCATCAATGGTAGAACATCCTGCTCTAAAGCCGTACTGCCAAGGGGATAGGTCCCCAGCAGCACGAATCGCGTCAGTGAGTCTTCCCTTGATGAGTTTCTCTAGCACTTTCCCAGCCGTGTCTAGCATGCATAAGGGGTGGTATGCAGACGGTGATCCGGGATTTCCCTTAGAAATTGCTAACGAAAAAGGACAAACTGGACCTAGCTAAGACAGACGGACTTAAGGGGACTTTGTCATTACCCGACGATTCTTATGACCCACAAATAAGAGTGAGGCATCCAGATGGAGGTGGTGCCCTCTCGCACCCTCCCAATCGGATCAAGATCCAAACGTAGGAGTGGCCATATATTTTCCATTTGAGTGGAAAACTCATACAAACATCCTTTGCATGAACTTTCCCATCAAATGAGAAATATAGACGTGTGACCAATTTATGTTATAGAATTATGTGATCAAATCACATAACCCTATACCATAAAAGGGCACGCGAGCGGAAGGCCACTCTACCAGGCGAGCCCCTGTTAAACAAGAAAAAACGGAGGAGCGCACCCGACGGCTAGCCAATGATGGAAGAGGAGCCTGCCATTGTTGCGGGTCCTATACCCGGTCCAGAAAAACGAAAGGGAAAGACCGACGGTTAAGGTTTACCAATTTATCTTAATTTATTCTTTAAACTTCGAATAATTGATAATTTCCGAATTAAATGATGAATAATTGCAAATCACTTGTACGTATTCTCGTATATTGTGGTTTGTGTGTATGTAGGAGTTGCGTAAATTTATTCACAATTTGCATCCAATATTATAAAATAAATAAATAATCTATTTTCAAAAAAAATGGACTTGACAATTTCGTATATTTTTCTATCATATTTATCTCCTTTTCTCCTTAAAGATATGTCATATAAAATATGTTTAACACGAGGGTCTCTTCATCGGGTTAGTAAAGACCTATAGTTATGTTCCTAATATGTATTTTTATCTCAATATAATCGCAGTAAGATTTCTAATAATTGTAATATTTTCTATTCAGAAATAGAACAAAGAACACATTCAAAATAGCTTATATAAAACAAAGCCAAGATTTAGACTTGCCATTATATGACATGTTTAAGAATATAATTCGGAATTTTGATAAGTTTCATTAGCATCAATAAAATATATCTCTTTAAATACAGTCGTATGATTACTAAATTTCAAGCAAGAAGACGAATAAAATGATAGGATTTCAAAAGGGTCTACACTAGCTTTTTGCCCAAAAAGGAAACGTTCGCCTAATACAAATTTTAAATTATTAAATATTTAAAGCCTATGGAACAGTTATTCATTACCGAAGAAGCTAATGGAATTGTACGTCAATTTTCGTTCAACTATTGGTTCTGGATTTCAATTAGGGTTTCGTGAAATTATTAAATTTTGTCTGAATGAAACTAATTAAGAAACATAAACAGGTTACTGAAATCTTAGCAAGCATTTAAATGTGAAACAATAATATCAACAATTATTTGAACTATTCAACCAATTTTTCCCGAAAATTATGTAGTTTACATCACAGTTGCATTCAGCGCGTTCATACTCGTATTAGCTAAAATATTAGATATCATACATCGCATTTGACTAAAAATTATAAACGGGTCTAAAATAAACAGTGACGAGACTTTTTTTTACTTTTTTAATTTATCCCGGATCCTTAAACCGCTAACAGGCTATTTATTTATACTCCATATTCTTGATCGATAACACCTTCACTTCGTGCTCACAGTTTTTTTACATCCTAATACATTTAATTCATGCATTCAAACAACTTGCACTTTCATTGCGTGCATTATACATTCCACCAGCGCGTTGCGAAGTTTTCTTCGACCGAACGCAAAGTTAAGTAGGGCAGTATATATAACATTTATCAGCTAAACCAAAAATTTTCCAACAAAAGTAGGTAAATTATAACTCGGTTCGCACTAGCCGTAATTCTAGAGTCTCGAGCATCTATAATCCGTGGTAGCAAAGTGAGGAGCAGCCGCGCAATCAAATCGATTTTATCCGACAAATCCGAAAGTGGTCAATAAACTCGTTGAAATATTACTTGCACAGCAGGTTATGCATGCTGAAAGTTAACTCGAAATGAAAATGCCGAATTACTTGCTAGGGGAGACGTTACAACCCTAGGCAATGCTTGATTTTGCCAGAGTTCAGTAAAGGGTTCTTCATAAATGTTTGGAAAACCAAAAAGTACATTTGCATTTCATTTAAAATTGTACTAAATAGAGGCATGCAGCAATCGTCGATCGTTCATCGAAGAAACTACGAATATGCATCTACTTATCTCGTGGCAGAGCCCAATATCTGCGGAAATTTCTACCAGGAGTGTCAACGCGAAAGATGTGTTTCTGTTGCTCGGTAGTAAAAATGATTTGTTCATGTAGACCGTGCAGGATCTCGGCTAACTTCAGCACGGTTGTCCTTGGATGTTATACCCACTATTGCGGCTTCTACAGAAGTTCTTCTATCGCAGCAAACGATTCTTGCCGATTTCATCCAGGTGTTAACTGGGCACCGTTTTTTCGATCAGTGCATCATTGCCTCTTCTTCATCGAAAAACGAGCCCCAACTTCGACAAACTATTCGCGGTTAATCGAGACAGCCGTCACAACTGAACATGATAATGCGTAGAGATCACGTAAATAAGTAGTGACTTAGTCAGTGGTCAACATCGCATGTAAATTATGTTGACTATTCAGGACGCCTCCGATGCAAATGCACCCTAATCTTTTTCACGCATCCATTTGCCGCAACAATGTATCCGATTGAACAGTGCGCAGATTTTGCAGCAGTTGGAAATGAAAAGCAGATAATATCCCGCAATGTAGCCGATCAAAACCTAAACTCCCGAATCGAATGGAAATCGAGGATCGAACTATAAATCCACTTCAAAGAACAACTATACTCGCAAATACATCTGCTAAAACTAACAAAAACGCTGGTGTAGCGCGGCTTCAATGCAAAACCATTCATTCGGTAGGAAAAACCAAACAATTTTCAACCAGCACACCTCACGGATGCAAAACCTCACCCATCCTAACCAACAAAATATTTAACAATCGTCCACATTGTATCAATCTGATTTCATTCCCAATTTAGTCCACCGGTAATGTGTTCATTAAATGTAAATTTTATGTGGCGGATTTAAATTGACCTTAATTTGAACGAAGTAAAGAAAAATGAATAGGATTTGAATTAGCAATTAAAGTTAAATCTCATGATGAATATAATTAACGGGAAACATTTAAATTCAATACGAAGGAAAATTGATATAAAAATACATTTAATAAAAATTATAATGAGAAAGAAAACTATTTTACAAATGACGATCATGAATGGAAATAATTAATTACTTTCCTAAATCTGCCATTTAAAATCACAAGTAGGGGATTGGAAGGTTTTCGAGCAGTTTGACTGTGAAACTGCTCGATTAATACACACGCTTACTTAGTTCAATTGACTCAAAAACTGAAGCCTACTAACCATTTTCAGCGTCAACAAATCGCCGAATGGTTGTTTGAAGAGACAGAAGGGAATGGTGACTTTATAAAGAAAATCATCTTCACCGACGAGACATACTTTCACCTCAGTGGATGCGTTAACAAGCAAAATTGCCACATTGTGGCAAATGAGAATCCATGAGTGATTGTCGAAAAGCCGATGCATCCACAAAAAGTGAGTGTTTTGTGCCGTTTATGGGCTGGTGGTGTTATCGGGCCGTACTTCTTCGAAAATGAGGAAAATGAGCAGTTACCATAAATGTTGTTCACTATTACGAGATGAAAATTGACTTCTTGTGACCAGAAATTGAGTTCATAGACCTGGACAATATGTAGTTCCAACAGGATGGTGCCATTTACCACACAGCCAACGAAACAATGGCTCTTTTGTGCGAGAAACTCAATGGCCATTTTATCTCACGTTGTGGCGATATTAATTGGCCACCACGATCATGTGATTTGACACCGTTGGACTTCTTCATCTGGGGATATTTAAAGGAAGAAAAAGTGTACATCAATAAGCCAAGAACAATTCAAGAGCTAAACGATGAGATAATTTAGCACATTAACGAAATTTAACCTCAATTACGTGTCAGAGTCATTGAAAAAATGGACCATCGGATAGGAGTATGCCACCGTAGCCGTAGGGAGCATTTGGGTGATATTTTGTTTTACACATAATTATCATCGATTCTTCTATTATAATAAAAAATATTAACATAATTCTCTGAAACCTCTTGTTTTATTTACAATTAACATCGAGCGTTTTGCTTGGGCTACCCTTTATATAGAGACATCTTAAAGCACTATAATATTTTTTTTGTCTATAAAACGTTCATTAACTAAAAACTTATGAGTGGTTCACAAAATTTGATTCTAGCTTTAACAGTTCCTAAGAAAACTCGCTGTAATGTGTGTCTTACACTGAAGATGACTTAAAAGCGTTGAAACTTGTCTCCACACTTAACAAAGTAAGATCCTCTGGCATATCAAGAAAGAAACAAGTTGAGTAGACAGGACTACGGTCATTTTGGAATAGTTTTGTACTTCACCAACAATATGCAGCTGTGTAGAATAATTTAATTCAACGAAAACTTTCATGACATGCACAAAAAATATATTCTTGCTTTAAAAGAACTCCATTTTAACCGGCCAACATTTTGTTCCAATATTTTAAAAAGCATCATCAATCTTGAAATTATTATTGTTATCTGAAAATTTGGAGAAGATCCTATAAAAGGTATAGAGTCTGGTTCAATGGAAATCCCATATAATAAAAAATCTTATATGATTGCTGTAATTGGAGGAAATTCAAAAGGCTATAGCTTCTGTAAATTTTATTGAAACGTATCGAATATTAGGATTTTTTGAAGAACTACTTAATTGGCGGATTTCATCCAATCTAATGATACTGACGAAAACGTTAAACACTTCTATTATTAGCAAAGTTCAACAATTTCAATCTCTAAGTTATTTGTTATTGGATTTTTAGGGCATTGTAAAGGAAATTTTACAAAAAACTTATAGTTTTGCATCCTATCGATCCATCCGTCCGTCTATCTATCATCTGTATGTCCGTCTAGCCGTGCATCACAGGAAGTTTGCTCAAACTTTGTGAAAATGACAAAAAGGGTAGCCTCTTAAAAGTCTAGGTATTATCAAATATTTCAAAAATTTTTAAAGGAGCTCCCCCTCACAACGTAGTGGCCCTTAAAAAACTTGTTTCATCAAATGTTTTAGAATCTGAAACAAAAAAGTCATTTTTTACATCAGGAGGTCTAGGAGGAGACAAAATGTATGAAAAATGTGTGTTCCCTCACCTCGCGATTGGGCACCTTTGAGCCGGAAAATCTGAAAAACATCACAAAGGTAGGTCTTTATGAGTACAAAGGCAAAAAATGCATCAGAAATCAAAATTCACTCAACTCTGTTAATAATAGTATGATTTGTAAATGTTACATTTACCCCCAAAAGTCGAAATGGTTCCTTTAAATTTCTCGGAAATCAAATCATAATCAAGTGAGTCATAACCATTTGAATTATTTGGAAATGATAACAACAAAAACAGTTGTTGACGGTTGAAACATATTTCAAATCAACTTAGGTACTCTTATTTTCATCGGATTTTCATGAGAAATTAAATAAAAGTGTTAAGCTTGAACATGTTTGATGGATCGGGGATTCAGAAAAATTATTTAAGCTTGAAAAAATTGCCACCTGTTATGTGCTTATGAACAAAACTGCATCTTTTAAATCAATTTGAATGATTTTTTATTCACGTTTTAGATTAATAACTCAAGTCATCGGCTCATGCCACCAGGAAACTTGTTTGGAAACCTATGATGGTTACAAAGCCCTACTAGTAGGAGCTTTCCCCCTGCTCACTCGACTTGCTTCACCTCTAAACCGTAAGTGTTCATTTTCAGCCATTCATTAATAAATTCAATGAAGCGTTAATAGCATGTTCCTTAAATGTTGAAGTTGGGGAAAAATAACACGAACTTATTCAATTTTCTCATTTGGAACAGCCGCCATTTTGTTTTACGGCTACTGATGTCACTCGTTGAACAAATCCTCAAAGCTATTCATGATATATATCACTCCTGAAACTTTCATGCAAATCCTGATAAACATGTAGTGTCTGAACCGGTAAAAAGCACATACGAGTATTGTTTCATAGCCATATGGTTTATTTAAGAGTACCGTTACGGCTTTCTTCAAGAAAATTTAAATTGAAAAATCATACTATTACTATCAAAGTTGATTGAATTTGTATTTCTGACGCATTTGTTGTTGTTGTACCTTAAGGAAGGCCTACTTCCATGATTTTTCAGATTTTTCCGATGAAAGATGTCCAACCGCGAGGGATGTAAATTTTGTATATTTCCCCTTCCCCTGCCCCACTTGGTACTGATAAGGTAATTTTAAGACTGATTTTGAAAAGATCTCATTAAAGCCTTTCATATGACACCCTACTCGGCTGACAATGGTGAAATGTTTTTTGAGAGGATAACCTCTCTTTATGGGGAGAACCTCCTTGAAACTCTCTGAAAAATTTTCCCCCACGAAACCTTTAAGAGGTCACAACTTCTAGCCTTTTCACAAAGTTTCATGGTTTAAGCTTCTATAATTTCAGAGAAAAACTGCTGTGATATACAGATGGATGGACGAACGCAGGTCGTGATTTCAATCGGGTTTTGTACAGTCCCTGATCAAAAAATTAAGAACACTAAGATTTTCGCTAAAATTTATACATTTGTTCCTGTAAACTTTTTTTTAAACGACGAAAAAATATAGAAAATATTTTGTTATTCCTTGACTATTAATAACAAATTAAATACAACCCCTGTCGAAGGCATGGTGAGACTGACTTCTATCTAACTCAGCTACTGAGTGGACATGGATACTTTCGGTCTTACCGGCACAAGATTGGTAAGTCACGGTCTCCTGACTGCATATTCTGTACTGGAGAGGTCGATGATGCCTACCACACATTTTTTGTATGCAAGAGGTGGGAAAGGCAGCGCGGTGACCTCTTTGAAGAAATGGGAGATCTCTCTCCGGATGAACTCACTGGAGAGATGCTCACATCCGTTGACAAATGGAACTGTGTGGCACATTACGCTCGGGCAGTCCTTAAGATAAAAAGGAAAATATATGAGCACCTGGAGGCGTCCAGGGCGGAGGGATCTCTTTTCTAGCAATCCCTGTCCCTTCCCCTTCTTCCGTTGGGAAAGGGATCCCTGTAGCCCGGTGGCGCCTAAACGCGTAGAGAAATGAGGCTTAGCCCGAAGTAATGTGTCAAACGGTTCCAGGCTAGGTTCTCAGATTGACAGGGGAGGTGTTTAGTGGGTAATCCAAGGGTATCCTCCATGGGAGTCCCACACTGCCAGACTCGGCGGGCGTAAATGCCTTCACCTCCCTACCACAAAAAAAAATACAACCCCTGTCTAAATACTAATATTTTGTAAGACCACTCTTATCGTTCATAACAGCTTTTATTCTTGCGGGCATACTGTCGATGCACTTATCGATAATGTCCTTTATTTAGTCACTGCTTTTCCATATATTACAAATATTTTCCTTTATTTTAGCTACAGTGGGATACGTAGAGGCATACGCTTCCAATTTCAAGAAGTTCCATTTATTTTCAATAGGTGTCAGGTTGAGGGAATCACCAGGCCATGGAAGAACAGGAATACTGCCACCATCAAATATATATCGCACATACTGGGCACGGTGGTATAAAGCACCATCATGCATAAAGGTGTTGCAGGTTCCATTGCATCTCAAAAAATAGAAATATTGAATTCACATGACTTCTATGACCTAAGAGTACTGGAGAGCACTCATTGTCCTGTTGACAAAATACAGCGGTCCACATACATCAACTGAAACGCAAGACCTTATCTTCACAACACAAGCTTCATTATATCACTCATAAGGCCTTTTCCGAATGAACTGGTGACTTCCTGTTACCGCTTGTAACCTGCATTCGTCAGTGAATACAATCTGAACAAGTTGGGTAGACAGACCTATGCTCATGTCAGAAGGGTTTTGTACTCAACTTACAAAATGCAGTAACCAGCAACGAATAAAATCAAGAAACATGTCAAAGACGATTTTATTGGAGAAAATGTGAAATTCGAGGATCATACTATTATTAAATAAGTTGAAAGAATTGTGAGTCCTGAGATATTTGTTTTAGTTATACCCATAAATATCTCCCTTGATAATTTTCCAGATTTTTTAGAAACACATTTTTCATGTATTTCCCCCCCATGTGCCCCCACTGAAGCAAAAACTGTCAGTTTAAGAACTGTTTTGAAAAGCTCTCATAGAGAACTTTCAGTTGATATTCATATCGGCTACCTTTCATGAATTTTTTTTCAGGGCCCACTCCTCTGTACTGTAATCATCGATTCATGGCCTATTTTTTCGAATACTAGAATGGTTACAAAGCCCTTTTGCTAGGAGCTCTCTCCTGCCTCTTCGACTTGTTTCAGTTGTATGTACTCATCCTCATGATACCTATCATTCCTGAAATTTTCATGCAAATCCTAGCAAAGCTGTAGTGTCTAAATCGATAAAAAGCGCATATGGTTCCATAGCCATATGTTTCCATAGTAATAAAGTGCATATTGTTCCATAGTAATACATGAAAATTCAAATCGCTATAACTTCGTTAAATACTATTCGATCTATATGAAACTTTCAAAAAACATCAATCTTATAGAAAGTCATCTGTTTGCTAAATTTTATTGAATTTAAGGGTACCGTTTAGATTTTATTCAAGAAAACATAAAATCGATAAATCATACTATTACTAACAAAGTTGAGCGAATTTCGACTTCTCATGTATTTTTTGTTGTTGTACTCATTAAGGCCTACATTCATGATTTTTTTCAGATTTTTCGGATGGAAGGTTTCCAATCGCGAGGGGGGGGGGTACGCGAAAAGTTCGTACATTTCCCCTTCCCCTGCCCCCGTCGGTACTCAGAAGGCAATTTTGAGACTTGTTTTGAAAAGATCTCATTGAGACCTTTCCAATGACACCCTACTCGACTACCAATGGTGAAAATTTTTTTTTGAGGGGTCACCTCCCTATACGGGGTCACCACTTCTGACCTTTCCACACAGTTTCATTGCTGTAGCCTCTATAGTTTCGTAGAAAAAGTGCTGTGACATACAGACGGACGGACGGACGGACACAGGTCGTGATTGCAATAGGGTTTTGTATTTTAGTACAAAACCCTAAAAATGAGGAAAAGATCAAAACTTGAAAATTTTGCTTGAAAGCCAAGAAAACAGCAAAAAATTATTAAAATATGATAATTACCTTTCAGAAATCTTTGACGGTAAATGTTGAAGATTCCTTGCAAATTTCAATTTAGCTTTGCGCATTTTGGCCGTTAATTTCGGTTTTTTGCTGGTCGCCTGGAATGTAAGTTCGCTGCTCTTAAGGGTAAATATTCCTTCGGCTTCCAGATCCTGATGCGAGTTTCGCACGGATGAAAAACGGTTTTCACAGGCTTTTTGTATAATTCTTCGGTCTGTTCGAGTCGTTGTACTCCTTTTCCGGCTAGAATTCTTTCGTTTGCTGGTAGATCGCAAATGACTCTCAACCGTGATCTTATTGATTCGCATCACCATTTGAGGAAAAACCTTCTCCATTCGTGCAAATTGACGAAAAGAACAGTTGTTTGTCCTTAGCAATGCAGTTATCGATGCTATTTATTCCAAAGATATATGTTCACACTTTCCCATGTCGCTTTAATATCCAACTTTATAAAAATGCGGGCAACAATTCAGGTATTTAATTAATTACGAAAAAAATTAAAAATTCGATTTCAAAAGGATAACTTTTAATGTGATAATAGCCGTTAGGATGTACAGGTAAAAAACAATTACTTGAAAGAATTTCAAATTACCGTGATTTTCTATAGTGCATAAAACCTCTTCAGAATACTTACAAGTATAATGATAAAATGAAAACATTCTTAAAATCCCAAATTGTATGACATCACAAACGGAAATTTTGAAAAAGTCATAAAACTGCTGAGTGTTCCTAATATTTTTAACAGGAACTGTATTTTAGTATAATAGCCTAAAAAAGAATGCTTGAACTTTCCAAGTTATAATCTGGTTTGAAAAAATATCTTGTATTTGAGTAGACTTTATGTCAAAGTCACATAAAATTTAATTAAACTTAGTTGAGGCGTGAGCGGTACGGTATCTTCATATCTTCTTTGCAGTTATTTGCAAAAATAAAAATGAACAAAAATGTTGAACTTTTTTGAACGTTACATTGAAGTTGAAAAGAATAAAAATTGGATTAACCCTTTCTATAAAATGATGAAAATTACCACTCGATGAGCACTATAGAAAACGGAAACAGGGTTAAATTGTATTTAACATTGGAGGGCATTATAATAAGCAAATAGAATATTTCGTAAAAAAAGGAATATACTATATTTGATTAAATATAAAAGGCATTGTTGTTGAACGTTTCAAGTATCTAAGTGCTTTTTTCAGCAATTAAAAACAATCGAAAATTTTAAAAATCCTCGCACGTATTTTTGTTTCTTTAAAAAATGTTTTGAACCGGCTTTAATTTAGCTATTTGTTCCTATCGACAAAGGTTTTTAAGCTATGTAAAATAAATAAAATTTCACTTTTTTCGTTTTATAGTTTCCAGCACGATAAATACAAGTTTTTCAATGATGAATTTTTCTCACCCAAAATGTATCGATTTTTTCGTATGCTGGTCATATCAGCGAAATCTATCATTTAATCACCGTTCTTATGCATATTTGTTAAAATCGGTTCTCATATATAATTTTAATAGCTGAAATCTACAAATGCGCTGATGTGTTGTTTTATTTTTTAATATTGTCATTTATTTAATTTAATTTAGTGTTTTTAAAATTGACCAAATGTAAATAAACTTGATAGGCGATGGACCGAGTGTGAAAAGAAATAACTTCGAATGGCCACGAGTGACGCTTGGATGCCGGAAAAACAAAGGACAATATTGTTTGTGGTCTCGGTGTTTTTGCGCTTATTTAAAAATATGTTTAGAAAATGTTTTTCTCCTTAGACGCAAATAAAATATTTTGTTTTTTATACATATATATATATTTCGAGGGTAAGTTTTCCCTCTTCTTCAGTGTACTTTATTTGCGTCTAAGGAGAAAAACATTTTCTAAACATGTTTTTAAAGGAAAATAGGTAAACATCACGATGATGAAATTCACATGTCTGCGTGTCGTTGCTTGTCTTTCTGCCCATCATATAAACAATTTCCTATATGTTGTTGCTAGATGCTGCTTTAGGGGTTTATAAAACCGCTACTACCGTGATGTAATGATTTCAGCTGTGATGTTATATGTCATGCGAATGACAATAATTGTGTATCGCTTTCAATCCTTTCGGTATGAGGGTGCTGCAGCCTCTCTGCAAGTGAGCCACTTGGGGACAAAACGGACGCCCGCGTCGCGTCGATCAATTTGGGGTTCTGAAACCCCCACAGATGTTATGCAAAGACATCGTCAAGTCCAAAAAGTGTTCTATTTAGTCATACAACTAGAGAAAAAAACAGTCCTTTATTCAATCCCGTTGATGACAACGGGATTTGTTTTGAGTGATTATTTCGACGGACTGTAAGTCCATTCAGTTACTTACTGGTTTAAAATCACTGGGTTATGGATGGCCACACAGCCAAAGCGTGGGGCTGACCATATAAACTTCTCCAGTTTCAAGTTGATGAGATGAGTCCGAAAGTAGCTGTAGTGCTAAAATAAATTAAAAAAATACCTAAATATATTGGGTACATTTTTGCATTTGAAGATGAAAATTACTGAGAAAATTACACAGAGCCTCAGGCAAATTACACTAGACCCACTAGGCCAATTGTACTTGAAACTTAGGCACCTGAGTTACTAGGGCAATCAGTACGATTGTGAGCGCCTTATATAGACACCTTAGTGTTCCTACAATGACAAATGCCATGGCTCAATGAACTCAATTTTGCCTTGTGTTTGTGAGGAGCGAATTTGAGTCTAGAGCAAGCTAACAAGTAGGTAAGAGTTTATATAAATAATATAAATATATAATTATAATTGCAGCGTCAGTGAGTGGTAGAAAGAACGAGAAAGGGGAATCAAGTTTTTTTTTTTTTTTTTTAATTACCTCCATTCCCTACCACTCTCTCCATCACTCTTTCTTCGTCGCACAACGCTCGTGCGATCTGCATTCACATTACGTCGCCTGGTCCTTTGTGCCACCCAGACAATGTTTAACACATCGGTATAAGGGGGCACACAATATAATGTGATCTAGTCCTTTTCGTGAACATCTAGTCCAAAAAATCATGATCAGCTCTCAGAGATAAAAAAAAATTCAATATCATACGACGCATTCAAAAAAAAAAACTCTCAGTAACTGTCAATTCAGTATCTCGCCGATAGGGTCAAAAAGAACGCCCTAAGATACTGGGCTCATGAAAGCAGAATTACAGGTCCACGCTTCAATCAGTGCTCATTAAATGCTCCCTTAGTCTTTTCTTAAATACCAAAAGTGAGTTTGCTTCCTTAACAATTTCTGGTAGATTGTTATATATACGCAGAGCATCATTCGTTGCATCGTTCTTTAGTCGATCCGTTCTGGCAAAAGGTATTACGAATTGATTTGCATTCCTCGCATTATATGGGTTGATCTGTGATACCTTAATTAATGGCGCTCGTTCCGACTCATTAGTTTTCAAATTTCTGTAGATAAACTTCGCTTTCTCCATAATAATAATTTGACTAAAGGTTAATGATTTTGCCAATTGGCAAACAGAACTAGTTTGAGTAAGCATTGGCAGCTTCAGAATGTTTTTATACGCTTTGGTCAGCAGCCTGGATATACTGTTTAAATTTCGCCAGGACAAACGCATTTAGAACAAGTTTCTTGATGTGCATTGGAAAATCCTCATATCTTCTTAACAATCCTATTATTGGGGCTAATTGCCTTCTTAAGCTATTTATCTGTGGTAACCAGGTCATACGATGGTCTATGATAAGGCCAAGATATCTCATTTCTAGCACTCTTTGCAATTTTCTGCCGTTAATATTTAGTTCGACATCTATGTCTCCTTTGTTTTTTGCTTAAAAACAATATATTTTGTCTTTGATGTGTTCAATACTAGTTTGTTCCCAATTAACCACTGATGGAATTTTCCTAGATCGTCGTTGATAGTGTTCTCAATGGCAGTTTTGTCTCATCCTGAATAAAGTAGAACTGTGTCATCAGCATATAATGTTCTTTTGCTTAAAAACAATATATTTTGTCTTTGATGTGTTCAATACTAGTTTGTTTCCGATTAACCACTGATGGAGTTTTCCTAGATCGTCGTTGATAGTGTTCTTAATGGCAGTTTTGTCTCATCCTGAATAAAGTAGAACTGTGTCATCAGCATATAATGTGTGATATCCCGTCAGCCCATATGTATTTAGATTATTTGTGTATAGCAGGAACAAAGTTGGGCCCAGTATTGAGCCTTGGGGAACTCCTGTTTCCGTAGGTGCATGGTCGCTCAGGACATTGTTGATTAAAGTTCTCTGCGATCTTCCCTCCAAGTAACTCTTAAACAACTGCTTAGGACTACCCTGAATACCATACGATTCAAGTTTACGAAGCAAGAGATCATGATCAACTGTATCAAATGCTTTTTTCAAATCCACAAAAATTGCGATGACATAATCACCCATAATCACCACTGGCGTATGACCTGAAACGGATACTATGAAATGTATTCGTTAGGAGAACTGAAGTGGGGAGACCATTAGAGGAACTATGGAAAAGCTAGTCTGACTCAGTCAACAAAGACAGCTCATCGTTGCTCGGATTTTGAAATTGGAAAACGTAGTCAATGGAGACGCTTGTTGCAGGAAGCAAAGCCCCAAGAGGGGCGCGGTGTTACGAAAGAGTATGAGAAAGCCGTATTAATTTGTTGGCATACAGTTGCTTCCAAATTGTTGAATTTAAGCTTGCCGGTGAGAAGGGTGCGATTCCAAAAATAATGGTTCTTGCTAATATGGGCTTTGGTGAACTTTAAACGCAGATACCGGCTTCTTGCGGATCTGAATACTTTTATGCGTGACATTGTGCTTTGAAACAGATAAAAACCTAATGCTCTCCTGATTTTTCCTGCTTGGAAATCTTTTTTCGTTACCATAGCTATTTATTTTGCCAAATCTGGAGCACTTATATTCAGATTACTATTTCCTGTTTTTTTAAATGGATTCAATGTATCAGCGCGACTGCCTTTTCGGCTGGCCAATTCCTGGCTTATTTTTAATGCAACCATTTTTTTCAAAAATTGTGATGATTGTGTACTCAGAATTTCATTTTATTTTCTGTAATTATGCAATTTTCGAGAACAATTTATTATCCTCTTCACTCGTATACTGAAAGGCCAAATTGAGGACATCACTAGCAATTTCTTTTCACGATGATATTTTGCGGTCCTTTCAGTCAAAAACTAGCGATAAAACTAAATCAAAATTGCAGCAGCATTATACGAAATGATAAAATGGCAAATAAGAAATGCTGAAGAAATTCCAATACGTTTAGTTGGAAATTTTTGTTTGAAAATGAGTCAGCACTGACTGTCGTAGACTGTTGTCCATTTAATTTCTTATACTTTCATGAATTTCTCCTTAAATTTGTCATAAAATTTTTTTGTCCTTGTTTTTTCATAAATATACTTACGTTACGTGCCTCAATGAATTTTCGATTAAAGCTTCCTGTTAGCCAGAATCTCAATATAAGGAGTTGTAGACTTTTGTCCACTGCTATATATATATATATATATATATATATATATATATATATATATATATATATATATATATATATATATATATATATATATATACATACATATATATATGTATGTATATATACACATATATATATATATATATATATATATATACATATATATATACACATATATATATATATATATATATATATATATATATATATATATACATATATATATATATATATATATATATATATGCATATATATACTTATATATATGTATATGTATGTATATATATATATATATATATATATATATATATATATATATGTATATATATAAATATACGTGCATAAATATACATATATGTATCTTTATAAACATACATATATACATATATATATATATATATATATATATATATATATATATATATATATATATATATATATATATATACATATATATATATATATATATATATATATATATATATATATATATATATATATATATATACTCGTATATATAAATATACGTGCATATATATACATATATGTATCTTTATAAACATATATATATATATATATATATATATATATATATATATATATATATATATATATATATATATATATATATATATATATATACTCGTATATGTATATACATATATATATATATATATATATATATATATATATATATATATATATATATATATTTTATATATATATATATATATATATATATATATATATATATATATATATATATATTTTATATATATATATATATATATATATATATATATATATATATATATATATATCTTCTTCTTGCAAATAGCGCCTCCACCTGTCTCGATCCATTGACCGCGTCCTATAATTTCGAAATCCGAGCAGTGATTAACTGTCTTCGTCGACCGAGTCAGATCAGCGTTTCCTTGGTTTGCCACTTGTCTCCGGCCTTCAGTTCGTCCAACAAATACCTTTCTGGGCATCTGTTGTTTGTCTATAAGATTCATGTAGCCAACCCATTGCAGCTTCCGTAGTCTTACAATCGTTGAGACCTCCAGTTCGTCAAAAATTTCATACAGCTCATGGTTGTATCGAATTCGCCATTGGTCCCCGTGCAGCCTCGCCCCTATTATTCGCCTCAGGACCCGTCGTTCAAAGACGTTCAATATGTTTGCGGATGCTTGGGTTAGGGTCCATGTTTCCCACCCACAGTATAACACAGGTCTTATCACAGATTTGTATACTTGAAGATTTGTTTTCCTGTGTAATGCAGCTGCTTTTCAAGATCGTCAAAACTGAATCAAATATTTTATTTGTAAGCTGTATTCTTCGGCGTACTTCGTCTCTTTCATTACCCATTTTCGTTATTTTGGCACCTGAATACACAAAGTCGCTCAGGCCTTCGATATTGTATTCGCCATGTGTGATATTTGTCTAGGTGAGGTATTTTTCTTCGACTGCGTCATGGGCTTTGTTTCATTTTCATTTATTTGTAGCCCTGCTAGTTTTGCTTCGCTGTCGAGTTTCAGGAAGAGTTCTTTGGCGTTTGTTAGCGAGCGTGACAAAATGGTGATGTCGTCCGCATAGGCTACTAATTTTCTCAACTTGTATAGTAATGTACCTCGTGTATCCTTATGACTTACTCTAGAACCAAATTGGAGAGCATATTTTAGGGATACTTAAGAACTATTTATCACTTTTGTCTAGTTATAATCCAATATTATTAACCACCAGTTTTTGCAAACATCTAATTATCATGAAAGTTGCAACACCACATTGTGTTAAAATATGTGAACACTTTTCATTCAAATTAACTCAAATAAAGCCATGTATAATTCCAGCTTTCATAAAAACAAGCATACATGCAGGTATTGCTGTGCACCTATACGTTTTTCATACGTACTTTAACGTTCTTGAAAAAATGCTAAAATGAATTTTACACCAAAAAAGCATTCCACTGAGACCGAATTACACCAACTTAATTCTACTCATTTGCCATCAAAAATCATATCCAAGCTTCAATTGTCTCCCAAAAAATAGTACCTATATGATTAATTAATTTAGGCTCCTGTCTATTGAGGTCATAAAGTGATAAACGAGTCAAGGTCTTTTTGATGTGTTTTCGTACTCATTGCCTGGTTTAAAGCCCTTGCTAATCAGTCAATCGACTTACCTTAAGCACCTTTTTATCTCGTCCTATGTAAAGAAACTATAAAACCTTACGCATCAAATTTTATTTGGAAAAGACGACAAGAGAAACTCTTTGACGCTTTGATGAAAGTATTACGCATAAGCCCGTATTGAGACAACAATAACAAAAACATCCAAAATTCTGCAAAAAAATTATCATGTCGAATAAAACATCTGGGTTAGTATCCATTGGACTTGGATTTATGGCTGTCGTGAGTGTTACGGAATGTTAGACTAAACCGTTTTCGCGTACTATCTGTAAAACTGTTTCGTGCGTGTTTCGCTGATTCAACCGAGCTGAAAGAAGCAAAAAAATTACCACTTAAAGTTAAGAAGCGTACCTAATTGCTAAAGTTTTAGAGTATCTCGAGATTTAAAGCAAGTATCAGGTATAATCAAATGTTTATAGGTTGACTGATAGTACTTGAAAGTATTTGGAAGCATCAATTGCTAGCTCTCATCTCAAAGATGAGACGCTGCCGAGTTATTCCTATGCGGTTTTGAAGCAAAGTAAAGATTTATGTGGGAAAATCATAATAAGGAAAAATTAACTTACCTGACAATATTGTTGAACGTTGGTAAAATTTGCGCCAAAATTAGATGTTCACACGAATCTTGTATTGCTCAAGAAAACTTCATTAAAAAGTCATAATGTAGTGAATGTGTAAGCAATTAGAAGATAAAGACTGAGGCGGCTACTTTCTACAAATATTTCTCCAAATTAAAATTTAGATAAAAGTTCATATTTTAACATCATTAAGGCAGTTGTAAAAAGCACATCACTTGAAACAGGGAAGGTCCAAGAGAATATGTGACCATAAACAGATCACCCAGCTTTAACTGTAATAACAAACGGCCTTTAGATTACCTGAAGAATGTTGTCATCAACGATTTATTTCCTGGATAAGGGATTAGTACTTAAAAGTAGCTTGACTTGGCTCCTGCCAGAAGGGTATCGTAAAATTACTAGAAACCACAACTTCTGAATATCAAAACTTGACTCATACATAAATTTCACGAATTGAGCTCTCAAAATTAACATATGGTTATTATGTACTTTCATGCCATCATTTTATGTACACGGTGCTGACCTCTAGGTTTAAGTTGTCATGATAACATATCAATGTAAGAAATTATTGCTAAAATGTTCATCAAAATCCTTAAACATCCGTAGAGTTCGGGTCTTTTCCGAACGTGCATTTAAACAGTATCATATGTAATTATTGTTGCAATTGATAAACTTACAATTATCTGGAACTTAACTGTTTATAGCTCGATTTTCATGAAATATTCACCAAATATGCGCTATATATTAGAAAATGTGTGTAGGAATTTTCAACAAATTTAAGGGTCGTTTTTATAGATGAAAACGTAAAAATTAGAAAGTGTACAATTATTAAAAAATTCGATAGAGTTTTGACTTTTGAGTTATTTGTTGTCTTTGTACTCATAAAGACCTACTTTACCAATTTTTTCAAGTTTTTATGTCCAAATTTGTCTGATCGCAAGGAGCTGACACAAGTTTTTTGTACATTTTCCCTTGATCAGCACCTCTTGAAGTGAAAAGTAACAGTTCAAGAAAGTTTGAGAAGTTCTCTTCAAAACCTTCGAGTTAATACCTACAGTGGGCGTCAAAAGAAAGCAAACACCTTAGATACTTGCATTAAGAATAAGTATAAGTAATTAAACAATTATTTAATAAAAACTGAACACAACATAAATATTAAACAAAAGTAATACAAAACAAAGATAAATTCACTTTAATCCAAAAAAGACCAAATTTCACGCGTCAAAAAAGAGTAAGCAGCAAACAAAACATAACAGAACTTCAATAGAAAAAGTAGATTTTTTTTAATTTTTCAATATTTCGTTTGTTTTCCTTTGGACTTAAGCATCTCATTAAGTCTTCTAAGCATCGACGCGACAAGATTTTTTGTAACATCGGGAGAGATTTGGCTCCATTCTTCCTTTATAACTTTCTTTAAGTCGGCTTTGCTTGAAATTACCCTTTGTCTCACTTTTCTGTCAAGGTTTTTCCACAGATGCTAGATCGGGCTAAGATCTGGGGACTGCGGCGGATGATCAAGTGTCTTCTGAGTCCGGTACAGTAGCCACTCTTTCACAATTTTGGCCGTATGCTTTAGATCGTTGTCGTGTTGAAAGATTCAATTTCCAGACAAGCCTAATTTTTCGACGCTAGGGGCAACATTATCCCTCAAAATGGCTAAATAATCCATTCAGTCAATAAAAACAAGATTAACAACACCAGTTGCTGCCATACACCCCCATATCATAACTGAACCGCCACCGTGCTTAACGGTGTTGGTAACGCACTTTTTTTTGAAGGCTTCATTCTTAGCACGCCATATTTTTGGAGGCCGTTTCACGCCGGAAATTCCGAATTTGCTCTCATCTGTATATAATACGTTTTCCCAAAAAGATGAAGCCTCGTTTTTGTATTTTTCAGCGAAGTCCATACGCTTGATCTTATTCGCCTTGGATATGTATGGCTTTTTCCGTGGTATTCTTCCATGTAGACCATTTTTATGAAGTGCTCTTCTGATTGTACTCGCACTTACTGGTTTGCCTGATGCCTGCGTTATGTCTTCTGACAATTTAACTGCACTTGAGGCTGGATATGCCCTTACTTCTGTTACTACAGCTCTAGTGTCATAGTTTAGTTCTCTACTAAGGTTGGAAAATCTGAAATAAAAGACGCAAGGTGGCGTTCTTCACTTTGAAACGTATAGGAAAATGAATGGTTCTAGTTATAAAAAATTAACCCAATATAGCTCTAAAGAGGATTTTTGGCTTCACTTAATTGATTTCTAAGATTAAAATAACCATCCTCTAGCAATAGCTAAGGAGAAAAAAATTATTATGACTTAGCTTAATCTACACCACGGCAGTGTGCTAATAACAAAAGGTGTAGTTACCGTAAAATTTTTAATTTTTTTCAATTTACTTATCACTTTATTCAGACACTGACGAACTTAGATTCGATACAATGCCAAAATACATCATAATCTATGAGACAGCGCATTTGCTATAAACAAGTTGGGTAAACAGACCTACGCTCATGTCAGAAGGGTTTTGTACTCGACTTCTCAGAAATCCAGTCACCAACAACGAATAAAGTCAAGAAATATGTCAAAGAGATGCGCACGTTAAAAAAAATCCATTGTTTTTCTATTTTGAACGGACGCCATTTTGTTGCAAACCAACAAAAATCAACCAAATCATGAACTCCTAAAAATATTAATGTTATTGCCCTTACTTGAAAATTTCAAGAAGACCAAATCAAAACTGCAGTGACTGATTCGATGGAAAGTCCGTAAAATATTAAAATCACGTGTTATTGTTGTTGTAATTGGAGAAATTTCAAATGGCTATAACTTCCGTGTATATCATTTGACTTTCATCAAACATACATGGTGTGAGACCTCTTGTAAGACTACTTAAATATCAGTTTAAAGGTACCGATGCGATTTTATTGGGGAAAATGTGAATTCGAATATCATACTATTATTAACAAAGTGGAGCGAATTTTGACTTCTAAGGTATTTGTTGTTGTTGTACTCATAAACACCTCCACCCTTACTTTTTCCAGATTTTTCGAATCACAGGTGTCCAATCGCGAAGGGGGTCGACAAATTTTTCTTGTGTTACCCCTCCCTGTGCGCCCTAGAAGCAAACTTTGCCAAACTAAGATCTGTTTTGAAAAGTTCTTATCAAGACCTTTCATTTGATATGCATATCGGCTACCTTTGATGAAATTTTTTTTCAGGGGTCACTCCCCTATATGGGGAGACCCCCCTTAAGTACTTTATAAAATTCTTTTGTGGTTGAACTTTAAAGAGAGCACCACTTTACACCTGCATACGAAATTTGATGTTTCTAGCTTAAGTGGTGTCCGAGAAAAACTGTTGTGACACACGGACGGACGGACAGACAGACGGACAAACAGGACGCCATTTTATTAGGGTTTTGTAAAATTATTTTACAGAACTCAAGAAAGGTGAATAACTGAATTATTTCCAGCATATTTAAAATATTCAATAAATTTCAAATGCGCTAACCTTTAGTAGTCGTAGTGAGGTGAAGGCAGTGATTAGTTATGTTACTGTCGAAAGTCCTGCTTCATTTTCCCTAAGCATTTTAGCCATTCTTCAATTTACCAAACTAGATGTTATATTTATGAAATTCGCATCATGAACCAAAACATGATTATAGTACCGATTTCGAAAACTAGTCGGAAAATGCAAACTTACGGAAAATTTTAGCTAATTTTATTTTACACTTTTACAGTGGTAATGGCCTAAAGAATTAAAAGTTTGGCTTATATATGTGAAGAGGACAAAATAGTCTTATACCCTAAGTATGAGACCCTTTAGTGCGCAATACTTTTGGACTAAACACTGTCAACTGAGAACCTAGCCTGAGACCATTTGATACCTTACTTTAGACTAGTTTTCATTGTCCTCCGCCTAGAGGCATCTTCTGGTTAATGGAATCTTTGTTTTTTTAAAGCAAGAAAGAAGAGAGGGAGGCGGATTGATAGTAAAGCGAACCAACTATCCTCGAAAGCCCTATTTGGTTCTTTTTTTATACAAATCAAACCATCTCGCCAACCTCATTGCTGAGGCCTCCGCACTGATTGCCTCATCTTTTACAACAGACATTATCTACTTCCTATGGCCAAATCATGTAATGGACTACACTGCTTGA
The DNA here is from genome assembly GCA_963969285.1 of Odontomyia ornata. Classification (NCBI taxonomy): domain Eukaryota; kingdom Metazoa; phylum Arthropoda; class Insecta; order Diptera; family Stratiomyidae; genus Odontomyia; species Odontomyia ornata. Next base: position 157,435,588 of record OZ017740.1, read on the forward strand.
TAAACTGATGCTCCTTTTTTAGGGTTTTGTACTAAAATACAAAACCCTATTGCAATCACGACCTGTATCCGTCTGTCCGTCCGTCCGTCCGTCCGTCCATCTGTATGTCACAGCACTTTTTCTCCGAAACTATAGAGGCTACAGCCATGAAACTTTGTGGAAAGGTCAGAAGTGGTGACTTCTTGAAAGTTCAACGGTCTCCCCATTTAGGGAGGTGACCCCTCGAAAAAATTTTTTCACCATTGGTACTCGAGTAGGGTGTCATTGGAAAGATCTTAATGCGATCTTTTCAAAACAAGTCTTAAAATTGCCTTATGAGTAACGAGGGGGGCAGGGGAAGGGGAAATGTACGAACTTTTCGCGTACCCCCCCTCGCGATTGGACACCTTCCATCCGAAAAATCTGAAAAAAGTCATGATGTAGGCCTTAATGAGTACAACAACAACAAATGCATGAGAAATCGAAATTCACTCACTTTTGTTAGTAATAGTATTGTTACATGTACAAATAATTACATGTACAAATAATTCTGCGAGCTACTGTCGCAATTGTTTTCATCATCATTAAGAACGTCAACGAATGAATTTACTCGAACCCACGAGTAAATTCAACAAGCATAATCAACATCTGCAAGTGACGTCACTCCATTCATGAACTTGCTCGAACCTACCAGGTACCTCTCGGTAGAACGTTCGCCAATGTGCGAGAAATGGGTGAATAGGTAGAGACCCTATATAAAGGCGAGCTGAATGAATGGGGAGGATAATTCATTCGACCGCGATAAGAACTGCGATTGTGTGTGGGAAGTGTGAAGTGATTTAGAAGACAATTGCGATAAGAAATTGATGGACAAGTGTTAGATAGTTTTCATAGTGAAAATTAAAATTAGTGAAAGTATTAAATTGTTTATTGTGCATTTTCGTAATTTAATAAATTCTTTTAACTTAAATTAAAAGACATTGCGTTTTCACTTTCCCGGAACATTAAAATTATAGACCGCGAACCAAAAACACGCGACAGTATGATTTATCGATTTTATGTTTTCTTGAATAAAATCTAAACGGTACCCTTAAATTCAATGAAATTTAGCAAACAGATGACTATTTCTTTCATAAAGATCGAATAGTATTTAAAGAAATTATAGCGATTTGAATATTCCTGTATTACAATGGAACAATATGCCCTGTATTCCTATGGAAACATACGAGTATGGCTATGGAGCCATATGCGCTTTTTACCGACTTAGACACTACAGCTTTGCTAGGATATACATGAAAATTTCAGGAATGATAGGTATCATGAAGATGAGTACATACAGTTGAAAAAAGTCGAAGAGGCAGGAGAGAGCTCCTAGCAAAAGGGCTTTGTGACCATTCTTAGATCCGAAAAACAGGCCATGAATCGATGATTAGAGTACAGAGGAGTGGCCCCTGAAAAAAATGTCATGATACGTAGCCGATATGAGTATCAACTGAAAGTTCGCTATGAGAGCTTTTCAAAACAGTTCTTAAACTGACAGTTTTTGCTCCAGTGGGGGCACAGGGGGGGGGGGGGGAACATGAAATGGACACCCGTGATCTTAAAAATTCTGAAAATATTATCAAGGGAGATATTTATGAGTATGACTATAACAAATACCTCAGAAGTCAAAATTCTTTCAACTTTGCTAAGAATAGTATGATCCTCAAACATGACATGTTTCTTGATTTTATTCGTTACTGGTTACTGCATTTTGTAAGTTGAGTACAAAACCCTTCTGACAGAGCATAGGTCTGTCTACCCAACTTATTTCAGAATGATTATTGCAATTTCCTCCAGTGCAAAACAAAAGCCGCACGCAGTCCAGTTCTTTGCACAGCACATTAGCGCACCTAGTCTGAATTTTACACGGTCGAATGTGGGTGCAGCTACTAGCGCCACAGCACCATCTTAGTAGCTAATGAAGCATAACTCAAGCCCCACTGGCTCATCATATGAGATATTTCAAAATTTAAACCTAGAGATGGAGCCCTGAGCAATAGCTAATGTAATTTCCATCCCCTGATAGGCTTCTTTCGAGTGGTAGGGCAAGAGCGTAGTCTTTCAGATAGTTCTTCCAAGTCCTCTTCACATATTCTATTACTTTGAAAGGATTTTTCATTGCTTGAGAGAAAACCACCCATATAGTGGAGTTGAAAGCACTTCTGACACCAAATGTAACTAGCGCGATAGTCCGTCTAGTAAAACGGCTGCATACCTCTGCATGCTATACTAACTCACCACTTCCCTAATTGCATATCGATGGTTGAGTGACAGGCTCTGAAGCCACACTACCGCAGATATAGGTTTACAGCAGAGTTGAGTTTTCGAGCGTTCTTGTTAAACATACATGATGAGCAGTATATAGACAAAAATTAAGATTACCTTCCCGCTTGTTATTTAAAACCAGTCCGGCTACCTTCAAGCACTCCAAGAATACCATTTCATAAATAAAAGCGTTGAAAGTACTGAGTAGCAAGTCAGAATGAAATTGATATATCTTCTGCAGTGAGCCTGGTTGAGTCCCATTTGATCGTCTTGTCTTAATAGACAAAACTGCTGAGCATTCTACTGAGCCTTCACTGTAAATGGCATTAAAATACGGGATGTTTAAAGAAGTGAAAGCAAAGTTGCTGATATTGACAAAAGCTTCTGTCAATAAGCTTAGAAATATGTTTCCTAGCCGATTTATATACCATTTGTCCAGTTGATGCCTCTTTCCAAGATTAGCTCCCACTGGGCCTCTTAGCATAGCTTGGCAAATTTATTTCTTTGTTAAGCGATTTGCCGGGGGCCTCAAATGAAGCATGAAAACCCTGCAAGCAGATGGGGTAATATTGACAGTTGAGTTCACTATACCTTTGGTCGCTTTCTTTCACTTCCCTTTGATGACTCAGGTGGGGACTTTAATTTTATGAGCAACCTCCCAATGCCCGTTTCAAAATGTTAGAGCTGAGACTAGAGACTGGGCATATCTGCATCAAGAATTACCATTCTGGATCACATGTGCTATATACTGTTGGTCACTGACTGAGTATTTCTGTACAACTACCCAGCTACTCGTATGTATCCTTGGTACTTGGAATTCCAAAGCAAATATCACATCATCATCAAATCAATGGAACTTAATTGTTATATTTGGAAAAAAATACGGCAATGAATGATAACATAGGTGGCAAACGTAATGGAACGCGTAGCAGCATATGGTTTTTTATGCCTTTGTTTGTGGCCTGATTTTTTTTTTTGCATTTTATTGCAGTAATTGCAAGTAATTATAATTTCGTTGTGTATGCAAAACTTGTATTTCTCAGTATGACCCCTCTTTTCCCTGTAGGTGGAAGATTTTAATGTAATGTGGCCCAGCATAGGCAGAAAGTTTCCTGGAAGATCCGATGACACGACTGAGTGCTAGCCAGATGCATTATGCTACATCGGGACGGGCTATCCTCTGGCAAATTCTAATGTCTGTAACTGTGGTAACTTCCGTGGTTGTAATAAAGCACAAATGGACTTTCGACTCATACTTCCCCCGAAATTTTTCGTTAAAATTTAAGAATTTATAGCGTATCCCAACCCCATTATCGTGTTCAGGAATATGTTGAACTCTATCCCGAGCTATTTCACTTTCAGGGAAAATTTCTACCTGTATTCCAAAAAAATTTGCGGTATTGGGCTATTACTTGGAAAGCCAATTTTAACACTAGAAATTTTATTTCGGAGAAACATACTTTCAGTAAAGTACAATAAGTTGCTGGATTTTAGGAACGACACCAAATCAGTATCAATTTATTACTTTTGGAAAGCCTAAATAAGTACTAGATCCGATGCGTAAACAATTATTCAAAGAGCTAAAAAATCAACGCTACCCATTGCATGATTATACTTACATGCTATGTTAAGTCTTTATTTTATAATTCATGTCTTTTTTAGGGTTTTGTAAAATCATTCAGAAAATATATCCAAACAGGTCTTAGAACAACAAGTTTTGCTTTGAGAAGTGCAGGGGAATGGGAAAATTTACGAAAATTTGAGAACCTGAGAAGTCATAATTCGATCAACTTTGTTAATAATAGTACAATTTACAAATTTTACATTTTTGCCTATAACACCAAGATGGGACCCTACAACTTAACTTACCAGAAAGCAATTGTATGCGTTCCAAAAATTTCACAATAATTGAACAATAAACAACTAAGTTACAGCCAATTGAATATTTGACATGTTCAACAACATTAACACGATTGCAACGGACCTAGACACTACAAATATGTGGGAATTTTATTAAAAATATTTAGGAATGGTTTTTAATGTTGACATGTTATCATGACTAACTGAGCGATGGGGTCAAAACACTTGAAACAAAAAGGCGGCAAATTAAAAAAACACGATTCCCATAACGATTTTTCGAACTCAATTTATGGAATCTGTATATAAGTCAAGTTCTGGTATGCGGAATATACGGTTTGATTTACTAATTGTTTTACAAAACCCTTCTGGTAGGATCACTATCCTGCTACTCCAACGTGTTTCTTATAAATCACGTGAACTGCATATTCCATGTAGTAGTGATTGCGTGGCTTTTATTACCATATACTTTGGTAAAGATTAGACCTCAGACTGTTTTCAGTCAAAAAGTGAGCGTCATTAGTAAACAAGAGGTTGGTTAAAAATAAACTTGAAAACGGACATTCAAAGAGAGCATTATCGGCATATTTTATTGTTTTACTTCCAAAAGGACGAAAATGCGGTGCAAGCTCGAAAGAAATTGTGTGAAGTTTATGGTGAGGACTACCTTACTGAATGTCAGTGTCTGAGTTGGTTTGCTCGCTTTTGTTCTGGATTCCGATCAGGCTGTTAAAAATGAGTTGGACCAGTTCTTCGCTTCTAAAAACTAAGGCTTCTTCGAACGTGGAATTTATCAACTTACCGAAAGATGGCAAAAGGTCATCCAATAAAATGGTCAATATATAATTGATTAATGTTTGTTGTTAATATAAATAAATTTACTTTGAAAAATATGAAAAAAAAACGAGATTAATTATCAAACAACCCACTTTGTACAAAATATCATTTTGGCTATTTATCTATTGTCGACAAGATACAGATTATTCTGCAGATCAAACATTAAAAAATGCAGGTGAGTGCTCTTACCAGAAGAGTTTTAAACCATCGTAGGGTTCGAAATAAGTTTATTGATGGTATGAATCGATGATTTGAATTATTCATCAAACATAGTACTTGTATGAGGAATCGTTCAAATTTATCCAAAATATGCAGAGTTTTTTTTTCATAAGCACATAACAGCCACTATTTTGTTCCAGCTTAAATAATTGTTGTCTGAATGCCCAACGAATTGAACATATTCAATTCAAACATTATTTCTTAAATTTTCTTAAAAGTCTGAAGAAAATAAGATTAAGTTTGAAATATGAATTAAACATCAATACGTGTTATTGTAGTTGTAATTCCATACAATTGAAATGGCTATAACTCAATTGATTATGATCTGATTTATATATTGTAAATCCAGATAGCTGTAAAATTATAAGAAGAATGAGGGTAACGTTTGGATTTTATGGGAGAAGACCTAAAATTTATATACCATACTAGTTTAAACAAAGTTGAATGAATTTCGATTCCTAAGGTATTTGTTGCCCTTGTACTCATAAAGACTCACCTCATTATTTTTTATAGGTATGCTAATGCGCCGAGTGAGGGACTGGATGACTGCTCGCGGGCTCACTTTAGCACTGGAGAAAACCGAAGTGGTCATCTTGACAAAAAAGAGAATCCCTAGAGTAAGGATGATCGGTATTGGCGACTTACGAATCGAATTGAAGATAGCGGTGAAGTACCTGGGGCTACTGACTGACACGAAGATAAGTTTCTCTGAGCAAATCAGGGCAACAGCTGAGAAGGCTGCTTCGGGAATATCGGCCCTGAGTCGACTTTTGGCCAACGTAGGGGGACCCAGCCCATCAAGAAGACGCCTCTTGAAGAGTGCTGCAAGGTCAGTGGTATTGTATGGAGCAGAGGTATGGGACGACGTTCTCAGGAAGGAGGTATACTGAAAACGTTTGGCACAGGTACAGAGAAGAGGAACACTGAGAATCGCATCTTCGTATCCAACAGTCTCTGACACGGCGGTGAGAGTTATTGCATGCGTGATACCTGTCGCCTTCCTTGCTAGAGAGTGCCACGCTATTTACCTGCGCCGGAACGAGGATGCGAGGGAGATAGTTGTCCGCGAGGAGAGACAGCGCTTGCTTAACGATTGGCAGCAGTCTTGGGTCAATTGCACGAAGGGAACGTGGACTGCGCGCCTCATTCCGGAGGTGAGACCGTGGCTAAATCGAAGGCATGGTGAGACTGACTTCTATCTGACCCAGCTTTTGAGCGGGCATGGATGTTTTCAGTCTTACCTGCAAAATATCGGTAAGTCACGGCCCCCCGATTGCCGGTTTTGCCCAGGAGAGGAGGACAATGCCTGTCACACATTTTTGCGTGTACAAAATGGGTCAGGCTGCGAAGGGAACTCTACAGGGAGACGGGAGAGCTCACCCCGGATAATATAGTTGCGGCGATGCTCGAATCGATTAACAAATGGGACTAGCTGGCACATTATGCTCGGGCAGTCCTAAAATATAAAAGGGGATCACAGCAGCCGGGGGCGCTGGGGCTGGGGGATCGCTCTTCTGGCATTTCCTCTTCCCCTCTCCTCTCCCGCTAGAAAAGGGACTCCCCAGCTTGGAGGCGCCCCACAGCGTAACAAAACGAGACCTGGCCCGAGGTAATGTGTCAAGCGGTTCCAGGCTGGGTTCTCAGGTTGACAGGGGAGGTGCTTAGTGGGTAGTCCAGTCGCTTTCTTGCGAGCACGGGAGTCCCACACTCTGTGCATAAATAGCATTCACCTGCCTACCATAAAAAAGAAAACAAAAAAAGGCCGGCCCAGGAGGAATGATTGATTTGATGATGAGTGCCAAAATGTGCTAGACAAAAAAAAGAATACGTAGTTAGCAAAACCGGGACGGAGAAAGAACATTATAAAAACGCCAGAAAAGCAGGAAATAAGATAATTGAAATTAAGACCATGACCATGATGACCTATTGAGAACCATCGATGTAAGCCTACCAAGCTGCAACACAAGACAAATATAAAAAGCAGTAAAAGCCTGCAACGTAGTTATCAGCCCAAAACCACGCTCTGCCGTGATGTAATCGACAATATCATCGCTGATGAAATCAAAATTAAGAAAAGATGGGCACCGTATTTCGAAAAAGTCCTAAATCTTCCAAACAACTCTTGAACATTGGAGCCTATGGATGTTTCCAGAGAGCTTCCACTGGCCCCACCCACTATGGATGATAAGATTCGATGAGATTCTACCCGAATTCATTAAATATGGCAGCACCAGTGTTTACAAAGCTACTCACATAGTCAACTAGAACGTTTGGTGGAGCCAATCAATTATATTCCCTTCCGACAAAAAAGGTGGCCAGATACACTGCGAAAATTATAGAGGCATTTAATTTTTTTGTGCGGCGTATAAAATATTTTCAAAGATCCTCGAAAATAAAATCGGATCATACGCCAACAGTATTATTAAGGAGTATCAAGGTGGTTTTGGAACAGGTAGATCAACAATAGATCAATTCTTCACAGTCAAGCAGGTACTTAAAAGACATAGACGAGCACCAAAGTTTTGTTGACTTTAAGCAAGCATACGACTGTGTTGATCACAACAGACTGTACCAAAGAATGCTTGGCTTTTGCAACCCAGGAAAATTAGTCCACGCCAATGACAATGACGACCTCCCAAGTCCGCATCACCAATGCCTTTGACATAAATATCTGATAAAACCAGGGAGATGGGATGGCCCTACGCTATTCAATTTGGCTCTGAAGTACGTCGATACATGACCTTATTACTATGCAAGTTCAACCTAGCGGTAGCTTATGCGAATGACATCAACATTTTGTTACGCTCATTAAAAAATGCCAAAGAACTCTTCCTGAAACTTGTAGGACAATAAATCCATGAAAATAAAACAATTCTTATGATACAGTCGAGAGAAAATACGTCAAATACAAACTTTATCATACTTAGCGAATATAACATCAAAAATATGAGCAATAAATAACGAGGAACACCAATTAAAGAGACGAAATACGCTGAAGAATACAGCTCCTAAATAAAATCTTTTTTATTCAGTTTTGACGAGCAGCTGCATGCACAGTAAAACAAAGCTCCAAGTATGCAAATCTGTGATAAGACTCGTGTTATTCTATGGGTCTGAAACATGAACCCTAACCCATGCATCCGCAGATATATTGAACACCTTTGAGAAATGGGTCCTGCGGCGAATAATCGGAGCGAAACTAGACGGGTACCAATGGCGAATTTGATACAACCATGATGCAATTTTTCACGAGCTGGAGATGTCAACGAAGCTGCAATGAGCTGGCCACATGAATCGTAGGGACAAATGACGGATACCTGAAGGCTGGAGACCAGTGGGGAAACCGAAGGAACACTGGTCTGACTCGTTTGATAAAGACAGTTCATCACTGCTTGGATTTTGAAATTGGAGGACCCGTTTGATAGACCAAAATAGTTGGAGGTGCTATTTGCAGGAAGCAAAGGCGCGAGAGGAGCTGCAGTACTACGAAGAAGAAGAGCAATTTCGGTCAGGTACTAATTTCGATTAGGTAGAAGGATATTTGGTTTTATTTTTTGGATTGTTGGATGTCTGTTTGTTTCTCTTTCATCTCGTTTCCGTTATTGTCTGGGAGTGTGGTCTAGTACTGAGAAAATTGCGTCAGAGTTTGTAATAAGTTGTTCGTTGATAATGTAAACGTCTGTTTTTCTGTGTTTATACATTTCAAGTCTTGTTCCTTTGCTTTGTTTGTGTCATAATGTCATAGAGTTTGTCATTCCATCCCACTCGTGTGCATAATTTTGCAGGTGCGTAGCATAATTCGAGTCTACCGTGTTGTGTGAGAAAGCTCGTAAAGTGCTCTTTGTATAATGTCGTTAGTTTGCGTGTTGTCCTTCCTATGTATACCATTCGTATATGCTACTGTCCTTCTATAGTGATGTGTCATTCAGTATAGGTCTAAATTTGTTTCCGATGTTTTTATTCGTTTCAAATGTAGTTTGCAGTTTGCATTTCTTAAGGAAGTGTGAATTCTTGTAAGTCTCTCTCTTCATCCATTGTTAGGCGTTCTTATGCATTTCAGTCAGTCGGGGTTCTTGTTTTTGTTTGTACTGTGTAATAAATTTGTAAGTGTCGCGTTATTTGTATCCACTATTTCTAGCTTTTCTATAAATATTGTTTAGTTCGTTCGAGTAGTTGGTAGAAGTCATGGGGATGGAAACGAGTCTCTGCACCATTGATCTGTACACTGGTAGTTTATGTTATATAGGATGGGTAGATGTTGCCTGTATGGTATGACCAGTTGTGGTTGGCTTTCTGTTTATCTTGTGGTCTAATCGTGTTTCTTCGCTTGTCACGGTTAGGTCCATATAGTTGAGTTGACCATTTGTTGCTTTTTCTGTATTATATTTCATCTATAAACGTAATTAGTTCATCTTGCTTATTTTTTTGTAAGTCAATAACGATGAAATAGTCATCCATTTATTGTCTGTAAAATATTACATTGAGTCTTTCGACAATTTTGGGTATAAAGATTTCTTCTAAAGATTGTAAGAATATTTTTGGCATTATAGATGACAATGTATGTGCCATACCCAAACCGTCCTTGGCAATGTATGTGTTGTTATTGAACTTAAGATAGTTCTGCTTTATTGTGGTCTTTATGGGGTTGAGGGGTTGATCAGAGAACAATCGGCTGTTATTGAATGAAAGTTTTTCTTTTAGCATAGTCAGTGTTTCATCAATGCTTATATACGTATAGAGGTGGGTAATGTCTAGTGATAAGAGTCGACTGGTGTCAGTCCATGTTAAAGTGGTTGTAGAGTTCACTAGATAACGGCTGATCTTTAATGTGTATTTATCGTCAAGGTGCATGAACTCAGCCATTTTCGTTGCCAAGTAGCGTGCTACCGTGCTATTTGGTGTGTAGGAGCTGGGCGGTATTTGACAACAAGCCGGATAGGTATATTGAGTTTATGGAGCTTAGGTTGTGCTCTAAGGAGTGATATGGATCAATCTCCGGCAATTCAGCGGTGATTGGTACTAGGAGGAATGGTTAGTGAAGATTGTATAATAGCAGTGCGTATGTCTGCTTATAACTTTTTGGTGGGGTCTTTGTTCACCAGTTTTTATTCATTGGCGTTAATGAAGTCTATTGTTTTTTGTACGTAATCGGTTGTTTTTAGTATCACTGTTGTATGTCTTTTGTCAGCCTTTGTCACTTTTAGTAGGTTATCCGTCAGTTTTTTTTGAATGTGTCTTAATATCCTACGGTCTTCGTGGAAATTCGGTTTGCTTATGCTTATGCGTATTCATTTTTAGTATATCTACTGCAGTATGTTCTGCATGTATCTGTTGTTCCTGCGACGGTTTGTTAATGACTAGTTCAGCGTCAATTACTAATTGTTCCAGGTCTTTTGTTATGATTTGTGTTATATACCTTGTGTTTCAGTCCCTTGTCCAACACCACCGTTTCTTGTGTCGTAAAAGGCGTATCTGAAAGATTTACAGTCCGCGAATAGAAGGATATATTTATTGATGTGGTCGTGGTGCTTTGTTTTTACATCAATTTGTCAAGTTTCTTTGTCATGATCTCAAATTTAGTTTTGAGCCGAGTATCAATGTTTAGTTCTTTCATTGATTATTTCCGTAAGAAATTATTTACTAAAATGTTGCAACATTGAGAAAATTAAAGATACTGATTGGTTTTATCATCTTTAACCATAAGATTCTGTTTACACAACAAACTTTTGCAGAGTCGTAAAATGGTTGGCATGTTTGCTATGAATGCGCATTAAAATTTATTTTCTCAGCGTCAATGTACCATATTCAACTGCTCATATCTGCAGAGATTGCAATTTTGTACTGATGCATCTTAGTAGAATATATTGTCTTTGATTCCCTCATGTGTGTCGATCGTTATGCAAAAAATCGGGAGAAAGTTTTACGTTTTAACGGTGAAAGCCCTTCAGCGTTATTTTGTTTTCATGCCCCTCAACATAAACGAAAGTAAGTCGTTCAATTTGTGGCAAACATGACCCTTGTATCTAACTCCATTCAAAAGTCATGCTTGAACATACATTAAAAAGCAACAACAAATGTGCAGGTTAATCCAATAATCTTTTTGCCTTTGGAACTAAACCAATAATAATGAATTAGTACAGCGAATTTTTTAAAGAAAGGTTACAGCTCAATATGATGGTCAATAAAATTGATGATGATGATTCAGTCGAAGAATTTTTTTGTTTTGGTTGGGAGGTGAATGCCATTTACTTGCTGAGTGGAGGACTGAAGTGCTCGTAAGCGATTGCAGTACCTACCAAATACCCCCCCTCCTCTATCAACCCGAGATCCTAGCCTGGAGCCATTTAATACATTACTTGGTGCCAGATCTAATTTTGTTACGACGTGAAGCACCTATAATCTGGGGGATCCCTCATCTGGCGTGACAGGTAAGAAGAAGAGAAATTGCCAGACAAGCGATTCCCCAACCCTGATGTCTCCGACTGCAGTCAGTTCCACCTGGTTCTCTTTGTCAACCGATCCATCTCTTTGTAGAAGGCCGGTAGCAGCCTGTCCCATTTCCTACATGCAAAAAATGTGTGGCAAGCATCGTCTATCTCTTCTAGGAAAAATCAACAGTCGCGAGACCATGACCGATGCAAGCACCACCCTGACTATACTATCCAGGGTGAACTCTCCTCTCTCCCTGTAGACATCCCGTCGCAGCCTGTCCCTTTTTTTGCATGTGAAAAGTGTGAGAGGCATTATCTACCTCTCCTGAGCAAAACTGACAAAGAGGGGACCGTGACTTACCAATCTTGTGCAGGTAAGACTGAAAACACCCATGCCTGCTCAATAGCTGGGTTAGATAGAAGTGAGTCTCACCATGCCTTTGACTTAGCCTCTATTTCACATCCGGAATGAGGTACGCCGCCCACCTTTGCTTCATGCAATTCACCCAAAGCTTGCAGGTAACCGTTTCCCTCGCGCCCTCACTTCGACGCAAGTAAATAGTGTGGCAGTATCTAGCAAGGAGGGCAACAGGTATCACGCCTGCGATGACTCTCATCGCTGACTCAGAAACTGTTGGATATGAAGATGGATTCCTCAGTGCTCTTTTTCTCTGTGCCTGTGCCAAGCGTTTTCGGTATACCTCCTTACTGAGAGTGTTGCCCCATATTTCTACTCCTTACAGTAGCACCGACCCTAAAGCACTCATCAAGAGGCGTCTTTTTGATGGGTTTGGTTACCTTACGTTGGCCATAAGTCGACTCAGAGCCGATACTCCCAAAGCCGCCTTCTTAGCCGTTGCCCTGATTTGCTCAGAGCCTTTGCACTGATTTGCTGATGAAGTCGATCAGTAGCTCCAAGTAAATATATGTCTCCAAGATTGATCAACATTGCTCAAGGGATTCTTCTTTTTGTCAAGAAAACCACTTCGGTTTTCTCCAGTGCTAAACTGAATACACGAGCAGTCTTTCACTTGGCGCATCAGAATACCTAGCCTAAATTACATGTCAATGGTGCTTCCACCGACTAGAGTCACAACATCGTCCACATAGATTATCAAACGTGACTCATCTGTCATCTAAAATCTCAGTAATCCGTCGTAAGATAACCAAGGATAGATCCCTGGGTAACACCCGATGCAACTTATTTCCTTCGATGGCTCTATGTCGTCTCGTAAAGCACATATCGGACCCTCAAGTAGCCGCTCAAAAGCCACATTAAATATTCTGGGACTTGTAAGAGAGTTTCTAACGCATCCACCTATCTAGCAAAGTGGAAAGACTTCATTGGTACAGCTATATGACTCTGCCTTATGGACAACGCTCGCAAATGCTGCAATCACATCAATGGTGGAGCGTGCTGCTTTGTAGCCCTACTGCCAAGGAGATATGTCCCCAGCAGCACGAATCGCGTTAGTGCACCTTCCGTTGATGAGTTTCTATAGCAATTTTCCGGCAGTGTCTAGCATGCATAACGGGTGGTATGCAGTCGAAGAAATTCGGAAGCTAGTGGGAGACATTACATCATCAGAAGAGCACATGACCTAAAAAATGATTGGTTAAAGGTTAGGAAGAATAAAATGATGACTTAAAAACATACGAGAAATAAGTACTGGAAAAGTCAACACTGCCTTCAAAAAAGAAAATGTGGAAGGCACTGAGATGTAGAGAGGTGAGAATTTCGATTAACAATTCAAAAGAATGGTCGTGTTTCCAGAAAGGTTAGCATTTCAAAAGGCTCGACTTACACGGTCTTTTTTCTTCAAAAATCATATGAGACTTCGACTTAACCAGGACGTTTCTTTTGAATTTTATAGAATGACAAAAGAAGCAGCTAAGGTTTAGTTAAGAACACCATAAAATATTTTTACAAAAATAGCTTACGTCAAGACTGATGAGGACAAAAATCTAATCAATAAGTAAATTAAATCTAGAAACCGAACCATAGTTAGCCTTTAAAAAATGTTAGTGGTTGTAGCACAACATATTTTAAACAAAAATGTGGCTCTGACGAAATTGAAGAGAATTGAAGAGTGATTGAGAGCAAAATAATTTATAACGCTGGAAAAAAAGTTTCGAAATCAACATTTAGTTGAGCGATGAAAGATGTGTCAGAAAATATTCATAAACAGAAAAATCAGAGTTGAAATGGTTGAGTTAGTGAATATTAATTTTGATAGCTGCAGGAGGAAAAATCTGAAGACAAGAAAGAGGATAATCTGAAAAAACTTCACGTTCTACAATAACCACCATTCCTGTCATTCGAAGTCAGGGACATAATTATCCGCCATACAATCAAATGATTGTAAGAAAATTTGGATGCATAAAAAGAATCCGTCAACAGTGTTTTTGTAAATCAAATTATGTATATGTTCCATAAAAAATAAATAAATCAAACTTATCTAGTTCAATTTTGATCTTGTTCCACGTACATTTTGATAATATCCAAAGTGCTAGGGTTAGTTTTAACAAGAGTAGCTGTACAATCACATGTTCATTTAATTGTGGTTTGTCTTTGGAGAAATTAAAAAAAAACAAGTTGGGTAGACAGACCTATGCTCTGTCAGAAGGGTTTTGTAGTCAACTTACAAAATGCAGTAACCAGCAACGAATAAAATCAAGAAACATGTCATGTTTGAGGATCATACTATTCTTAGCAAAGTTGAAAGAATTTTGACTTCTGAGGTATTTGCTATAGTCATACCCATAAATATCTCCCTTGATAATATGTTCAGAATTTATAAGATCACGGGTGTCCATTCGCGAGGGAGGAAACACATTTTTTATGTATCCCCCCCCCCCCCTGTGCCCCCACTGGAGCAAAAACTGTCAGTTTAAGAACTGTTTTGAAAAGCTCTCATAGCGGACTTTCAGTTGATACTCATATCGGCTACCTTTCATGACATTTTTTTTCAGGGGCCACTCCTCTGTACTCTAATCATCGATTCATGGCCTGTTTTTCGGATCTTAGAATGGTAACAAAGCCCTTTTGCTAGGAGCTGTCTCCTGCCTCTTGACTTGTTTCAACTGTATGTGCTCATCTTCATGATATCTATCATTCCTGAAATTTTCATGCAAATCCTAGCAAAGCTGTAGTATCTAAGTCGGCAAAAAGCGCATAAGGCTCCATAGCCGTATGTTTCCATAGTAATATATGGCATATTGTTCCATAGTAATACAGGAAAATTCAAATCGCTATAACTTCGTTAAATACTATTCGATCTTTATGAAAGAAATAGTCATCTGTTTGCTAAATTTCATTGAATTTAAGGGTACCGTTTAGATTTTATTCAAGAAAACATAAAATCGATAAATCATACTATTACTAACAAAAGTGGTTGAATTTCGATTTCTCATGCATTTGTTGTTGTTGTACTCATTAAGGCCTACATTCATGATTTTTTTCAGAGTTTTCGGATGGAAGGTGTCCAATCGCGAGGGGGGGGTACGCGAAAAGTTCGTACGTTTCCCCTTCCTCTGCCCCCCTCGTTACTCATAAGGCAATTTTAAGACTTGTTTTGAAAAGATCGCATTAAGATCTTTCCAATGACACCCAACTCGACTGCCAATGGTGAACATTTTTTTTTGAGGGGTCACCTCCCTGTATGGGGAGACCCCCCTTAAACCCCTTTGAAAAATTTTTCCACCCTTGAACTTTCAAGAAGTCACCACTTCTGACCTTTCCACAAAGTTTCATGGCTGTAGCCTCTATAGTTTCGGAGAAAAAGTGCTGTGACATACAGACGGACGGACGGACAGACGGACACAGGTCGTGATTGCAATAGGGTTTTGTATTTTAGTACAAAACCCTAAAAATGATGGAGATTACGCAAGAAATAAATATGCAAAAAGCTGTATAATAAGTAAATTACATGTTTGCTTGGTAAAGCTCAAAATCCTTAATTGTATTTAAACTGGTTTTAAAACTTCCTAGGTTAAAACACGTACATCAAAAATTGTTATTCTGGCGTTCTATTCTGGTCATTTAATAATGGCTAAACTCGCTTTGTAGCAAATTAAAAAAATTTTGATTTCAAGCCAAAACGCGTTCTTAAAAGAGAAGAAATATAACTTGAACAGTTACATATGTGCAGTGTTAACACTATATCAGACAATACGTCTATTAAAATCAATGTAAATGGGTGAAGAATTATTTGAAGTAAAGCCTTCACTTATCCATACTATTCCTGGGTTTAACTTTCACTTTGAATTCGAATAAAACGTGCTTTTACAATGTCTATTTTATTTATATGGACGACTATCATTCTATACGAGTAGTCCTTAAAATGAATATCCATTAGATACGTTTATCAGTGCCCGTTAACTAGCATTTCATTTCGATTCAACTTGGCTAGGGTTACCATGCATTGCTTTGAAACCACGATTCAGTGATTCAAAACCTGATCCAAATTACTGTGGTTAATCATTGTGTAAATTTGATTAATTAAAACAAATGTGGTTATGTATATGAGACGAACTTTGCAGATAAGTATTGGTTTTAGTTCTTTGCATGAAATGGTGATAAAGTTTAAAATTTGATTATTATTTTATCGCAAAATAAGACAAATATCGGTGTCGGCTCAAATTTTTGAAATATGTTAATATCTTCAGGATTCGGTTGACAAGGGTGATTAGGATATCTGATGTGCTAAATGCCAGCAAAAAATGAAACATATTAGAATAACAGGAAGTGAATCCAATTTCAATCGAAAAATAAGCAAATTCAGTTTTTTATAGAAACAAAATATTGAAATATATCAAAGTTATATTTTAAATCTGGAAAAAATTGGAAACAAAACTGGTGCATGCATTCACACAATCATATGCCTACCAGCTGGGCTTTAGCATGTGATAGGCATCTCATAATAAGGATGTGTCTTTCAATATTTCAGATTAGAATTCCAAGATTTTTAATGGGTGTTTTTCTTACTTTTAAGTTTATAAAATATGGGTTGTGCATTAGAGCTTAATAATCATTCTTTTTACTTTAATTTACAATATTAATCTTTTCAATAAAAACAAAACCTTAAAATCTTACACCTACAACATTATCAAACATTAATAGATTATAAAAGAAATACATGTTAAACTAATTAGCTTCAAATAATTGAAGTTTTAAAAATGGAGCTTCTTTAAAATAAATACATTATTTGCTTGAGACTACCTTAAAACGACTTGTTTCCTGCATCTAGAGAATGACTATCCATCGCTGCCCTAGCTGCTTTGCTACTCTTCTTGTTAATGATGTCATTAGCTTCTCCACATATGATTTGATTGGTTCCATCGCTGCCTCGTGGCAAAGTGTTCCGTTGAGGTAAGACCATCTGTACTAGCGTTTGTGTAAGCCTGTGTAAGCCTGAAGGATGTTTCACTCCACTAATCGTTTCTTACCCCATTTTGTTTTCGGAGAACTTTTCCATATCATCACCGCATATGTGATGATCGAATGAATCAGGATTTTATAAGCAGAACCTTGACCCGCTTGCCCCTCTTTTCCAGAGAGTTTTTATTTGAATAATATTTATACGCTGAAATCACTTGCTTCTCTTTGGTAAGTATTCACCCTCTTCTTAGGTTAAAGACCATGATTTTCTTCCTCACCTCAATTTCCCGAGCGCATTCTCACAAATTATGTCTTGGCTAGTCTAATCTTGCAACCTACGTATATATTTTTGACTCCTTTTACACGATGTTTATCACAACACCAATGCCGTATCGAATCAAATCAGTGTTAGTTGGGAAGTCTGTACAGTTTTTTTAAAAGAAAATGCAAGATAAACAAATCATAGTATATAAAACAATTCAACCTAATATTTATTCAATGGCCTTTGTTACCCTCATACTCATAGAGATTTTTAACATTTTTTTCTAATCGTAGTATACGATTTAAATTTGTCACTTTTTTCTCCTTAAAAAGTCAAAGTCAACGTCAAAAGCACTTTATTCAATTCTCATTGTTATACATTTTCAAAACATACAAAGCGAATTCCAAACAATAAAAATACTAAAACTAAATGGCCCAAACGGCTATCTAAATTTATAAATTATCAATCAAAATCATTTACTCAAAGACACAATATTAAATTCAATTTAATTAAAACCCTCCTATATTTTTTGATTCAACTGGAAAAAGGAAAACCAACCAACTAGCACTATTCAAAAATTAATTATAATGCTAACACAACAGTGAACTTTTGTCCTACATCTTATATGTTATAACCTAATTCTAATCAAATTCAATCAAAAACTTTATCTTTGACTAATACTATGCTAACACAATATTCCTAACCTAAACGTTAAACCTTATCTCTAAACCTTAAATAATAGCCAAAAAATTGAAACTTATCCCTAACTTTCAACCCAAATGAACGAGCAACAACAACACTAGAGATGGGTCGTTGACGATTTTTACTTCAACGCAATGAAACCGTTTACGCCAAACGGTTAACTGGTTAAAAAATCAGTTGACGTTTTTAATTGGTGTGAAAAAAAGTTAAATAAATAATTATTTGTTCATGCAAGTGAGTATCGATTGAATTGTGCCCTCCATTAATCTGATTGATACTACAGCAAGACGGATGAATTTGTGTATTTTTAAAGAATGAAATAAACTTCCCTTCATACTTTTCCAGGGTTAGGACTGACTGGACTCACATAAACCAGGCGTTTTTAAAAGCTTCATCCATTTAGCAAGGTCTGTTTACATTTTATATACATTTTTAAATTCATTATGGTTATTCAAGCTTATAGTTTTTTTTATGTTTTTATGTACTTTTTTCTTTTTTAGGGTTTTGTAAAATAATTTTACAAAACCCTACTAGTTTTGCGACCAGTTGGTCCGTCTGTCCGTCCGTCCGTCCGTCCGTCCGTCCGTGTGTCACAGCAGTTTTTCTCGGAAACTACTTAAGCTAGAAACATCAAATTTTGTATATAAGTGTAAAGTGGTGCTCTCTTCAAAGTTCAACTACAAAAAAATTTCATAAGGTATTCAAGGAGAGTGACCCCCCGAAAAAAAAATTTCATTGAAGGTAGCTGATATGGGTATCAAATGAAAGGTCTTGATGAGAACTTTTCAAAACAGGTCTTAGTTTGGCAAAATTTGCTTCGAGGTGTGCACAGGGAGGGGAAATACACGAAAAATTGGTGTCCCCCCCCTCGCGATTGGACCCCTGTGATCCGAAAAATCTGAAAAAAATCAGGAATGTAGGCCTTGGTGAGTACAATAACAACAAATACGTGAGAAGTCGCAATTCACTCAATTTTGTTAGTAATAGTATGATTTATCGATTTTATGTTTTCTTGAATAAAATCTTAACGGTACACTTAAATTCAATGAAATTCAGTACGTAGATGTTTACTTATAATATTGATCTATCCTTTCATAAAGATTAAATCATATTTAGCGAAGTTATAGCGGTTTGAATTTTCCTGTATTACTATGGAACAATATGCGCTGCATTTATTACTATGGCAACATATGGCTATGGAACAACATGCGCTTTTTATCGACTCAGATACTTCAGTTTTGCTAGGATTTGCATGAAAATTTCAGGAATGGAAGGTGTCATGTATATCTTCGAGCATCGGTTCAGCTAGTGGTATCAGTAATCGTTAAACAAAATAGTGGCTGCTTTAAATGCGAAGATTGAATAATTATGAGTTATTTTTTCCCAACTACAACGTTTAAGGTGCATGCTTTGAACACTTGATTCAATTTAATGAACTGTCAGTTTTTGCTACAGTGGGGGCACAGGAGGGAAATACATGAAAAATGTGTTTCCTCCGTCGCGGATGGACATCTGAAATAATTATCAAGGGAGATATTTATGAGTATAACAATACCAAAAACCTCAGAAGTCGAAATTCATTCAACTTTGTTAATAATTGTATGATCTAAGAAATTCATATTTTCTCCAATAAAATCGTCTTTGACATGCTTCTTGATTTGACTTCGTCTGGTGACTGCATTTTGTAAATTGAATACAAAACCCTTCTGACATGAGCGTTGGTCTGTTTACCCAACTTGTTTAATATTTACTTCTTGCTTCATATTTTTAAAATTTTTCTCTGCTTAATTGTTTTATTTAAATCTATTGGGATCCATGTTCACATTTAGGTACATAAGCTGTTCAACTTTGCTTGTTGTTAATCTACTTCTTCGTTAATTGATAATGATCCCAGACTTAGAAAACATACGTTCGCATGGAACTGAAGTTGCGACTATGTTGCGGTGTGTAATGAATAATTTTGTCAAATATCGGATATACATATCGGTGATTTTTCCACCATTCTAAAGGGCAGTTCCCTGCTCCAGATTTTCTCGGTAGGACTTCATCCGATAAGTACATGTCGACTTCTTTTATTGCCATTGACTCTGGTGAGCTTTGAGTTGTTTTTTTGTACAATCAATGAATCAAATATTTGCCATGGACTAAACTCATCTTTCATAACTGTGTCGTTAGTTTGCGACGTTTCTGTTGATGTTGGCGGAATATTTATGGTGCTTTGCTTTTGAGAAATCAGTGAAGACACGAGACCTTGTACTCTTTCTTTTGTAATAATAGCCTGGCCCTGGTCTGAAAAAGCTTGCATTTTAAACCTGGGATCCAAGAATGTAGCTACAGAAAAACTTTCACTTTGTTCCACATGTTCAAATCTTCCTGTTAGGCCTGATTTCAATAAAAGTGCCATTTCAACAACTTTGCTTGATAGGTCGGTTTTTGCCAAAATTTTGTTGCGAGATTTTGTAAGACATCGCGTCATAACTATTACATAACTTCCCGTTAAGTATCTTTGACCGCTCATCATGCTAGTGACTTCCTCAAATGGCCGCAGAATTTGGCAAAGTTGTGCTAAGATAGACCACTCTTCACTATTAATGGTTGGCATATCTTTATTGACCAGTGCTAGTGTTGAACGTATGGCCTCTTGTAGCTCTACAAATCTGCGTAGCATGTAATATTTGGAATGCCACCTTGTTTCGATATCTTGTACCAAGCGCTTCGGTGTTTGCTGTTGTTGTATTTGATATTTTGTTAGCCTTTCTGAGGACACGGTACTTTTTTCAAAATGAGAAACGACCGTTTTTACTTTGTTGATGAGTGGCTTAGTAATGTTCAACGCATCTTCAGCTATAAGGTTTAATGTATGAGCAAAGCAACCAAAATGCTGCCACCCTAAACCTTATTTGATTGCTTTGCTGATATTTGCCGCGTTGTCACTCACCGCGAAGTTGACCTTGCCTTTAAGGTTCCACTTATCAATCAAAGCATTGATTTGTTGCGCAATGTTCGTTGCAGTATGATTACCGGAAAAGTGACAAAACCCTAATAAAACTGTATTAAAAACAAGCTCCATGGCTATGCAATGGCCCGTAACGGCTGTGACTCGTGATGTCCATAAATCTGTTGTAATACAGATACTATCAACTTCTTGGGCAACTTTTTCTTTGATTTGATGGTCAGTCTGTGTGTAGATCTCTTGTAGAAGGGAGTTCGACATGGTTTTCCTAGATGGTAGAGTATACCCCGGTATCCACCTTGAGAATTTCTTAAAAGATCTTTCTTCTACAATCGAAAATGGGTGAAATCCATCTACGCAAAGGTCTAACAAATCTCGGTCTATTTGCTTTTTTTGCTCTGAACTTACATTTTTTTGGATACAATAGTCAATTACCTTTTGATGCTTTGGAGCCGGCGGTGGTATACTTACGGTATTGCTACTATGCGGCTGGCAGAGGAGCAGAGAACCAATTTTATATTCAGGTGCTCGTGGGGAGTCTCGAAAACTTCCTTTCTCCTCTGATGCAAGAGATGTGAAGGTCGAAATATGTTTGCGCTTCAGATGACTCCGTAGATTTGCAGTTGCGGACTTAAAACTAATTTTATTTCTGCAAATGTTGTAAAATGCCTTTCCGCTACCATTTTCTTTTTCGAAATGGCGCCACAAGATACTACAGTTCTTTCGCGCTTCCGCCGACATTTTGACAATTATTTTTTAAAGTGTTTCTAACTTTAGTTATTCTAACTTAATTCCTGTCACTAAATTACTAATTAATTTACACACTAATTCTAACTTAATCACTATCACTTAATTACAAATTACAAATTTACACTACAAACTATGCACTTAGTTTCTACTTAATTTCTTCGATAAAAAAAATGCACAATCAAAAACCGATTTGTTTTCATAAACTTCGCTAAACTTCGTCAGTCGCAAATATTAACTGAATACTGAACGCCAACAAGCGTCGTAGCTCGAGCGCACAAGTAAAGATGAGCTAGCAATCAACCTAACACATTTTCTTCTTTTCGGTCAACGTTTATATTTCGGAAAATCTGTTGATGCATTCAACGATTCAACTTATTTTGCCACAAACGTTGCCGACCAAACATTTTTTCAACGATCAACGAACGAGCCTTGATCGTTGAAAAAACGGTTGATAGATTCTGTGCGTTTATCGTTCAAATGGTTTTCGTTTTTATTAAAAAAGAAGTTGATGCAATCAACTAGTTTCGCAATGAATGTAGTTGAACGATCGTTGAAACAAACAGTTGATGCAGTTCACTAGATCTGATGTGAACACGGCTATGGGATGAGAGAAGCATTGTTGAATTTTTTTCATGTTTCGTTTTGATCGTTGTTCGTTGATCGTTGCGGAAACAGTTGATGAATGTGTTGAAAAAAACAGTTGATAGAATTAACTTGTTTTTCTATAATGAGAAAACAGTTTATCAGTTAATTGTAGGAAAACTGTTTAAAAAACAGGTTCGTTGAATCAACGAACATCCCCAGTTTCTTGACTTTGTTTGTTGCTTGGTGACTGCATTTCTGAGAAGTTGGGTACGAAACTCTTCTGACATGAGCGTAGGTCCGCCTACCCAACTTGTTTTTACTAATCAAAGTAAAGGAATATTCAATAGAAATTTTTTGATTCAATTGCTTCGACAGCTTTTACGAATATAAATCAACATCGAAATAACGTTTTAAAAAATCAATTTAGTTTTTGAAAACTTTTGATAGGAGTGATTTGAAATGCATCTTTACGTAGCAAATGCTAGGCGTAGAAACCTTTTTCTCTCCTTTTACTCACATCAATGTCAATAAAATACTTTGATAGTACAATATTAAACAGAGCTGCAAGTGAATAAAACTTACATAAATCTTGTGATATTTTGTACTTATGAGAAATATACGTCAAAGTTTTTCA
Organism: Odontomyia ornata; assembly: GCA_963969285.1. NCBI lineage: Eukaryota > Metazoa > Arthropoda > Insecta > Diptera > Stratiomyidae > Odontomyia > Odontomyia ornata. The sequence continues at coordinate 157,458,484 of OZ017740.1, forward strand.
AAGAAAAGAAACGTATTTAATATTGTAGATAAGATACTATATTTTTTAAGGTCCCTTTTTGAGACAAAATGTCTTTAATGGATTGAGCTCTTTAATGAATTGAAGTTTACATTTTATCGGATATTGTTTAGTTTTTGGTACTCTTAGACTTTGATAACCATTTCCAACACTGGTTAAAATATTTGACGCATTTTTAGTGTCATTAATAAGGGAATTTTATAGTTTGTGTGTTCAACAATCCATTCATTAGCACATTGCAGACAGTTCCTCAGAAGTTAGCTAAAATCTTCAGACGAATATCAAAAAGGTTCTCTCCCTGAGGTGAAAAAGTTTCACCAAACCTAGTTAGTTTTATTGGTACTCGTATGCTCGGTTTCTCTTGAAACAGCTCTTAAAATGACAACACGCACGACAAAGTATCTGAAAAATTGGTGGCTGAAATATAAGAAATCAAAACTCTTTCGAAATCGATTCCAAAGTAAATGAGGCATTATAAAAACTTTTAGAAAAAAAAAAAAAACGACTTCGAAATGCCCTAAAAAGGATGAAATAAATTTTATGGCAGTGGTGTCATATCATATTTTCCCCCATTTTTTGCGATGGTGCAGATGTTGGAAGTATTTATGTTGAAATGGGGAAATTGTTTTGGCACCGCTTTCATAAAATTTATTTCATCCTTTTTAGGGCATTTCGAAGCCGGATTTCATTTTTTTTTTTCAAAAAAGTTTTTTATTTCACCCTTTTTAGTGGCAAATTTATTCATTTCAAACCTTTCAAAACACAGTTTCTTGAATACATTGTATCATGTACTCGTATATTAAAATATAATTTTTTAACTGCAATGCAAAAACCATTACGGCTAAAATCTGCAGCGTTCATAGGAATCGAATTTAATTCTGGTACATTTAATACATGTTCTCATCAACGTCTACCTTGATTTTGGATTTCATAAAAATACAATATAGATTGTATTTTCGAATTACGAATTTTGCCTAGCCGCCATTTTTATATTCTGACCTGACTCTGAAGTGCTTTTTTATCGTTCAAACTTTTTCGACCTTTTGTTTCAAATTGTTCCACTTGGGTTTTTTTTTATTGTGAGCTTTATCACACAATTGAATAATTTCTTGTACCAGTTTTAGTACAATCCGGCCTATACTATGCTCAGAACAGACATATTTCTGAAAATTTGCGAAAATCGAAGCAAAGTTGCGACCCCCAGGGACATTTTTTATATCCTATCTAGATACAACCAACCACACATATATATATATATATATATATATATATATATATATATACAGGTATATATATTATGTATACATATATAACTATATATATATATATATATATATATATATATATATATATATATATATATATATATATATACATCTATACATACAATATATGCATGTATATATATATATATATATATATATATATATATATATATATATATATATATATATATATATGTAACATATATATATATATATATATATATATATATATATATATATATATATATATATATATTTATTTATTTATTTATATATATGTGTTATATATATTTGTATCGACATATGTATTTATATATCTAAACATAAAGTTTGCTCCGGAATGAATCTCAAGAAATTTACTTAAAAAGTTCCTTCTTAACCGTATCACTCGTTCACTTTTATTCAATACCCATCGCCTTCGTTTTCAGTTAACTATCGCACCTCATTTTCATGAAACTTTCAATATAATTATACCCTATAGTTCAATGAAAACTTATGCATTTTCATATGCATCTGTAAAGTTATGATCAGTTATAGAAAGAAAAGTATCTCTTTGGTTGCGCTTCTCGCCGGTCTTTAGTATGGAAATAACTAATGTTAGTTTTCTGTATTATATTAACTGGAAAGCAACGAATCAACTCTATAATTTGTAATCACTCAATCCTTATTATTTCTTCGGGGAATTTTATCAGTCCTTTATGTAACGTTTACATATAAGGATATAAGAAGGATCATTTACGAAGCTCATCGGTAAGCGAAGGATGAATTTGGAAGAGAATAGCATCCTGAAATGTTCCCTCTAACTATGGTTGAATTGTATTTATGTCACATTTAGAAGTAATTTATTGGTTATTTCCGGTAGAAATGATTGACTAAAATTTAAAGTTTATGCAGAAAATTAGGGATACTGATCATTTTTATCATCCGCCACCAACGGACTCAGTATCTCCATCAAATCCTTGAAGAGTGCCAACTAATTGGCACTTTTCGTGCGAAAGACTATTTAAATTCAATTTCTCGACATCAATGTATCATATTGAATTGTTAATATCTACAGAGTCCTTAGAAGGATTACAATTCTGTTCCGAAACATTTTAGATCAATATGTTGTCCTTCATTTGAAACCTCTGCAATCAAAATCCTTACACCCGTCGATCAGTTATGCTGAAAAATCCGGGTGAAAGTCGGAAATTTTTAAGTTTTAACGGTAAAAGTCCTTTACCATTACTTGAATTTTTTATCCTTTTAACGGGACCTAACTCGAAGAAAGATGTTTCATTTGTCAAAAACAGGAGTCTTCTATCTATCTCCGTTTAAAAGTTATGCGTGAACATACAAAAAAAGCAAAAAAAATATACGTGATAAATTGATAACCTTCCTTCTTTTGGAAGTCGGTTAAAAATATCGAGTTGAGAAATAAATCAGTAAAATATTCGAAACTAAAAAATTAAGAGCAGACGCTGCTTGACACCAATATAAAATCAAACAAAATCTATAAAATCAAACAGTGCACTGGTTGTGGTGTCTTCGAGTATGTTCAAGTTTTGTGTCGACGGGGTGCATTGTACAGAAATTCGGAAATTCAGAGATGAGTGTCGTAGTTTACCTGTTGTACGGTGGAGTGTTGCGGTTATTATTGGTTGAAACTGACGTTGGGCTCGAAGTTCTGCATTACCAGTAGTTCTGGAGGATAGATTTTATAATAATTTGCTTGATTGCTTTACGGCGGAGTTACTCAGAGCAGCAGTCAGTAGTGGTCTAGGTGAAACCTCGCCCCACGATCGCCTTGAAAGTCACAATTGTGCCGTAAAATACGAATGTCGGGTGCGGATCACTCGGATAAAAAGGAAAACATGAAATAAAACATCAGGTACCGACTCTCGTGGCGACCAGCCAATCGTCTATTGAAATCCCAATTTTTGTGTTTTTGGTCTTGACTGAGACCTGACTCTGCCAAATCAATCAAATTGCCTGGCAAATGAGTCTTTTGTGAACACATTTCGGGTGATGAAACACAAGCAACAACACAAAAGCGATCAGCAGTTATTCGCGAATAGACTTGTTTTGGAAGCAGACTGCAAGTATCCGAGGAAAAACTAAGTGCAAGGAGCTGTTTAGGTTTTATTACCTCATCAAGTCTAACGTAAAGCTCGCCGGCAGATTAAAGCCCCAACGAATTTTCATAAAAATTCCAGAGCACTTTCCGTGAGCTCTTGTTAAATATTCAAACACTTAACGTGCAGGAAAATTTCGTTCATCGTTGGATCCACCTGCCATCAATATTGGAATTAATATCAGTCCCCAAGGTCGCAACGCGTGCTCGTATTTTAAATTAGTCAATAATTGATTCGCTTTAAAATGAATCTTTCGAAATTTTCACCTTCAATTTGATAGCGAAGAGGACTTAAGGAAACAATTATCTCATAGTGAATAAGGATTTTATGTAAGTAGAATTTTAAACCTACCTTAGCTATATGAAATACATAAACACTTAGACAAATATATAAATACTTAGACAATTGATAATACGTGCTGAGTTCTACAATTAAATACTAAACTTTTGATGTCTGAATGAGAATGAAAATGAGAATAATTGTCAAATAAAAAGAAAAATTTAGGTTCTACTCAATATATTCAAAATATTATGAACCAACTTTTCGTGTAAATCTGGTTTCACTAAAACATGAATATAAATTAAAATTTTCAGGAGGATGCCCTATTCTTAGTTGGGGTTTGTAAGTGTTCGGATTAAATACAAAATTGTCTCGCATCCCATGCACGTTAATTGATCATTGGTGTCAATTTCCATAGTTCATCTCTTCGGTAGGTTGCCTCGGCCTTTGACCACTTTTGTTGGTTCGATTGTACGTTTTCTCGATTATCGAACAATTTGTGAATGCGAAATTTGTAGTGGGCCCTTGTGCTGGGGAAAAAGAACCCGCCCCACGACGCTTGCCTGCAAGCGCATTCACGCATCTTCAGAAAAGGCCAATTCCGGCGAGCATTAATACTGTCGCGTGTTATGGTTCGCAGCCTGTAATTTTAATGTTTCAGGAAAGTGAAAACGCACGGTCTTTTAAATTAAGTTAAAAGAGTTTTTTTGCTAACTATGCACAATCATTAATTTAACTTTTTCACAATCGTATTTTCATCTAACTTTCACTGTCTCTCAATTTTTATTTTAACTGTCTATTACTAAAATCACTTCACAATCAATCAATGTCGCTTTTAATTCGCACTCCACACCTTTCGCAGTTTTAATATCGCGGTTTTACTATCTCCCCCATTCATTCAGCTCGGTTTTATATAGGGTCTCTAGTCATTCATCCATTTCTCGTACATTGGTGAATTCCCGGGCTTTATCTGCGTCTTGCCTCCTTTTCCAATGATGGTCGAGAGTGGCTTCCAAAGTCGTGATGGTGGAAACAGGCTAGTAGCTGCCGATGACTTCTCCTGCCTTGAGGCTGGGGGTCGAGTCTGCGGTGTTAAGGACTCTAACCGACACGTATCCGTTCGTTATAGATCGTACAAGGCTTCATCCTACAATTAAACTGTGCGATGCCGATGTGTCTGTTAACTCTATCAGATAAGATCGGTGGTCTCCAGAATTACCATCAAGCTTGGCTCATACAATGCTCTCGGAAGATTTCGGTATATTCGTGTCGGTACATATGTTACCACCACATTCATCGTGGGAATTTGGACGCTGGGATCCTCCTTCAATACTTTGACACCTCACCATTTCAATAACCGTTTGGCCAAATCCAACGTGATTTCATGTTGTCGCAGAAAATCTATTCCGAGAATGCAGTCATCCATAATGTTCGCGACCAGAAAATTATGTCGGAACACAAGGTCTCCCAACTGTATCTGGAGGTTGACCTCTCCATGAACAGATGCAGTTTCCGCCGTGGATTTCCGTAGTGAGAAAATCCTTTCCTTGTGAAGTAGTTGTTGCCTCACTAGGTCTGGTCGGATAATTGATTGGGTTGCACCAGTGTCGATTGTTATGGTGCAATGTTCTCCATCTCCATGATGTAGTCTTGACACAGTGATGGTGGTGCTGGGGATGTCAATCCTCCTAGCCAACCTCTGCCCAACGAAGTTGGCTCTTACATGTTTTCCCACCCTTCAGTTTGAAGGGCTTTAATTCTGGGTTCCTGACTCGGTCTGGGTCTCCTCCTAGTTGCACACGTAGTGCAATCATTCGGTTTTATTCTCTTCTTACAGTCTGTTTGCAGGTGCCTCTTCTAGGTGCGCCATTTACCTACGAGTCTCGCTCAATTTTCACGCACTCTTACCTGTACTTGTCTGTCACTACCTCGTGAACCCGGGAAGTGGTACAAGACACATTCTTTGATGCCTCAAAGCTCTAACTATAAGCCTAAACCGTTTGCTTTTGAGCTAAATGCACGGCTTGTTGTAATTTCTGGTCTTTTAATCCGCTGATAAATGCTTCTGCTGCTGCCTCATTTCGATGTTCTGGGTCATAGGCTGGGAAAGCCAAAAGTGCCAGTCGCTCTATGTCTTCGGCTAGCAGCTGTAGGGTTTCAGCAGACTACTGCATCCGATGCCGTGGCTGCGACCGATAAATCTGCTTCAGATGATCGTCTCTATAAAACATGTCGAGTGCATTCAGTATTGCAGCCGGGTTTAAATGCAACTCAACGGGAAAAGTCTGCAAAAGCTCGGCAGCTGGGCCTCTTAGAGCAAGAATTAATGCAGTTGCTCGTTTCTGCTCATTCCAGTAATTAATCCTGGCGGCGGCTTCAAACTGTGTTTTGTAAATACTCCAGATCGTTTGCCCGTCGGATATTGGTAGTTTCACACTTCTGGATTTGCTTTGCGCTGAGGTTATTAGCGGAGTTGGTGAGGTGGTTACTACTGCCTACACTGCTTCCAATTCCTTTTTTATTTTTTCCATCTCCTGGTTCATTTTCTCCTCGACCTGGCTTACCTTCTCCTCGACCTGGTAGACCTTTTCCTCGACGCATTTAATTTGTTTGTTTAGACTACCGAGTTCCGCTTTTATTTCGGTTGACTGTAGTTGCACTTCATAGATTTCAAGCGCTTATTGGTCCAGCTTCGCTGATTGTTCATTTTGCTTCGCAGTTAGACTGGATGACTGCTCATTTAGCTTCACTGATTGTTTATTTAGCTTCGCAGTTAAATTAGAGAACTGTTGTCGCTGCTCTTGCTGCTTCAGCATTAACATTTGCACCAGCGCATTTTCTGGCTTCTTTGATGGAATTTCTGCTTCTCCACCTTCTGTGCCTTTTCCCGCATCAGAGGGCTCACCCGAATTCAGATGCACGCCTTCCGACTCGATCGTGTCACGCAAGCGTGCAATCAGTATGGCCTTTGCACCTTGTGTGGCCAGATTTCGCTATTCCAACTCCTCCTTGAGTTCCAATATGATCAATTCATTAATTTGTTTTTGTAAGCTAGGTGGCATTTTTATTGTTTCAGCTATTTTTCCACTAGTTTCTACGTTGAATTTTACTATTGTGCACTATAATAATGTTCAAATTTTCACTTTCAAAGTTTTTTTCTCTCTTTTTGACACCACTGTCACGTGTTATGGCTCGCGGCCAATAATTTTAATGTTCTGGAAAGTGAAAACGCACTGTATTTTAAATAAAGTTAAAAGAGCTTATTTTCTAAAAATGCACAATCATTAATTTAACTATTTCACAAATCGCATTTTAATCTAACTTTCTTTTCTCTTTGTAGCCCTACAGCCCCTTTCGGGCCTTCGCTTAGAGATAGTTCGAGTATCTCATTGTCATGATCAAATGTATCGCCACTCCACAAGGTGATATGATCATTATCATGCTGTGGTTGAGACAGTGAAAGTTAGATTCAACTCAACGTATCATAATTGGGTGGAATCTAACTTTCACTGTTTATCAATTTTTTACTTCAACTGTCTATGACTAAAATCACTTCACAATCAATCAATATCGCCTTTAATTCGCACTCCACACTTATCGCAGTTTTACTATCGCGGTTTTACTATCTCCCCCATTCATTCAGCTCGGCTTTATATAGGGTCTCTAGTCATTGATCCATTTCTCGTACATTGGCGAACTACCTGGAATATTCGAGAAATCCTGAATGGCCGCAGTGGCGTCACTTTTAGATGTTGATTATGCTTGGTCGATTCTTATGCTTTCGAGTACATTCGTTTGTTGATCATAATGTCATTGATAGTTGTGACAACAATTGTGACAGTAGCTCGTAGAAATATTTGGACATGCAACAATATCTTCGTTCGCTGCGGCAACAGACCATCGGTGCAGTCCTTGACGGACAATTAGAACTTTTTCAAGCATATAAATGTCTTAATAAAATCGGTATTCGTCTTTTAGTCGGTCCGTGCGTCACTGCAAGTTTTCTGTGGAATTACGTATATAAGCTAGAACCATTGGACTTTCTGAAAAGCTAAGAAATGGTGGTAGAATGCTTGTTTCTTACTCGAAATTTTTTTCAAAACATCTTAAAGAATTCTTCACAAATCCCCCTAAACATTTTTTTGCGGAAGACAGTCTTGAGCTCGATTAGATCTTTCAGTGTCGGGTTTAACACGTTCCATGTCCTGTGAGCCACATATGTACCACAAAGCGTGCCATCTTAACGTCTTACTCCGTTCGTGATATACATGTGATTCAGGAGTCGCATATAACTTTTGTAGTGAATATTTGTATGAAACTTGCTGGGACTGTATTGTTTTCGGTTTGAGCTTACTAGGACGGTAATCAAGTTTAGAAATGAAGTAAAACATACCATGAAAATTATTTATTGCTTGAGGAAAATTCAAAATACAAAAATAGAATTTTGGTGACAATGATTATAATTCTATCTTATTTTACATATGTTTTATCTTAAAACAAGGCAAACAATAGCTTTTTTTTTTTCATATTACACATTCTGTATCAATTCTTTTTAGTTTTTTTGCAGCACTTTCTCTATTTTCACTCGATTTTCGTAAATTGTCATAGTACCCAGGAAAAAGTTTTCTTTCAATTTCGCCATCATCTTTCCGCTCAATTTTCGACAGAAAATGATCAGATGAAACGGATCCAGGCCATAGTGGTATAGATGTACTGGTATCAGGTTGATGATCTAATATTAGAAATTCTCGTAGGATATTTAGTTGCGCCTGCATCACGGTCCCGGCCCCATTTTCTTCAGCTTGATGGCCCAAGGAAGATCCATCCTATTTGCGCGCAGAGTGCCACATAAATCTGTTTTTCTCTGTAATAAGTATTTAGCTAAGCCAACGTTTTGTAAAAATTGTCGCACACAATAATGCGTCCTGCTTGTAATAAATAATTGCACAAAATCGCTGCTACACTTCCGGGCTTATCCAGATCCTCAATATCAGGGTCACGTCCTATATAGAGTATTTAATCCCAGACACATCATTCTTGTGTGCACAGTTTGTATATCTTGAGACCATATTTATGAGTTTTCGAAGGATTATACTGTCAGAAAGATATCCTGCCTCTAAAAGGCAGCATAGATTCATCAATGACTACACATTTTCCTGGTGTTAGTAAATATTTCCAGTTATTGATAACTGGTTGAAGAAGTGACTTTATTTTGAAAAGTCGGTCTGTTACATCTCTGGGTGCTGTATTATCAACAAAGTGCCAACAGCGAAGTATTGTACTGAAGCGATTATATGACATGTTTACGTTGTGACATATTGGATGATAATATATTGGATCTACTATAGTTTCCAATATGATTCTAAACTAGGAAATTTCACAATACCCATTAGCATGTACAAACCTATAAATTTCAGCATTTCTTTCTGTGTCACATTTGTCCATCTGTTCATGCGGCTAAATTTTGTAAACTCATTATTCTGCTTCAGTTTGTTTGCATACAAGTTAGTTTGCGTTATCATAAGATCCAAAAACTCATCAGTCAAACATTTTCTATGAATTGATAGTAGAGAATGTTCGCCCTGGAGATGAATGGTTGGAGATTCGATAACATGCTGCTGTCGCGACAACGGTTGTATTATTTCACTCCAACCATTTCCTTCGTCTATTTGATTTATCTCTTGTGCAGTTCGATGCATGACTTCCTTAGCTGTCAACTTCTTCGAGTTAGTGTTCGTGCGGCCAAATTTTCAGAAAGATCGCTCATGTTTGCTTCTGCAATAGAGACATTTCTTGTTTCATCAACAAATGGCATGTCATTTGTTGACATAACACTGTCTGAATCAGAAACATAATCCGGAATAAAGTCGGGATCGGCGATATCGTCATCACAAAAAATACTTTCTTCTCGAACATCTTCACCTGAAACCGACTCGTTTTCACTGAAGTCAAAGTCCCTATCCTCTAAAATACGTGTCACTTCTTCATCCCTAAGACCTCGATTACGCGACATCTTCAAACAAATCACAGAATATACGACCACAAAACCGTAAACCACAATGCTCACAACCAAAGCACTTAGCACACAACTGAAACTGAATGTTATCATGTTAAACATATACTAGTATACACATAATAGCCATAAAATACCGACACAAAGTAACGCGGAATGAGAAAATGTAGTGTGAATGATATATGGCTCACGAACGTGCTGAGCCAAAAACGTCTCCCCAAGCCCGTGAGCCACATATGTTTCACGGAAATAAAACCTACTACCCGATCTACAATTTTTTTTTGTTTAGTAGATTGTGTTTTTAATTCTATATATAGAATATTAAAAGCAAAAAAAAATGATTTGGACTTACGGAGTATTTCAATATTATCTTCGGGACAGGGAACGCGTTAAATATATAGTATACTCGTACTTTCGATGTCGGGGTACACAGGTGAACGAAAAAACGCTAAAAATGGGTTCCTTCTACAGGCGATTGGACATCTGTGCACCATAAAATCTGAACAAAATTATAGAGGTAAGTGTTGATTAGTGTTTAGGTAAAAAATAATTAAAAAGCCGAAATTATTTCAACTATGTCGATAAAAATTTAATTTAGAAATTATATAGTTTCCCGAATAAAATAGTGCAAGTATCCTTAAAATCAATAAATCTACGCTACCCGATAAATATTCATTAGATTGTTATATTCTCCTTATTTATATGTAATCGTATGATAATATCTGACGGAATTACATGGAGTCATTTGAATTTCTTAGTAGCAACGATGCGATGCGATCAACTCATTTATTACTGTTCGCTAGAATTTTCATGAAAATTTCTAAAAGATGCCCATCATGAATATTTTTAAGAATTCGTTCAGGCGTTCACCTAAAGCGAATATGAGTAAAATGATGTATTTTTCCCCCAATTCAAGTATTTATTGGAGAATGTACATGCCAACCGAGTATCGAGTATAATCATGATTGGCTTCAGGTCAAGGCTTATATTCATACGTTAAATACAAACCCTTTCTAGTAGATTCTATCTATTAGCTTGTGAAAACTATACTTATTGCAAAGTCCTTTTAAGTAGAGCGCTCTTTTGCTAGGTTAATGCTTATCAAGCATTAAATATCTAAGTCATTGTTAGAAGCCTAGAAGAGTTTGCTATCGTAGCCTAGAAGCAGCGACCTTGACCATGTGGTGGGTGTTTTAATTTCACATCGTTTCCAGGATTACAAATGCTTAGACTACTTCTGCGTAAATTTCTTGGATTTTCATTATTTGGAGCGCACGTATGTAACATATATGCTGAATGAATGAATAAATGCCCCATATTTTAGGAGGTGCGATTGAAAGCTAGAGCTATCCAGGAGCCAAGGCTACGTTCATGGCTCAATAATTAATTTCTTTATTTAATCATTACGAACATGTCAGAAGCTCATGCCATCATAATGAACTTACAACAAGTACTAGATTTGTTTTTCAATCAAAATTAAGCAAAAGTCTCAGATCATTGTAACATCTTGGTTAATATTGTTCGATGTGGTAACCCTCGATTTACAATGGATTTCATTCAATGTTCAGTCAGAGATAATCTAAGGAAAAATTAAAGATACAAAGATCGTGTCTTGCGGATAGTGACGCAGCGTTGGGCATTTTACCGACCAGGTGTTTTCAGAGTGCCTGTCCCACAGGTAGGTGCACGTTTGGGTAACGAATATACTTGGTCTGCTCCTCGCAACGGCCATAGCTTGCCGTTGAAATGAATATGAAGACAACTTTTGCTACGGTGACGACTGGATCTAAGACGATTGCTGGGTGTGGCATGGTCAGCTCAAGAAATAGATTTTCCGATGTCCAAGGTTGATCAAATATCGAAAAGCCATTCATCGTGCGATTCATTCAAAATTAGATACGAAATGGATTATAAACCACTACCGTAGGATTGCAAAATACTACAGCAACGCCATCAGGCTCTTTTTGACTGGATATTGGGTTCGGATACGGTTTGTAGGAGAAACGAGACTAAATAATACTTCCATCCCATCACGCTGTTTAGGCCTCATTGGAAAGTTTTGGTTCGAAATTTTGACTAACAAATTTATATTTTAACGCAAGGAAAATATTAGATGACTTCCTACTTCAAAAGAAAGTCTTAAAGCATACGATTGATTCCATGAATTGTCACGAGAGTATTGGCGCTACTCACCTAATATACTAATTTTGGCAAACAATGGCTGATCGAACATAAGTTGGATGTCAGTAGCTGCAATTGTGTTTTTAATATTTGAATTGCCTTCGTTGCCCTCGGGATCTATGGCAATACAATGCGGTAATTTTGCCGTCTTATTGTTTTGTAATTTTATATGAATTTGATCAGATGAATTACAAATCATTTCAAGGATTATCCGCCCAATGAAGCAAAAAAATATCGTGCGTGTGAGGCTTTTGTTAATCACGGATGTTATATTGGTACTTGGTATTCATTGTATTTGACTAAGATAATCGCGAAATTGCCGAAAGAGTATTTCATCATTCAAACATGCTGAGACACTTTGTTCATTTTAAGACTCGGAAAACAGTTAATTTTTTTGAAAAGCAAACAATTTTTTAATTATTTCTCGAGTGTTTCATTTCAATATCATCCTCAGATTAGGCAGAATAAATCAGTTAATTGATGCCTTTATATAAAAAGCAAAATACGAGTATTTTAATTAGCTGACGAAAGAGTTCAAGAACGATATTTACATCGCAATTTGAATATCATATTTTGCACAGAAAAAGAAGATCACTCGTTTTCTGCGGTTTTTGCATGGAAGAGATGGGATAGGCTGTGCGGGACGCGTTTCAGAAAGTCTTTTTGGAGAAACTCTTAGATTAGTTGACAAATGAAACCATTGAGGGCTAGCATTCCTTCCCTCTTACTCTCCACCCGCTAGAAAAGAGTTCGCCACAACTGAATGGCAACTTGAGGTATGAAATAACGAAGGCGAGTTCAAAGTAATATGTCGAATGGCTCCGGGATGGGCTTACAGATTGATAGGGAACGTATTTGGTAACAAGAACAGGTATGCACCTCAGGAGAACTCCCACTCTGAGTGTCAACAGTCTCCACTTTCCTACCAAAAAAAGTTAATCTCATTGAAATTGTCGCGGACTCCACGTCTTGTCTATCTGCAAGCTACATCAAATGTTCTGAGTATCAATATAAGTTCGAATAATCAAACTTAGTTGAAAGGTCAAAAGCGGTAATCTCTCAAAGTTTTAAACCTTATCGACAATTTCAAAGGGAGTTCCTCGTTGTCTGAAGTAACCTCTGTAGTGATTTAAATAATTAGGTTGGCCCATTAAGGACAGGAGCAAAACAAGGATTTGAGTTACAAAACCTTGCTTGACGACGCGCATACGTACTGGCAGCTAAGTTTGTGTGGTGTCAGGAGGCGAGTCTTTTTTGTCAGCGTTAAGTCTACGCTACAAAAATATTTTCATGCGCACAATTTAACAGATAACATGGCCTGACGAAAACCAAAAGGGGTCTTAATATTCTTTGCCTAACTTACTGAAGACACAAGCCATCCTTCCGTTTTCATCGGAGAAGCTAGCTCCTATGAAAAAATGGGGAACCGGATAGATTTGTTGCCCCCACGCGCCGTTCCAACCGGACGAAGCCCAGATGACTAGGCTCATCTTCAGGGGCCTATCATCTCTTGGCGTAGAAGCCCCTAATCCAACGAAGAAGGAGACAACCCTGTGAAATTTCCATCAGAAGACGCCGGCACTCACGTGGCGGCTTCTCACTCCTTTCAGGGCGAAAAACAAGACCCATTTTTTTCTAAGTCCATTCAATAATCAGTTTCATTCATAAGTATACGTAATAATATAAGGCATTAACTCCGCCGTAGACGCTCCGAAGCCCGTTTGAGAAAGGAGAAGGGAACCTCTTGTTTCCCCACCCTATAGTTTTCATGATTCCTCATCCTGAACTCCCCAATTAAATGGTAGTAAATGCTCTCGAGGTAGCTCATCGGGCTTACTGGTTCCCCAATAATGGGACATTAAATGCCGAGAAATGCTAATTACTGTAAACACATCTACAGCTCCGCTATCGAATCCTACTTACACTTCCTTTGTGGGGACATAAGAGCATGAAAGTGAATCTTCCACGCCTGATAACAGAACTGACGTAAGAACCCTGCCACCGCAATGGAAGTTGGGTGACGGGCTGACTCCTTGTCCCTGGAAAGCCTTAAAATGTTTCAAAACCTGCAGAAAGGCCTCGGAATGGGTTGGACTCACGGCGACGACCTCGCAAACGAAAAAAAGAATATGACATTGTATCCTGAAATGTCAGATCACTCAATTACCTAGGCGCTGTTGAGGACCTTTTACAATAGGCCAGTCAATATTAACTAAAAATACTGGTAAGCCAGGAAACGAATTGGACTGGAACGACATTCAAGACATGAGATCGCACACAATATTCAAAAGTGGGAAGCCTGCTGGAAAACGAAAATTTGGAGTGGCCTTCATTGTGGATAGGGAGTTCAAATCGCACGTTATTGTTTTTAGGCAATAAACGAACGGTTGTGTGCGATCCGTATAAAAGCGAATTTTTCCAAATCTGGCTGATAAACGTTGATTCCCATACTGAAGAAAAAGACGAAGAAACGAAGGAATCGTTTTACAATCACCTGGAAAAACTAGTCAAATCATTGCCTACAAACGACACAGAAATAATTCTGGGTGATTTCAATGCTAAGGTTGGCAATGAGCCATCTCATCGTGGAACGACTGGAGGATATAGCCTCCATGATGAAACAATGACAACGGCCAGTGCCTGATTGACTTTTCATGTAGCAGAAATCTAATCATACGTTCGACTTGCTCATTCATAAAACGGCCCAGGTATCACCGGATGGCAACATTCAAAACCAGATTGATCATGTTCTGATCCAACAATGTTAGGCCTCGAGCATACTTGACGTCCGTACATACCAAGGAGCCAATTGTAGCTCAGATCATTACTTGATCAAATTAACGTATCGATGTCATATGTCAAAAGCAGATTCGGCGAAAACTGGCCCGCTACAAAAATTTGACATCAAAAGGCTCCAAACGGCGTCTGTGGCCAAAAATTTCACAGAGACCCTCGACAACCAGCTGGCTCCCATCTTATCAGACGCATCGTTCAAGACAAGCAACTAGCTCTGGATGGAAGTGAAAATGAAAATTGAGACCGTGGCAGAACAGACGGCTGAACTTCAAGCCCGGCGCAAGAGAAACGATTGGTTCGATGATGAGCGCCAAAATGCGTTTGATGAAAAGAATCAGGCGTACAAAATATTTTCAAAGATCTAAGAAAATAAAATCGGATCATATGCCAACAGCATTATTGAGGAGTATCGAGGTGGTTTTTGAGCAGGTAGGTCGACAATAGACCAATTATTCACAGTCAAGCAGGCACTTGAAAGATGCTGGGAGTTCAACATAGACGTATACCAAATTTTCGTTGAACTCAAGCAAGCATACGACAGTATTGACCATAACGTACTGTACCAAATAATGCTTTGCTTTGGCATCCCAGTCGAATGATTCAATCCTACCAAAATGACACTGACATCGACGACCTCCCATTTTCGCATCAATAACGAACTCACCGATGCCTTTCACACAAATATCGGACTAAAGCACGGAGATGGGCTGGCCCCATCGCTATTCAATTTGGCTCTGGAGTACATCATACGGAAGCTACCTGTCGATACGTGAGGTGCATTTCTATATAAGTCGGGCCAAGTAGTAGCCTATGCGGGTGAAATCAATATTCTGTCATGGTCATTAACAAATGCCAACGAACTCTTCCTAAAACTCATGACGCAGTCGAGGAAAAATACCTCAAATACACAAAATATCACACTTGGCGAATACAGTATCCAGAACGTTGGCAAATTTGTTTATCTAGGCGCCAAAATAATGAAAACGGGTAATGAAGAATACAGCTTGCCGAGAAATACAGCTTGCAAATAAAATATTTTATTCAGATTTGACGATCTTGAAGACCAGCTGCATACACAGGAAAACAAAGATCTAAGTATACAAATCTGTGATAAGACCTGTGTTATGCTATGGATGTGAAACATGAACCCTAGCCCAAGCATCCGCAAATATATTGAACGCCTTTGAGCAACGGGTCCTGAGGCGAATAATCGGAGCGAAGCTAAATGAGGACCAATGGCGAATTCGATACAACCATGAGCTGTATAAAATTTTTGACGGGCCAGAATTCTCAACGATTGTAAGACTGTGGAAGCTGGAATGGGCTGGATACATAAATCTTATGGACGAACAACGGATACTCAAGAAGGATTCCTTGGGAGAACTGAAGGCTGAAGACCAGTGGGGAAACCGAGGAAACGCTAGTCTGACTTGGTTGATGAAGGCAGTTCATTGTTACTCGGATTTTGAAATCGGAGGACGCGATCAATGGACCGAGATAGTTGGAGGCGCTTTCTGCAGGAAACCAAGGCCTGAGAGGGACTGTAGCACTAAGACAAAGAAGAATATAAGGCTTAGCAATGCAAGTCAACATGCTGGTGATGGACGAAAGAAGAAGCTTAAGGTGACAGTGAACATTTTTTTTTAAAAATAGATCCTTAAACTTTGTTATCAGACATGGGCGTGGATTCTTTGAATTGTCAATCAATGGCGATTCTGATAGCAAGTTACGGTGATATTTGTACAGCAATAGAACATAAGCACAAGATAAAACGTGGCAACATCAGTCAATAAATATTTAGTTTAAGCTACTCACACGCTTATTAAGTATTCAAAAATTTCCTGCGTTGTTAAGGGGATTAAAAGTTAAAAGGGTGGAGTTCATATAACCCTTCTCATTAAAAATTATCATAACGATTCACGCCGCCTATGTGGCAATTATGTTAAACTTTTTTTTAAAGAATAAGGCATATAACAACTAGTGCTCCCGAATATTTTTCATTCGCACAAATTTAGATAAATTTTTTGTGTATTGGTATTATTTGTTTCAGTAACAATTAAAATGCGTTAGATTAAATGGAAGTCAAGTTTATGGTGCAAGGTTTTTTTTTATCGATGGAAGGTATATCAATGGTTGTATGCCTACATATACATTTTCAACACCCCAACTTGCTTAATTATAAGAAGCATTAATCCATTGAATTTAATTCGAAATATATACTTATCTTACAATTATCAGTCCGTTAATTGAATTTAATGTCTGTTTTTATGATTAAGCATATATTATGCGCTTATTAGATACACAAAATAACAGCTTGCTTGCATTGACGCCTTCCGTTAGACAGTCCACAATATTAATGTCAGTAGATACATATTTGACTCGAATGGTACCGTCCAAAACCATGTTCCTTACCAAGTAGAACCAAATGCTGATATGCGTGGTTTTGGGTCGATATGTTTCCTCTTTCGCAATATCTAGCGCGCCTTGATTGTCAGCATGTAACAACACGCTTCCGACTGTTTCGAACTGGCCTAGAAACTGGACGAGCCAAGACGCTTCCTGTGCTGTCGATATCATGGCCATATATTCGGCTTCTGCTGACGAGAGCGCCACCATTTTCTGCCTCTTGCAACTCCAGGATACAGCTCCATCGCCCTAAATGAGCGCTCATCCCGTGCACTAGCACCGGCTATCGACGTCCGATGCCCAGTTGTTTTATGTCGAGTAAAAACATTTTATTATAAAGGGTACCTTGGCCAAGTAATTTGCAATAAATACAGTAGATATCCAACTGCCTCCTGATAAGGCACGTCGTTTAACACATCTCTCCATTCATCGCTGATGGCTTATGTCTTGTATCGGTTGGCGTTGCTACTGCCTTGCATTTGCTCATCCCAAAATGAACCAGTATTTCTTTTGCATATGTTGACTGCTCGATAGAAATACCATCTTCGTCGTACTGAATTGTCAAACCAATACATGTCTTTGCACGTCCTATATACTCGTATTTCATATGTAATTCATCCGTCAGTTTTTTTACTAAATTGTCGTGAGTCTGAACGCACTTCCAAAATACAAGAAAACCGTGTATGTAAATGGTGATTATCAAATTAACATCCTTCATGTAG
The DNA here is from genome assembly GCA_963969285.1 of Odontomyia ornata. Lineage (NCBI taxonomy): Eukaryota > Metazoa > Arthropoda > Insecta > Diptera > Stratiomyidae > Odontomyia > Odontomyia ornata. Next base: position 157,476,278 of record OZ017740.1, read on the forward strand.
TAAACACATGGATCCAACTTTGACTTGACCATCATCCATGATCCAGACATTCATTCCACTGTCTGCCACTCTATTTTAGGGCATACGTCGCCTTCTTTAACTAACATACATCTAACTATTAAAACACGTTAGATTAAATGGAAGCCAAGTTTATTGTGCGAGGCTTACAAGCAGACTGACTAATAGTAGCGGGTAGTTTATCGATGGTACATCAAAATGTGTGTGTCTTCATATAAATTTGCAACAAAATTGTTTTTTTTTCTAGTATAGTTGCGTTTAGTTGTATAATCATGTAGCTTGCTATATAATAGTTTGCTTTGTAATAGCTTGCTATATAATAGAATAATCATGTAGCTTGCGATATTTTTGAATGAACAGTATCTTAAAATTTATTATTGATCATTGTACTTGCATACCTCGTCAATGATTTCAAGATTTAGTAAAAGAGATCATTGAATATTACAAAACAAAAGTTAAATCAAGAGAGCCATTCTTAGTGAACCAATTTTCAATGGTGTATTCCAGAGTGAAATGTAATTATTTACATACTCAAAATGCATTACAGTACAGTGCAGTCAATAAAGCTAATAAGAAATCAGAATCCCCTTCGTTTAAGCGTTTATAAGCTATGCAATCAACTTTAGTCCTTGGGATTTTTACATTTTGGTGTTTTGGATACATATTTATAACTATGAATAAAGTTAATAAAAATTTATATTAAAACAACGGCACTGCAATGCAATAACATAAGAGCTGAATGATATAAAGCCCATAGTCAATTATTTTTACAGCAAGCATCAATGACAAAATGTCCACTGAAACAGTCGGGCTGCCTTGGCCATTTCTTTGATCTCCCTGGGCCATGGGAGTGGCTCATCTTCTTCAAGACTAAATTGTTTGTTAATTGGAGAAGTGTGTATGCTTCTCGTTAGGTTAGCATCTGATGAGTACTTCGACGACAAAATTTCAAAAACAATTTTTCATACATTTCTCCCAGTGCAAAATTTTGTTTGATGAGTAAATTTTTGCTGTTTTGGGGTCCGGGGATGTTGACATCTCATCACATAAATATAACTTAATGGTTCTACTTCTTTGTAGCACGACAACCTATCTCGGGGCTCCACTTACTACAAATAGTGCCTCCACCTGCCTCAGTCTATTGACCGCATCCTCCAATTTCGAAATACGGGCAGCGATGAACCGACATTACCGGTTCTCATTATTTTGGTGCCTCAATACACAGATTTTGATATTGTATTCACCAAGTGTAAAATTTTGGGCTTTTGCGATATTTTACCTCGACTGCGTCATGAACTTTGTTATGTTCTAATCGATTTGTAGCCCTAATAATTTTGCTTCGCTGTCGAGTTTCAGGAAAAGTTCTTTAGCGGTTGTTAAAGACTATGACAAAATGTTGATATTGTCCACATAGGCTACCACTTGGCTTGACTTGTATAATGATGTGCCTCTTGCATCGACGGGCAAAACGGTAAATGCAGGAATCAAAATAATGAGAACCGGTAATGAAAGAGACAATATACGCTGAAGAATACAGCTCGCAAATCAAATATTTTTTCAATTTTGACGATGTTGAGGACCAGCTCCATACACAGGAAAACAAAGCTCTAAGTATACAAATCAGTGATAAGACCTGTGCTTTGCTATAGCTATGAAATATGGACCCTAACCAAAGCATCTGCAATTATGTTAAACGCCTTCGAAAGACGGGTCCTGAGGCGAATAATCATAGCAAAATTAGACGGGGTTCAATGGTGAATTTAATACAACCATGAGGTGTATAACATTGTTGATGAGCCAGAAATCTCAATGATTATAAGACTATGAAAGTTGCAATGAGCTAGCCACGTGAATTGTAGGGAGGAAGGGTGGATACCCAAAAAGGTATTCGTTGGGAGAGCTGAAGGGCGGAGATCACTGGGGAATCCATTTCTTTGGTTTCCCTAGTGGTCTCCGCCCTCGGTTGACGAAAACTGTTTATCACTGCTCGGATTTTGAAATTGGGGGACGCGGTCAATAGACTGAGACAGGTGGAGGCGCTATTTGTAGGAAACGAAGCCCCGAGATAGTTTGTAGCGCTAGGAAGAAGTAGAACCATTAAAAAATATTTGGATGATGAGATGTCAACATACCTGGACCCTGAAGCAGCAAAAATTTACTCATCAAACAAAATTTTGAAGTGGGAGAAATGTAAAAAAAAATTTTTTGAGACTTTGTCGCTGAAGTACTCATTAGATGCTAATTCTGCCTGCGATGAGTTGGCATGATCTCGATTTAGATGGTAAGTAGTGTGAATAACTTTTTAATTAACCCATTGAAGTCAGGATTAGCATCTCATGAGTATTTCGATGACGAAATCACAAAAATAACTTTTCTTGCATTTCTCCCACTAAATATAAATTAATAAAAGTTTTTCCAATTGCTATTCGATTTGGCTCTGGAATATGTTATCAGAAAGCTATCTGTCGATATAAGAGGTACGTCACTATACATGTCGATCAAAGTGATAGCCTTTGTAGACGATATCAACATTTTGTTATGGTCTTTAACGGCCGCCAAAGAATTTTTCCTGAAACTCGATAGAGAATCAAAACTAGTTTGGCTACAAACCAATGAAAATAAAACAGAGCTCATGACAAAGTCAAGAAATAATATCTCAAATGCCCAAAATATCCCACTGGGCGAGAACAATATCAAACATTTGATCAAATATGTCTATTTAGGCTCTAAAATAACGAAAACTAGTAATGAAAGAGACTAAATACGCTGAAGAATACAGCTCAAAAATAAAATATTTTATCCAGTTTTTACGATCTTGAAGACCAGCTGTATACACAGAAAAACAAAGCTCCAAGTATACAAATTTTGATAAAACCAGTGCTGCGCTACATCTGTGTAATACGGACCCTATCCCATGCATCTGCAAACATATTGTACGCTTTCAAAAGCCTGAAGCGAATAATTGGAGGGAAGTTAGACTGGGATAAATGGTGAACTCGATACAACCATGACCTGCATGAAATTCTTCACAAGATGGAGGTCTCAACAATTGTAAGGCTGCGGAAGCTGCATCGAGCTGGCCTCATGTATTGTATGAATAAAAAATGGATTCCCAAAAATGCATTCATTGGGAGAATCGAGGGGCGGAGACCAGTAGGGAATCCGAGGAAATGGTGGTCCAATTTGGTCGACAAAGACAGTTCATCGTTACTCGGACTTCGAAATTGGAGGACGCAGTCAATAGATCGAGACAGTTGGAGGCACTTTTTGCAGAAAACAATGGTCTGCAGCACTACAAAGAAGCAGTTGCTTTCACTATAGCAATTCTTCAATTTACGCCCACCGTAATTTAACAATTCAAATCGGACGGGTTTCACTAGTAAACACTTAACTTGAAGCGTTTGTGAATCGAAGAAATATCACTCATTGACAATAGCAAAAATGACAGCTGATATTTCACTGCCATTTTGATTTTATGTAATTTTCTTCTTTTTAGCACTACAGCCCCTCTCGGGCCTTCGCTTCCTGCAAACAGCGCCTTCAACTGTCTCGGTCCCTTCACCGCGTCCTCGAATTTCGAAATGCGAGCAGCCATGAACTGCCTTCATCAACCGAGTCACACTAGCGTTTCCTCGGTTTCCCCACTGGTCTTCAGCCTTCAGTTCTCCCAACGAATACCTTTTCTGGGTATCCGTTGTTCATCCATACAATTCATGCGGCCAGCTCATTGCAGCCTTATGATGTACTTCCTTATGATGTGCTCCAGAGCCAAATTGAATAGCAATGGGGCCAGCCCATCTCTCTGCTGTAGTCCGATATTTGCTTCAAAGTCGTCAGTGAGTTTGTTATTGATGCGGGCTTGGGAGGTTGTTGACGTCATTGTCATTTTGGTAAGACCTATTTGAATGATATACCAAAGCAAACCATTATTTGATACAGTACATTATAATCAATACTGTCGTAAGCTTGCTAAAAGTCAACAAAAACTGGTCTTTGTTGAACTCCCAGCAGTTTTCAAGTATCTGCATGACAGTGAATAATTGGTCTATTTTCGATCCACCTGCTCGAAAGCCACCTTGATACTCCCTAGTAATACCATTGGCGTATGATCTGATTCTATTTTCCAAGATCTTTGAAAACGTTTTGTATGCTGTGCAAAGTCGTAATATGCCTCTATAGTTTTCGCACTTTAGTTTGTCCCCTTTATTTTATAGATAAAGAATATAATTGACAATCTTCACTCGTTGGACGTATGTTCTTGTTGTCAAATGTGCTGGATGACTTTATGGATAGCTTTTTTGTCACCGCTGCCACCATGTTTTTTTTAACTCCACTGGAATCTTTTCGATGCCCGGCGCTTTATTATTCTTTTGGGCTTTGATGGTGGAACAAACTTTATCCAGAGTAAGTGAGGCCAATGGAAGCTCTTCTGGAATATCTATAAGCTCCGATATTATGGTCTGAATTGCCGATCCTATGGCCTTTTTTGCTGTTTTTACTTTCATTCATAGCTCGCTGCTTATTTTCGGCGATATATTCGATAGAATAAGAGCTAGCTGGTCGTCGAGGGTCTCCGTGAAATTTTTTGCCGCAGACCCCGTTTGGAGTATTTTGATGTCGAATTTCTGTAGAAGGCTGGACTTCACCAAATTCGCCTTTCAAAACAACTTAAATGCACTAAAACATGCAAAATCATTCGCTCAAATCTATGGCAGTTAAAAAATTCAGTGTCTTGAAGTACGGGTTTCTAAAACCAATTTCTATCGCTACCAAAAACTTAGTGTCTGACTCCCCGACGGTTTGATCCATTAAAAATGCAGTTACCACTGCAAAACTATGTTTAATTAGCAGGAATCAGTTCTAAAAGTTCACCATAAGAAGAAAATTGACGCAGTAGATCACAAGAAGACAAAAAAGTGGTAACGTTGATATGAGAGGTATTTAGCTGGGATTTTGATCAGCTGTTAATACGGCTACTATAGTACGAAGGGTACGCTTTCATGGTTAGTGGTTGGTTAGTTTTTTAAGCAAAAAATGTTTAATTGTCTATTTGGTGATGCTTTTTCCAGTGACTCAACCGCACGCTTCAAATATTTTTACTCGATTATCAGCATCAAAAGAAAGAGAGTAAGAGAAGATGAGCTATTATTATTGCTTCAAAGTCATTCTTCTTAGGGTTTTTTAAAATAATTTTACAAACCCCTAGTAAAATCTTGACCTGTCTGTTTGTCCATCCGTGTGTCACAGCAATTTTTCTTGCAAACCATATAATCTACAAGCATTAACATAAACTTTGTAAGTATAAAGTGGGCTTCCTTTCAAAATTTTACTACAAACAAATTTCTCCCTGTATAGCGGAGTGACCCTGAAAAAATGCGCCAAAGGTAGCCAATATGGGTATTAAATGAAGAGTCTCGATAATAACTTTTCAAAACAGGTCTTAAACTGATACAGAGCAACTGGAAACGTACTTAGATGTTGTGTCCTTCTTTGCTGGATACCTTTAATTTGAAAAATCTGATCAAAATCATGGAGGTAAGTCTTTACAAGTCAAATTTTGACGAGCTTTGCTAATAATAGCACATTTTATAAATTTTCCATTTTTGCCAATAAAAACAATAGAGAACCTTGAATTTGCCAAAAGATACTATTCAAGTTTTTCTGCAGTAGTTATATATGTTCTGTAAATTTCACAACAATCGAGCCATAAACAGCTAAGTTAGACCAATTCAGCCAGCTATACAAATTTTAACAATTACAACAACATTAGCACGTGATAATGATGAGATAAACGTTTGCATCGGGCTTAGTTACTAAAAATAAGTGGAAATCTTGATAACAGTTTTAGTAATGGTTTGTAATATTGATACGTTATGACGAATATTCAATGAATGGGCAACTTTAAATACATAGTGACCATGATTTAGTTTTTCAAACTCAATTTATGGAATCCGTAGATGAGTTAAGTTTTGATATTCAGAAGGTTTTGGTTGGGTTACTTATTTGTTCACGAAACATTTTGACCGGAGCATTCTCCTGCTGCTTCAACTTGTTTTCAACATATATTTAGTCATTTTGATTATATGGGATTACAGCAAAGACAAAATGTGTTGATGGTTGATATATACAGTGGCTCAAAGCCTTATTTGATGCACTTCAATAAAAATCAAACAAATGTTGTCCTAATGGAAACCAATATAATTTTATAAACCTTTTGATGCAGTTTTCAAACAGAATATTCTAGAAATTAGGATGATACGAAAAAGTAAGCAAAAATGTTTTAAATATTCCGTTAGCAAAAATAACGCAAAAGCGCGTACATAAAATAGTTCATAGCCTATTTGATGCAGTAAGTTATTTGTCTCCTAGTGTCCAAAGTACACGTTAAACAACGGAACTTTATTCGCTATAACGATTTTTGAGTGTTTCTAATTTTATTCTTAAAACAAGTTGGGTGGACAGAACTACGCTCATGTTAGAGGAGTTTTGTGGTTGCTATACGATATGCAGACACCAATAAGAGCCTAAAAATCGAATTAATGCGTGTAGACGTGTTTTAAATCGCTCCTGTCATTAAATTTAAGATTAATTAATTTTTCACAAAAGTCTGTTGAAACTAATTTTTCTAATTTAAAACTATCCCCGTCGGATTATTCAAACATTGATCGAATACCCGAAATTCCTTTCTGTCAAAAAGCGGAATTAAATTCAAGGGAAGTCCCGGTTTATGAACATTCCCTCCAACCTCGCTACAAAAGCAATGAGATGGAGGAGCCCGATGGCTTCAGCCATCAATCAGAACGATTGTGTCCATCGCCAACAATGACGGGCGAAAAAAGCTAAAATGAAGATTCGATAGGAACGAAGAAAACCCGAAAATTTTATCAGTCATCGAGATCGTGCAATTAATCAAAGCTAAGGAGAATGCTGAGAAGGTTCAGAGAGAAAACGAACAGCTCAGACCTCGGATCCAATCGCTAGAAAACTAGTTGTGGAATTGATATTCAGCAAAGCAAAAGAAACCAGATGAAAAGAAAAAAAAGTAAAGTCAAAAGCGACTGAAGACAAGAAATTGAAGAAGCCGCAACAAGAACCTGATCAAGAGGATGTCCTCAGCCTAAGGGGGGGGGGGGGGGGGGGGGGTGAACGTCAGCACAAACTATTTGCAGCGCTAGCTGGACTAGACGATTTCATTAATACTGAAGAGGATACAGATAACAAAACTTCTTAACATTGTATTACTAAACCTGATAATGGATTTATCGAGTATTTAAAATTCAAAATAGGGAGAAAATTCCAAAAGCTTTGTCTAATGGTCCATCTGTCAACGTTAATCGAAAGAAAGAATAAGTCCTGCCAATCAATGTATTTAGGTGAACAGGCAAAGATATGGTTCGGGTTTTGGCAGCCGAAAATAAATTAAATGATCTCGAGATCAAGAGAGTCAATGCCGATAAACTGACAATTTGAGCTAAGTCATTGGTTGATTTTCAAGCAACAAAAAGTGCCCTGAATTCTGGAGATGTTCCACATTTTACAGACATCCTCAAAAGCGAAAAAAGCAGACATTTTTATTGAAGGGTCCTGACTATGGAGATTACACAGTTGATCTCTCTCAGGTGCTTTAAGACGTCACACCAGAAAAAGAATTTATTTCCGTTAAGGACTTTGCAACAAGGAGATCGATTGTCGAGCTTAAAAGCTTGCCTTATTGCTTAGTCCAGATTTCCGGCACAAGCAGTTCAAGTGCCCTATAAAAAAGGTACTTAAACTTCCGTGTGGTGAGGTGGAAATGCCTCTAGAAAAGCGAGGCCAAAAAGAGCTACAGGCGCGAAAGATTCCGGCATTCGGCTGCTAATTGCACCATAACATATAGATGTGTAAAGTGCAAAGATGTTCATGCTTCCGGCGAGTGCAAATTGGCTCAGGTGGAGCCAAAAGAAAAATTATATTGTGTAAACTGTAGTGTCTTTGGTCATCCAGCATCATATCAAGGATGCCCCCGATATTCAGATGCGAAGGTAGTATTACTCCAAAATGAATCAAGTACACGGCAGTGTGATACCTACCAACTTCATCAAGCCCGGGTTGTCCTCCGTAGGGGGAATGCTGGTCGACAAGAGCACTCTTGGAGGCTCGCGTTCTTTGGGGAGTTCCGCCCCGTCGTACCCGAGGAAACTCCGCAAGGGGAATGCCGGTCGACAAGACCATTCTTGGAGGCTAGCATTCTTTGGGGAGTTCCGCCCCCACGTACCCGAGGAAATTCCCGCAGGGAGAATGCCGGTCGACAAGAACATTCTTGGAAGCTAGCATTCTTTGGGAAGTGCCGCCCCCACGGACCTGAGGATATGGGGGGTGCCGTGAGGTCCCCTCCTGGGATGACAGGTAATGACTCTGATTGGATCTGGACTACGCTTTGGACAACGAACTGGAATTGACGCTTTGGGCTGGCGGATGTGATGGTTTGGACCTAGCTGCTTTGCACAGTAGCGCCGAGGTGAAACTCGTGTGTGAACGGCTCCAATTCAACTATCATACCGTCTCCGTCCCGGTAAAACCTTGGCAGGCCTCGGAGTACGTTCGAAGCTCGCACCATTGGGTTTGTGGTGTAGGTTTGGTTGAGGAAGACTCCCGATTAGCGCTGGTCTGGCTCTGAGCACTTGTCCCCATAAGGGCTTGTGCCAACGCTCGCATGGCCTCCCTGCTCTGCAAAGATAACCATGGGACCAAAAAGGCAACTACACACACGAACGGAGATAGCGGCTCCGAGGGGGGACCAAACAAAACTGGAGCAATCAAAAGACCAAAAAATCCAAAAAAGGAAATAAAAGATAATAGCAACGACGACGCAACCAGCTGTTGCAGCCAGGGTGTCAACAGTACATCGAGAGCTGTACTAACCACGAAAAAAACGAAGACTAACACGACGATAGTGACGGTAGACGAAAAACGGAGAACAGCAGACAGTCTGGTGCAGACTGAGATTCCTGCGGCGTTTGGGCGCAGCAAAAAAATTTTGCGAACGCCCGAGCGTCCTATTAAGGAGAAGCGGGAGACTCTGCAGGATGCTTCAGGTGTTCGAGCAGTGGAAGATAACATAAAGAGCACCGAAAATTCGATTGTCACAGCTGCGATCGTTACTAAAGCGACCGATGCAAGGGTCACGCATCCCGAGGAGGAGATTACGGCACTAAAACCAAATAGTGACCGGACACCGCGTGATTGTGCCGCCACCGTCGAAAATGTGGCGGAAGTACTGCACTCGGAAACGGAACCCGAAAACCTCTCCCAAGGATGTTTGCAAGGTACAATTGCCGCCCAGAGATACGAAGAAGAAAGACTACTTCGAAAAGCGGGAGATGTTCTGAAAAGAATACAAGCTGCATGCGACTCCCCAAAACTCAGCAAACTAGCATAGGCAGGGCTCCTTGAACTAGAGGAGCTCCTAGATCGCAAAGGGCACTATCGGCGGAGCTGGTTAAGGACCGAAGATGAACAGAAGGCTAAAGAGGCACTGGGGGCAAAATCTAAAGGCACCATGCAGATAGCTCCATCATTAAAAGTCAATAAAAGAATGGTGTCTAGCTCAATCGAAGGAGATCGGAATAAAAGAAGGAAAGAAGAGGCACTTGATGGGTGTGGAGCACCAGATCACGGGTTCCATACAGTGCTTACAAAAGGAGCCAAGAAAGCCGCAAAGAAACTCCTACAAAAAAAGCCAGAAAGTAAAGTTCGCACGGACGCTCAATTAGATAAAGGACCTGATGCAAAACAGGAGAGGCAGAAGCACCGACGAAGACCCCGGCAGCAGGCACTGCTCGCAAAGCCCCAAGATGGCCGATGCTACGCGGAGGTACTGCGGGACATCAGGGGAAATGTAACGCCCGAAGAAACCAATACTACCATTAAAGTAGTACGACCAACGCGGTCGGGCCACATACTGGTCGAATTCGCAGCAGAGGCCGGCGAAAAAGATGCATTCTGTGACGCAGTAAAGAAAGTCCTCGGCAAAAGCGCAACTATAGCCTCACTCGAGCCGATGGCAACGATCGGGACATTGACTGCGTGACGAATCTGGCCATCAAAAGGGAGTTCCCTAGCGTGGGAAGGATCAAAGCGAGACTGACACCAGAAAACAACAGGGGACAACGCATGGCCATAGTTGACTTGACCAAAAAGGACGCCGAACAATTCTTGAACAAGGGCAAAGTACGAATAAGATGGGTTGTCTGTAGGATACGGCGAAGAGCAACGCCTCTTCAATGTTTCAAATGCCTTGGTTATGGTCCCACCACACAAGTATGCAAAGGACCCGATAGGAGTTCCCTATGTTACAAATGCGGTGAAATGGGACATAAAAGAAAAGAGTGTACGAAGGAGGCACACTGTATTCTTTGCAAAAATGTTGGTCCAAAACCTGATGTTGGACACGTCTTGGGATCAGGAAAATGCCGGGTGTTCCAGGAAGCCCTAGCCAAGGCCAAATTAGAGCTTCGATGACCCGCATCCTGCAGCTAAAACCAACACCGGAGTTCAACCGCCCAAAATCTGCCTAAGCAGTTTGCGAGGGACATGAAAGCCGACTTCTTGCTGCTGAGTGAGCAACACCATAGTAAAAGTCCTGCATTATGGTATTCTGATGAAACTGGTACTGCCGCCATCTGGGTTTGGAACAGTGACTATCAAGCGGAGAGTAGTGGACGGGGGGATGGTTTCGTGTGGGTTCGGTGCTCAGGGATCACCTTCTTTAGTGTGTACCTAACGCCTAACGAGTCGATCATCTTTCCAAGCCAAGCTGAATGCTTTGGAGGGCACTGTCTCGAACGCAGAGGGTAAAGTGCTCGTTGGGGGCGACTTCAATGCTAAAGCAATCGAATGGGGCATGCCTCAGACGGATCCGCGGGGAAAACGAATCCTGGAAATGGCGGCCAGGACGGCCCTCGTCGTATTAAGCTCCAGAAATACGCCGACTTTCCGCCGTATTGGCTGTGAGGGAAGCATACCGGACGTGACATTCGCCTCGGAGTCCTTAGTACGGAGAATACACAACTGGAAAGTATTAGAGGACTACTCAGCCAGTGATCATCAGTGCATTCTGCTTGAGACAACTGATGCTGTCTCTCGACGTCGGTGCTCTCGGCCTTCCACAATTGGATGGAACATCGGAAGGATGGACGTCGAGAGGTTCGTCAAGGCTCTCACAGCGGATCAGCCGCTGCAGGGAGCTTCGGAGGGGACGGAAGAACTGGCAGCTGAAGACGTGGTGAACTCTACTATGAGCATCATTGCGACTGCTTGCTACGCTTCTATGCCCCGTCAAAGACCCCAGCACGGCAAGCCCCCAGTGTACTGGTGGTCAACAAAAAGCGCTGAAAAGCGAAGGGAGTGTCACAAGCTTCGACGTGAGGCTCAACGGGTGCAGAACCATAACGAGGCATGCGAGCAGGTGGCAGCGTATAAGTCGGCCAGGAAATGCCTTCGCAAGCAAGACCTAGTGGACAATGTGAACAAGGATCCGTGGGGCCTTGGCTACAAGCTGGTCATGGGGAAACTTGGTGCCCTACGGAAGCCTTGTATACATGACGCGGAAAAGATGGACGCGATAGTGCGGGGACTCTTCCCCGCCCATCCCGTCCGTGTTGACGCTGTCCATGGTGAAGCAGCAGTAGAGCGCCCACTCTTCACACAGCTGGAGCTGGAGGAGGCAGTTCTTTCATTGAAAACGAGGAAGGCTCCAGGTCCAGATGGTGTTCCAGCTGAGGTGTTGCGGCTCGTCTATCACCATTGTCCTGACTTGCTGCTCAGCACATTCAAGGCTTGCCTATGGGGTGGGGTTTTCCCGGTACGATGGAAGGTGGCGAGGCTCGTGCTGATCAGCAAGGGGAAGGGAAATCCCGGATCGCCATCTGCATACCGCTCGTTATGCATGCTAGACACGGCTGAAAAAGTGCTAGAGAAACTCATCAAGGGAAGGCTCACTGACGCGATTCGTGCCGCTGGGGACCTATCTCCTCGGCAGTACGGCTTTGGAGTAGGACGTTCTACCATTGATGCGATTCCAGAGGTGGTGAACGCGGTCCAAAAGGCAAAGGCATATAGTCGCACCAAACGACGGATCGTCCTGTTGGTGACACTCGACGTCAAGAATGCCTTCAACTCCGCTAGATGGGTGGATATTCTGGATACGCTGGAAAACTCTTTTCAAGTTCTAGAATATCTAATGCGGCTTTTGAGGAACTACCTTAAGGACCGAAGCCTGCTCTATGACACGACACAGGGCCAACGAAGGATGGGAATTATATCGGGTGTTGCCCAGGGATCTATCCTTGGTCCGGACCTGTGGAACGTGTCTTACGACGGGCTACTGAGACTTGAGATGCCAGATGAGTCGCGCTTGGTCGGCTATGCGGATGATGTTGCGGCTCTGTTCGCTGGACGCACCGTTGAACAAGCGCAACTTAGGCTAGGTATGCTAATGCGCCGAGTGAGGAACTGGATGACTGCTCGCGGGCTCAGCTTAGCACTGGAGAAAACCGAAGTGGTCATCTTGACAAAAAAGAGAATCTCTAGAGTAAGGATGATCAGTATTGGAGGTATACAAATCGAATCGAAGCCAGCGGTGAAGTACTTGGGGCTACTGATCGATTCGAAGATAAGTTTCGCTGAGCAAATCAGGGCAACGGCTGAGAAGGCTGCTTCGGGAATATCGGCCCCGAGTCGACCTATGGCCAACGTAGAGGGACCCAGTCCATCAAAAAGACGCCTCTTGATGAATGCTGTAGGGTCAGTGCTACTGTACGGAGCAGAGGTATGGGGCGACGCTCTCAGCAAGGAGGTATACCGAAATAGTTTGGCACGGGTGCAGAGAAGAGGAACACTGAGAATTGCATCTTCGTATCCAACAGTCTCCGACTCGGCCGTGAGAGTGATTGCAGGCGTGATACCTATCGCCCTCCTTGCTAGAGAGTGCTGCGCTATTTACCTGCGCCGGAACTAGGATGCGAGGGAGAAAGTTGTCCGCGAAGAGAGACAGCGCTCACTCAACGATTGGCAGCAGTCTTGGGTGAATTGTACGAAGGGAAGGCGTACTGCGCGCCTCATTCCGGATGTGAGACCGTGGCTAAGTCGAAAGCATGGTGAGACTGACTTCTATCTGACCCAGCTTTTGAGCGGGCACGGGTGTTTTCAGTCTTACCTGCACAAGATCGGTAAGTCACGGTCCCCCGATTGTCGGTTTTGCCCAGGAGAGGAGGACAATGAATGTCACACATTTTTTGCGTGTACAAAATGGGTCAGGCTGCGAAGGGAACTCTACAGGGAGACGGGGGAGCTCATCCCGGATAATATAGTTGCGGTGATGCTCGAATTGGTTAACAAATGGAACCAGGTGGCACATTATGCTCGGGCAGTCCTAAAATATAAAAGGGACTCACAGCCGCCGGGGGCGCTGAGGCTGGGGGATCGCTTTTCTGGCAATTTCTCTTCTCCTCTTCCCTCCCGCTAGGAAAGGGATTCTCCAGCTTGAAGGCGCTGCACGGCGTAACAAAACGAGACATGGCCCGAAGTAATGTGTCAAACGGTTCCAGGCTGGGTTCTCAGGTTGACAGGGGAGGTGTTTCGTGGGTAGTCCAGTCGCTTTTTTGCGAGCATGGGAGTCCCACACTCTGTGCATAAATAGCATTCACCTCCCTACCACAAAAACAGCCCGGGTTGTCATTTGCACTCGGTGCGAGAGGACCAGTAGTAAATAAAATAAATAATGTTAGTGGCATTAAAAAGTTTCTTCTTAAAATTTAACCAAAAATTTAATTCTTTGTTGAAGAGAATCGATAAACAGGCTTCTTAAATCAACTTTGTTTTTCAGCGTTTAAGGCTTTCAAATGCCTGAAAATAAGTTGTCATCCAGTCACATTCCTATGGATAGGCTTCATCTCATCTCGATCAATGTCAACTGACAAGCCTGACATCATGTTTCTCACTAAGACCCACCTCAATTTATAGCACTTCATGACATTCAAAGGCT